>JADBJO010002523.1:185000-235000 GCA_016801955.1 Conus betulinus
ACAGTCAAGCCAAGACAAAAACAAATGCACAGATCAGAGTCTTCAGGGCATTTTGAGTGAGAAAGTGAACATTTTGAGTGAGAAAACAGCGAACTGAGCTGATCCTACGAAGTTCAAGGTAGCAGGACTTGCACATTTGAGATATGTTGTTTGAAAGAAAGAGTTTGGTCAAGTGTAATGCCGAGGTTACGAACAGACACTGATAGATTTATCTTGTTTCCATCTACATTTACAAAACAAGGGAGAGAATGAGTTCTGATAGTGTTTCGAAGCAATGGATTATTTCAGTTTATTATTGTATACAACATGACAGTCGATCTAAATGAGGGGTATATTCATGGTAATACAATCTTTCTTCTACACACTGATACAACCATCACATAATGACAAGTTCTGAGCAGTCTCTCTCCCTGTAAAGCCCCCTCTTGACAAAAATGGAGTTTTCATGACATTTTCAAAGATGTTGTTGAGAAGTTCCTCTCTACTGTATAGATCAGCATGTATAGAACAGGAGAGCACAGCTTCGTACAGTATAGAATAATACAGAATTGTGTGTAGTTCTGTAGAGAATAGTACAGTACAGTCCAGCATGGCATGGCATCGCACAGCACAGTATACTATAGCATAGTTCACTCACGCTCATCAGCATTTCATCCAAGTTTAGACATTCATGTTGTTTATCTACTGCTTTAATCAATATCATCACCTGGCTTACACTCTACATCTGAATATAAGCATAACACAATTACATCAGAGGTGAGAATGCAGACATGTACTTTCTTTCTAAAATGAGAACAGCATACCCTTTGGGAACTACATTTATTGAAGTTCACAGTGACACTGATCTGAATCCAGCTTACCTGAGCTTGTGAGCCAAGGAAGTCCAGAAGGTCAATGGTGAAGCCTTTGGCATTCTGGGGAAGAACAAAAGATTCTGTCAGCAAAGTCTTTGCCATGTACTGTCTGCAGACCACCTGCCTCTAAAGTCAAGTCTACTTGTCATCATGTACAGACCTACTAATTTTTTCTACTTACATGTCTTAACTTTAAACTACTACACTATGAATGAGGATGTGGAAATGTTGATAATATGAAGCAACATGGATGTGAATAGACGAATGTGACTTTGGTGTTATCACTGATCCAAGATACCCACTCTGGGACACCTTTGCAACAGCTGGGGTGTACACAACAGCAACGGAGTCTGTAGCGCTAAGAAGCATTTTCAGCTCATGTCTGTTACATTTACTTCTGTGTGACAGCATTTTCAACTGTTAACTCACATTGTACATTCATGCTGTAAACCCTATAGAAGTTAATGTTGTGAAGCTTGTGATACTGTCCTCACCTCCAGCGGAAAAGTGGGCTGTTCATTGTATATCCTGACAAAGATCTCTCCAACAATCAGTTCTTTGGAGTGGACGTCAAATTCAAAGCCTGCTCCAAAACTGGGATCACATTCTCCCTGAAAGAAAGAAAAAAAAAAAACACAAAAAAAAAAACATTCATTATTTTCAGGACACACCAAGTCACATACTATTGACCTGAAAATTGGACAGATGAAAGACACTTGGCTGTGAACACATAAAATACTGTGCTAAAACAATCTTTAAGCACAGCATCCTGAAAAAGAGTGTGAGGGGAAAATATGTGCTGTTCCCTTTTGAGCATGCGTGTACTCATACATGCACAAAGTCAGTACTCACACACACAAAAATTCAGTGAATACAAAAGAACAGGCCTTTACTGCTACATTTTAAATGAATGAAGGCAGGTATTCAAAGGCAAAAGCATTACATATCATACACACACACACACACACACACACACACACACACACACGCACACTCTTATGAGGATCTTTTGACGACCAGAGGAACCACCTACACTGCGTATCATTTTCTGCTGGTTGTCATTGAGGAACTCCCCAAGCTGGGCCCTGGTGGCATTGTCCCAGATCAGGTAGGGGTTCTCTGTGTTGCTGTTCAGGATCTTCAGCAGCTGGGAGGACAGTAATCATCAACAGAAGACAATGAGTCACAATACACTTGGAAAGAGATCAGGTATTATGGACAAAATACTGATATAATGTGCGCATAAAGACTAATGACATGCAAAAAAAAAAAACAAACTTTTAAACATATGAAGAGAGAAATAATCAACAGAAATTAAAATGCAACAGACGTTCGCTAAAAGCTACAATGATTACAAAAACATTTATGTTTCATCTGCTTTAAACCAAGGGTACTGAATCACATTAACTGGAAAAAATTATCATCAACTTTTTCTTCTCTGATTTTCACACATAGGACCTGCTTCAGATGTCAGATTTTTATTCAGCACAGCCATTGGTCCATTCAACGGGGAATGAGCACAGTCAGTCATATTACAGGGAAGAAACAACTCATTTATCAGGGGAAAAAAACAACCACCAAGCAACCAATCAAGGACAGCAACTAAGATGTCACTACTTCTCTGATCTTAGATGCCTTATCCAAAAACACCTAAGTTCCCAATAAACAAAAACTGTTAGGGCTAAGTAGTAGCCGCAAACGTGGGATTAATTTGGGCGCCTATTGTCTTTCTGTGGGATAAATTTTTGGTGATGTAATCTTCTAAAGCTGGGCAAAGGAACATCAAATGTAATCTTCTATTTTCGTTTTCCTCACCTTGCAAAACACAATAGACATACTATATCATTGTGTTTATATCTTAAGAAACCAGTTCTTCTTTCAGAAACACCAAGTCTAAATTTAGCAACTGATCTTTTCAAATGCAAGTCAAATCGAATTACAAATAAGGCTGATTACACATATAGAGAGAGAGAGAGAGAGAGAGAGAGAGAGAGAGAGAGAGAGAGAGAGAGAGAGAGAGAGAGAGAGAGAGATGCACACCAATACCAGACTCTACTTTCTATAGCCGACACATTCTCTTCCCCTCCTTCTAGAGAGAGAGAGAGAGAGAGAGAGAGAGAGAGAGAGAGAGATGCACATCAATACCAGACTCTACTTCATATGGCTGACACATTCCCTTCCCCTCCTTCAATCTGTTATCATGATTTTTTTTTCTCCTCTCTCCTTCTCCTTTTCCTCTCCTCCACTACATTCACATCATCCTTCCTGGTCAGCTTACCTCTGCAGGTTCAGGGTTGGCCAGTTTACGTGCCAGGTAAGGGGTCAACATGGCCATGAGGGATTTCTTCACTGAGGGATTCTGGGGGTGCCCCTTCCGTCTCCTGGTCGTTGTACCCAGCCAGACGGGCGCAGGCAAAGATGCTCTGCTTTGCCAGCTGGTTGGCCACCTCCTGGGGATCAGTATGAAAATATAGTCACTCAGACAAATGAACACAGACGCATGACCTCACAGATGCTAGATGTGATCTGCAGAATGGTGTGTGGTTAAAATTGTTAGAAAGAAAAAAAAAAGCATTACAAACTAGGATGTTTAGGAATCATCGACGTTTCATTTGATGTCACGATGTTTCATTTGATGTCACCAGTCCTGAAGATGGTCTATAACAAAAACACTGATGATTTATGGTGTTTTTTTTTTTTTTCTATTGTAAATCCTCTCAGCATCCTCAAAGACAGTTTGTATTGGTGAAACCGAGGATCAGCGGTCAAAAATGATTTTTAGGAAAAATTATGTCTGGCAGAACACATTTCCGGCAAACTGACAATGCCACCTACCTGCTGATTGCTGTCCTGACTCTTCTCCACCCCTCCCTCATCCAGAGTGAAGTCGTATTGGAAAAGGTTGGGCAGCAGGTGCCAAAGAACACCTGACTCAAACAGGTTGGTCTGTAGCCAGAAGTCCACACAGAAGGCACTGACACACTCCGTAACCACCGTGCACAACCGGGCCAGGTTCTTGAGGGAAAATAACGAACACATAAATATTTATCAGTGTATACATACACATAATACACTTCCATATACTCTTTGAATATATCCAAATCTTGTCAAAATATTAACCCATTACTTTTTTTCTCTGATGAAACCATATGAGGACCATGTACAGCCATTTTGCATGCAGTCTGTTTTATGAAACAAAACCTTTTCTTTTATTTCAATCCAAAACTGACCATGTAGTCATATTCTCTGTTGCTGGAAGAAGATGAGCTTAAAACGTTTTTACTCAACTATTTACTGATTTTGCTTGCAGCCTCCGCAACTTTTTTTAAATCAACCTTTTACCCCATTTTACACAAAAAAAGTTTTCATGAATAGCACGTCTCATATCCACCAGCCTGTATCCCACAAATTGAGAGGCCTCGGAATAATCCAAGTGGACTGTTCAATGTTCATGCACAAAATATGTGTTCTGGAATCATAAGATGGGATCATTCCTAACCTTAAAGTAGAGTATTCTGCACAGATCACGAATGATGCCTGAACACTCCTGGATCTTCTCGCGGCACCCCTCAAACTGCGCAGCCACCGCGTAACACTTGGATACGTTCAGACACACCTGAAAATCAGTCATAGTCCATCATGCCAAGCAGCTGCCATACGTAAATACATGCAAAATGAAAATCTGTCAATATGATTGAAACTCCTCAAAAATTCCAAGTGTTCCTCTGTATTTTGGTTACACTGTTACACAGAGGTAAAAGTAGTGTCACAGGATGGACACGCAGATTATCCTTATGACTGACTGTCATTGCTAATGTCATATTCATTCCTCTGATGAATGCTACAACATAATGTCTAGGTAAAAGACTAAGTAAATATGGGTTTTCAAAATATGTTCAAGGTTTAATTTGTAAATGTTTGCATGACCATAATTGTCAAATTAAAATAAACACTGCAGACTAGTTTGCATGCACTGAAAAAAGCCTCCTCAACAAAGTCCTTATAAATTTGTCACAGAATTCAGGTTTATTAAATGGTAACCTCCTGCGGGTACTCATCAAAAGCAATCATCAGTCTCCTCCACAATTTCCTTTTCATTTGCTGATAATGGGGTTTCATAGTGTTGCCCTCACCTGCACAGCCAGGTCATCAGGATTGCTGGACTGACTCAGCACACTGACACACCTCGTGAAGGCGTCATGGAGTACCTGTCACACATTAAGGACATCACACTCATGTTAGTTAACAAAGATATGAACAACCTTAGTAACAGTAAGAGTGATGTATCTGATGTATCATCTAAAATCGAAAAACTCTATGTGCCTCCTGGTAATAATAAGTACAATAGCACTACAATGCACACACACAATGTGCAAACATGCACACATACACCTCTCTAACTACGATTGGCTACAAGCAACTATGCAATAATCATATTCTCAGGCACACATATTCAAGCACATCCTCAACACCTTCAAGCACAAACATTAATTTCTTTACAACAATCATAACACAGAAAAAAAGAGACGCCCAACTGAAGAGCTGCATTGAAGACTACATCACCAAGAATGAAAGAAAAAAAAAAAATCCTCACACCAACTACACAACAACAGCAAGTCAAAGGACAAACCTGAATGCCATTCTCTCTCCGCAGCTCCTCAGCATTAAGAGCCGAGCAGTTGACGGTGTGGTACGCCACTTCAGCAGCAGCAGACAGGAGAGGTGCTGTCTTGGAGAACAACTGATCGTCGTTGGTCTCCATCTGGATGGTCTTGATCAGCATTGGGTACCCAGCGTACTTGTAAGGATGGAGTTCTGTCATGACCATCATCACATGTAGTCCGCTGGGAAATGAGGTCTTGAAGCTTATATCATTATTATCAATGAAAGAACACATCTTGAAGTCATGATCCACAAACTACAGAGTGTAAATCCATTCTGACACCACACCTGAACATTACCCAGGGCAATAAAACCTGGGACAAATAACATTCCATTACATAATAACCAGAATAACTGCATTCTGTTTTCTCATTTCTTGTCACTTTGTTTCTCTCCATGTCAAAACCATTCTCATGAACTTTCAAATGTGTGCAATTAACACTGGCTAAGAGGAAAAAAAAAAAAAAAAAAAAAAAAAAATTAATGACAAAGTAGTTTTACGATATACTTACCATCAAAACAATGTTTCATTCTTACTTGGTGTGGAACATTGCCCTGTTATCAGGAAGAAATTTAACGACTTAAAGTAGTTTTACGATATACTTACCATCAAAACAAATGTTTCATTCTTATTTGGTGTGGAACATTGCCATGTTATCAGGATAACCCGAAACTTACCATCAGGAGAGCAGAGACTAGCTTTGCCAAATTAATCTTGCCTTAATAGTATTAGCCATCAAGAGTGATCAGCCCCAATGAGTTTACAACAAAGTGCCATAACTGAACTAATCCACTTTTCACACCTTTTCTAACTGAGTGGAGGTGGGAAGACATCCTAGTGTTCAAACAAATGCCTGAATGTCGAAAAGTATGGTGGAGGCATGCTCATCTGAGAAGACAGGCCTTGCTTCTTTCTTCTTTTATCCACATGAGAATGTCTCTGTACGGTTCCCAAACCAAGAACACTGCGTCAAAGGTCCAACAGGCCTTAAGAAAGGTCTCCCTAAAAAGTCTGGAGGTGAAATACATAGTCACCACTCTTTCTTGAAGGCTCAAAATGGGCAGGAAGGAAGTAAGCAAAAACCAAACAGAAAAAAAGAAAAATCACCTTCAGAAAACAGAAAAAGGAGCTTTAATAGGTGAAGACCCATAATTCACTCCTGAGAAGCCAAGAGAAAACAGAGCTCCTCCCTTTGAGGAGAACTGAACTAGTTTTAAGTCAACTTTAATAGGTCACTCTTTTATTAAGGGATTTGATGATTAAAAAAAAAAAAATTTGGTGTTGATCCTGACCACAGCAAATGGGGATAAGGCATTTGTTTGGATAGGCAGGTATGAGAAAAAAAACAAACAAAAACCACACCCTTTTCTGACCTTCCCTGTGTCTGGAGAAGAGGATGGATTGTGCTTTCAGGATGAGCACGATGTTCTGGGGGTCAGGGCCATCTTTCACTTTGGATTTGCTGCATAGGAACTCGTAGGCTTTGTTCACTTGCTCAAACATTTCCTGCAAAAATGCATACAATTTTCTTTACAGATATGCACTTTCATTCTGATCACGATTCGGGACTGTAACAGGAATAGTCAGGATTCTCTGTTTGATTTTACACTTACCAACTCATATCTGTTTTCATATACAGTGACAATGAACAGACACAAAAATATACAGACAAAATGACGAATATTTCTGATAGTCACTTTACTGTTATCTCTCACCTTGGTCTCATTAGCTGAGATGACAGGAATAGAGTCATAATCATCCTTCAGATTTTCGGTGAGAAAGAAAATCTGCCTCCAAGAGGACTCCCACTGCACATTGTGACTTTCGATTTACACCCACAAAAAGTGAAAAAATGATAGCACAGTGGAAATTCTGCTTACTCTTCCTTCAGGATTCTTGTCAGGGTGGTACTTCTGGGCCAGCTTGAAGTAAGCTTTCCTGATCTTGGATTCATCGTGTCTGCAGAAATGACAAACATCTTTGTTTAACAACAGTTTCAGTGTTGTTTACCTGACCCAGTGGACCACACTGGGCTCAATTCAGGACTCTCATCATACCATAAAAAAATCCCTGTCCTGAATGAGAAACAACCAACAAAGACAACTGTCTACACTGTTTACATACTTCACAGCATGACAGCTAAACTACTGGTATCCTTCAAGCCGACAACACTGTACTGTGCCTAGGGTGCCAGGCATTTGCTATTAATTACCTCACTTTACAAAAATCAGTAAAAATCCTAATGAAAACCATGATGGTGTTACAAAAAATACATTTTAAAAAGCTATATTGGCCAAAAGACACTGCAGAATATTCAATCCGGGCAGTGTGTACACCATCCTAGTCCCTTGATGAACAATTAAAAAAGGCCATAACGTTAATGAAAAAGCGATGAGCAAAGACTTCCTTTTAGAGGTCTTGTGATAAGAAAAAAAATGATCACAAGGCTAAAAGGAAACCCCAACCTCTAAGTGAATGCGAGTTATGATAAAGATGAAAATATAAAGAGGCAGTGTCAAAGAAAGAAAGCAGTAACAAAGACAGGATATTATCAGCACAAATTTCTAAAGAACTGGGATAAACTCTTATCGAAACAGCCACTAGCATGGAGTCACCAGAGCTTTAAACCTCAGCCCAGGCATATGCAACTGATATCCATGACAGATGATATCACACACACAGCACAGGCAAGACAGAGAAGTTAACTCACCCTCCAGTGTTCTTGGACAGGTTAAGTACATTGTAGGCATCCTCATGGACATGGATGGGGGTTTCTTCTCCACCTCTCTCTTCCAGGCATCCAGAATATCTTTCAGCAGTCGTACCTTGTGAGTGACACACACATATACAGAACCTGTCAATAATCCACATTTCAAGCGCACAGTTTTTGGACAAAATGCATTTGTAAGTGAGCACTATGTGTATATGGATTAAAAACATAAAACATCAAACATGTACTTCAATAAACCTTTATTTCCAAACTTCATATTCATAATAAACAATGCTGCTATGGACGATTTTTTGCTTCAATAACCAAAACAGGAATGGGCCTCCTAAAAAAACAAGTAACATCCACAAGAACGATGTTATACTATCAGTTACAGAACAGGCAAACTGCTACTCCATCAAGCAAAGCTAACATAGAGATATCTAAATATCAAGCCAAGAGATACCAGAAATTTAGCAATTCCCATATACATAGCCAGATTCACAATGTCAGGTAATAATACAAAAGAAAACCTGCAGCAGACATTTACATAAAATATCTTATGAAATGTGGTCAATGTTTTTTTTTTAGGAAATCATAAAACTATTATCACTCTCTTGAAAGTAAATCTGTTCAAGACTTGTGAGAATGGGATTAATCCATGCATGGATGTCCTAAACATACCATGAATCAGGTGTGCAAGTGGGGAAGGGTCACCAATCCTGATAATGAACTGGGGCCATCCCACCAATCCTGAAATTTGGATTGTACCATCCCATCCATCTCCCCCTACTCCTGAAATGTATCAGGATGTGCTAAATGAGATATCTGGAACCATACTGTGGTTATATGTAATGATCCATTTACAGAACTAGACATAAATGGCCAATAACAATGCTGAACCATTTTGAGAGGAACTGATGGGACAAAAGCCAGCTCACAGGGTCTTTGATGGGCCAGTCTGGGAAGCGCGTGGTGTCACACAGATACAACTTTGAGGTAGTAGATGTTGCAGAACAGCTCATTCTCCAGCTGAGGATAGTTGATGGCTGGGATGGGGCAGTACTGGTACAGAGCTCTCGTGTTGCTCTGAAGGGCGAGGGGAAAAGTCTGCCATGCTGTGTGACGCAATTTTTTCAATCATCATGCGCCTGTAAACAACCATGAAATGGATAATCCACATTCATTGTCACACAGATTTTCACACATGTCAATCAATTTCTTTTTCTATAAACTTCTTGGAACACACTTAAAAATCAGTTTTGTGGAAATGCGAATTTGATAAATCCACCATTAATAATCATAGGCGAGGGCAAAAATCATTCACCACTTAAACAGACGCAGATAATTTTTTTTTTACTTCCTTTATAAATATTTGTATCTCAGCATACAATATGCACAGTTAAGTTTGACTGAAATTTGCATCAAAGGAAAAAAAACTATTTTCTAAAATGATTAAAGCAGGCGATACATATAGATCTGCCTTCGAGAGAGATTACGATAGTTTCCTCATGCAGCTAGTGAAAGGGTTTTCATATTTATGATATACATTTTCCTATTTACTTCATCTTAATTTTTTTTTCCTCTCAATTTCAAATCTTTGCCAAATCATTACTGTAATAATGAAAGAATTGTTAACTGCACTTGTTTTCCCCCCCACTACTTAATTGTTTAGCATTCTAAAATGATTAAAGTTCAGTTCGAAAGCAAAGGTCTTTGTGGCTTTGCGACTTGTTTAAAAATGAACACATGCATGCATGAATGCACATGCACACACACACATGCATGAGCAGGTGTGCACGCACACACACACACACATATCAGAACACACAAATCAATCAGAAATAGTTACAGACGAAAAATGGACAGTACCTCATCTCAGAGTTCCAGATGGCTTCAGGAGTATCAAACTCTCCCAGGAAGATCTCAGCGATTTCTCTGCAGAGTAGTTCTCCAGGTAGCAGACCATGGCCTCAGGCAAGATGTGACCCATCACACTGCGGATCATGATGTCCGATGTCTTGTTCTGAAACAATGGACTATCCACTGCAGTGAAAGAAGGTAGTCTATGAACTGAGAAGTTACACTTACCTCCCCATGTGTTATCTTCTTATTTTCTTCTGTGAACCTTCAGTGGCAGCTTCATGAACCCTTTCGATTTTGATCTTCTTTTAAAGAAATCAACACCACACACTTTTGCGACTCACTTATACTTTTCTGTCCAAACAAATGCTTTATCCCCACTCGCCTTGAATCAACATCATATTATCAGGACCCCCCCACCCGCAACCCACCCTTCCCTCATCCTATAAATTAGTGGGAAAGCAGGTAGCTAACTTCGCCTCAATCCCTATACAGACCAGCCAGTGTGACTGCCTTTAGCGAGTTCACAATATTGTGCCATGTTTAGGACTAGCTCAG
This sequence comes from Conus betulinus, assembly GCA_016801955.1. Lineage (NCBI taxonomy): Eukaryota > Metazoa > Mollusca > Gastropoda > Neogastropoda > Conidae > Conus > Conus betulinus. The sequence continues at coordinate 195,646 of JADBJO010002523.1, forward strand.
CCTTCTCTTTTCCATGGCTGAGGAACACACCTCTTTTGCTCTGCGATTTTTGATTCACCTCAAATATGGTCAGTTACAGGTTCAATATTTACAATTGGACTTTTTTTTTTTGTGTATTCCCTTCTTTCTCAAACAGATCTTAACTCTATCCTCTCATTTTCTTCTTTGATTTAGTTGTTCAATCTCAGTGTTTACCACAACTCATACTGGTCTAAGAACTTGCCTGTGTCCTTCTCATTCTTGTTAATCAGAGCGGAGAGTTGGATCTGCACATACACATCTACCTTTATATTTTATTGATATGCCATCATCTTAAAGATGTGATGCAACATTACTTTAAATCTGTAGTTTAGTATGACACTTTCTAGCAAATCAGGCTGAAGCTCATAAAATCAAAATCATATGAATAAATCTTGCATACACACACACATGAACATCACAGAAACAGTGATTCACAACCATTCTAGGACAATTAAAATAAAGAGGACAGCAGTCTCTTCCAGTATATCTAACAGACAGCTGACACTCACCTCATCTGATCTGAAAGCCTGCTGGAGGTGGGTGTACTTGAGGAACCGAGCAATGGGCAGCACGTTGGAGCCGGTGTACATCATGATGAAGAAGAACACCCCTGACAGGTAGAGGCGGGACAGGCCTGGGTTGTTCTCCATCACCAGGTACAACAGTGTGGACACCTTCTCCACCAGCACCGGGTCAAACGTCAGCAACAGCTGCAGATTGGAGACCCAAGGACATAGAGAGACTAGCAGATTGGGGTTTTTTGGTGGATAAAATAGAAAATAAGTGTGGAGCTGTCTTCTTTTGTGTGTGTGTGTGTGTGTGTGTGTGTGTGTGTGTGTGTGTGTGTGTGTGTGTGTGTCTCTGTGTGTGTGTGCATGTTATGTGTGCATGTTTTGTGTGTTTATACCCGTGTGTGAGTGCGTGCGTGTGTATGCACGTATGTGTGTGTTTACATGTGCATACTTTTTTTTTTTTTTTTTTGCTGTCCCCCAACCTCTGCGCCACCTCAGAGGCAGTGCACCCATGCCGCTCATTCCGACACACCCGTCCATGGCCACAGCCCGGTTGGTCCCGCCGCAGCCCCGGCACTCCACAGGGAGCAGTCAGTCAAAGTCAAGTCGTCAAGAGGCAACCCACTGGTGGAGACACTGCACTGCTGCCGAGTCACTTCGGTGGTGTTCAGTGGCACCTGTTCTGATCTAACATACGCAGGAGGACACCACAGCCTTGTCTCACTCCTGTTTTCACTTCTACTAAGCCCCCTACTGATGACAATAATTGCTTAGTCACGGAGCCGGCGTGAGTGAGCTCTCCCCCTCCGGAGGGCGCCACCACATCCGTCCAACGACAGCCCCCATGGACTTGCCAATACGGTGACCCCGACGGAACCAAACCAAGGCCACAGACATGGAGAGGACATCGAAATTGAGGTGTCACCATGAGAGGAGGGCATGAAGGGCCACAGAATTTTTTGACTTTTTTTTTTTATGCTGATCGATGAGAATGAGAATGATTAAGACGATGCTACGGATGTCCATTCGGTCTGAGACTACATGACAGGGCTTGTACTCTACGCTTCCTTTCATAATATATCCCGGCATCAACCAGGCCTGAGAGATACAGGCACCTGCAGTGTTGGTCAGGAAATTGAGCAACACCCTCAGAAACGCATCCATTAAGTGGATGAAACGCCACTGTGTGGTCCCAGTCTTCCCAACTGAGTCCACAGCAAACAAACTCAACTCTGTGTAGGAGCCGGTTGGGGCAGAAAAACCCACATGACTCTGATGGGATTTGAACCCACAACCTCCCAGCCGGGAGTCCATGACGCTAACCACTTCGCCACAATGGCTGGTCTACCAGTGCATACTTAACTGAGTGCATGAACATGTGCACATGTACAAGCTTGCATGTGTGTGTAGGTGATAATGTCGAGTATGAGAATGAGGGTGTGTGCATGTTGTGCACATGAGACTGAGAACCAAATCTTTCTTCAACTTAAGTTTTGGCACAAGAGCATGTCTACATCTTTTTTTTCCAGACAGCAGTACATTTATGTACATATGACAAGCCGAAAATACCGACCTGTACAATGTGAGGCAGGCAGGTAGCATCAGACAGAATGCGTTTGACACGTGGCAAGGGACGGACTACAGCACCATCTACGTCTCTGGGGATGAAAAGACAACCATAAAAACCTTTGATACACAACAAATCAACACAAATGATGATACACAAAGACAAGTTTTGATGAACTTAATCCTTGAATACATCGGGAACCAACAACAGACTTAACCAGACTACACGAACTGATAATGCATGTACTGCAAATTTAGCACTCTTGAGAGCACAAGAGTCAGTAAATTCTATGGGCATATTCTGCTACATATATCTATAGGCACAGTCCATTACCTCACACACGCAACACTTCTTGCTCTTAGGAACAGGCACCTGAATTGATGAAACCGTCACAATCGAAACTTCCTTGTATCTGCTTAACAAACTGACAGATACTTTTCACACACAGCCATACATAATCATATACCTGCATGGTACCATTATCATCTAAACATGACCATTTTACATATTTTTCTTTCAACCTACTTTTCAGTTACTAATTTGTACTGTACAAACTTTTATCTACTGATCTGCCTGCATTGATCACCTTCTCTTAACTACTAATCCACCTGCAGATAATGATTCTTAAGTATCTACTTAGTTCCATTTCTATGCAAGCTACTTGTGAGGGGCTGAGTATTAAAAGACTCAGTAGCTTTTGGTCTGGCAGGGACCATTCACATTTTGCTTCATAAGAGTTTAAAAAAAACTTAATACACAGTGACTGAAAACATTCCCCTGTGGACAATTCAGTCACGCTTTGACTGGTGACTTACAGTCAGCATAGACTATACAGACGTGTTTTAAATCAATTCAAATGTAAGTGGCAATGACTGATGTGGCTCAAGAAGTGGTAAGTCGATGCTGATGTTTGGATCAATACTTTGTATCTTCCCAGTGCTGTTGGGTGACTACAATGGTCAGTCAAAAAACACCCAAAACACACTGACAGTCACACACACATCGAACTTTATCTAAAAGAGTTAACGAAGAGTTGTGATCCTTAAACTGAATGGTCACCATCTCAATCCTGAAACTGACCTGTGGCTATCCCACCAAGGCTGAAACCTTCAAACAATTTTTCAGGATATCTATTCAATTTTCACATTCACGATATGCCGAATACATTATGAAGGAGGTGAACATCAAACAGAATCTTACTTTTGTCCAAATGTTTTGGGACTGGAAAGTATCCCAACGAAACCATGCCAACCCCGAGATAAGCAAATCTCAATTTCTCTGAATTTTTCACATTTTCAGTTTGTTCCATGGGACTTGTAACCAAATTTGGTACAATCTTAACTTGCATGAAAAAAAAAAATCTTTAGAACAGAGCCTTGTTTCATGAATTCATTCAGAACTCTAGGAAATAATCTTGGTAGTTGCTGCATGTTAAATTAATAAAATGTGGAAGTTTAAAGGATAAATGTTCTCCTATCCGCCCTATAGACATCTGGTCAGTGCTAGCAAACCTTACAGTGTGATCAAGAATGTTCTGAGGAAAGCCCTAGGTAGACAGCAACATCTACAGCAGACACCTACTTGCTGGGGTAGTATTCAGCCATCTTGATGAGCATGTTTAGGATAAGCGTGGCTAGATCACTCTCGTTCATCACCGCCTGACCCGATGCCATCAGTGTCCACTTCAGCTGAGGCACTGTGTGCAGGGGGGCGCCACCCATCCATGCCTTGTGCCCAGCACCTGGTCTTGCCATGGATCACCCCTTGCTCCCAAAACTCCTTCATCTATGGGTGGTAAAGAGAATAATCACATCAACAAACTTAAATGCATGGAATGAAATCAAAAGAATCTTAATGAGATAAAAACTGAAAGCAAAAAATTGTCAAAGTAACAAAATTGGCTGATTCTGAAAGTTACAAGATAGAACGTTCACCATTCTCACAGCAACAATACGAAAAGTTCACCAAAACCCTTGGAATGTGAACGAAAGAATATCAATCAGATCAAAGCGGAAAACTAAAAATCCTTAAGTAAAAAGATGGAAAACTCTCATTGTAAAAAGTTGACTAACTCACCAAAAGTCTTCTTTTAACTGATCTGTAAAACTGGCCATTAATATGAAAAAATTGACAATGGGAAATAAAGCCTAGTACATAACCAGTGAACAACAATCAGTTCTACTAGTGCACACATAATGTGAAGAAGCTAGCAAACATCAATTCTTTGGTTTGTGGCACATAAAGATGATCCTACCTCCTCAAAACTGTAGGGTCCAAGGCGCTCCTTTTCTGCATTGCCAAAGTACCACTCCTTCTCACTGCTTCTCTGCATATCCGGGGAGGCTTCAATGACGTTCGTCTGTCCACCATGGTAAAATTAATTTTATTTCAGAGTACTGAATCTCACAATGAATTCTTAACATACAGAACTTCATTTCTTGAAAAAGGAAAAATGTTAAATCTTGCTTGACTGACAGTGTGTGATGCAAAAAGCAAGCACAGGAACCGAGCTTATCTTATCCATTTTTACGATTTTAAAAAAAATAAAAGAACTCACAAGTTAACATGGATTACCCTCAGTGTGTGACCGAGTCATGAACGATGAACTCGACTGTAAAAACTGCGTCAATATTGATGACATGACTTCAGTTTTCTTAAGGAGCTAAGTTAAGGGACTGATCTGGATAAAGCAGCACTGGAAAAGAAGTCACAAGAACAACAATAATGATGTTACAGACCTTGATGCACAAGACATGGTGACTCACTGTAAAGGCATGACAGCCATTAATGAGTACAAATAGTATAAAACCATCTGGACAAGGTGAACTCGCATCAATATTTGATGAAGAAAACTTATCTGTAATGCTACTTTAACCCTGATGTAAAAGGCAGAAACCAAGTTGAATTCACCTTAATGGCACAAACAGGAACAGTACAAGATGACCTCACCTGTAGTGGCACAGTGGCCCTTGAGGTATGTAAATGAGCCAAGGTGAGCAGGTCCACCAACACCTTGATACCGTTGGCATCCATGATTTCCTTCACATTGCGTTTATGCAGAATCAGCTTGTGCAGGAAGCCTATCAGACGATCTCTCTCCAGCTTATCTGTGCACTGAGACATAGTAGAACATAGAACAGGTCACAAGACATCAAGATGATTAAGGATGTATGGAAATGATACTGCTTGGATTTTTACTGAATTGTAAAATAGAGATGGCATTAAATCTATCAAACTTCCTACAACTTAATAAGTTATACTTGTGTGTACGTAAGTCTGTACAAACGTTTATGTTATGGACTATTTTGTGAAGTTGACGAAATCCCTAACAAGTAGGCATACAAAACCAGTCCATTCTGTCTCACTGTTAACAGATAGAGGCACAATGTACATTTAAAAATACACATGCATGCTCATACACAGATCCTGTCTTTGCTATATAATCTCTTCAATTCATGTATGATCTCGATACCCATTTAAAATTCTAGCTGTAGCAGCTGTAGTGGTGCAGTAGTTAATGTCATGGACTGCAGGCTGATAGGTCAGGGATTCACTTCTATCAGTCATTTATTCAAGAGATTTTTTTTTTTTGCTGACTGCTTCACTTGGTTGAGTTTACTATGGACACAAATGGGAAGACTCTAAATCGCGTAGCCAAGTTTAAGCCACTTAATCCTCTCTTTCCTGACGTTCAGTGCATGAAACGCTCGCTCTCTAAATGCTATGGAAAGGGAAGCAACTGTAACAATGATAGGGTAGCATCACACAAAAATTTTCAAAAAATATACCCAAGCAATATTTCACGTCTTTCTTATTTTATGTGTGTTATTGAGATGTTTGTCTACACTTTAAAACAATTATTTCAGTATTGTGGAGACACATGACTTAAAAAAAAAATTCGAACTACCTTGAATCACAAAGCAGATCATCATCTTCGTCACTCGGGACATATGGGGTACTAGCCTAGCTGACACATCGATGTTGATGAAGTCGATATCTAGGTCACTCTCATTACCCTTCACCTCACGCAAATCTGTGATGTTGTAGCCTTCAAAAACTGAGTCTTCGTCACTGTCCTTGTTCAATATTTGCCAGACGTCCTCCGCCGCCATACTCAAATCTTGCTTGCTTGCTAGGTCAACTTGAAGAATTTGTAATTTACAGAAACATGCTCTCTTTGCTGCTGCCATGAAATGGAGTCAAACGGTAGTACATTGTGTACTGAAAGTGAGGCTAAACCGGTCATGAGATTGCCATGTGATATAAACAAAATGGATGCACCCAGAGCGACCACGTGGAATCCAAACGCTCTCGTACGCTCGCTGATTTCGTACCGTGTTTTTTCTTGAACGCTCCAGAACATTCACCGCAAAAGAGGGCTAAGGATGAAATTTCTCTGAGCAATGCTCAAACTTGCTGACCAACACTGCAGGTATTGTTATTTCTCAGGCCTGGTTGATGCTATGTATTATGCATACTGTCTTGTCTCTGACCTGAATATAACTCTCATAGCATTATCTCCAGCATTCCTCACTCATCATCATCAAAAAAAAAAATTCTAGCTGCATCAAAGTCAATGCAAACACATATACTGATCCTCCCAAATGTCCCCTACACCCTGTCCTTCTTTTATCAAAAGACAAGTCACTTACCCTCTCCAGCATGCCAACAATGTAGCGTGTGTCATTGAAGGCTCCAATCTCCTCATGGCACCGGCCATACACAATGGCCATAGCTTGAAGGCACATGCATTTCATTGGGATTTTGGGGGTCAGCAGGAATCGGTGGTACAGGTCATTGAAAAATTCATATCTGCAAATGCGCAACGCAGCAGAGAAATGAATCACTCATTGGAATATTTCTGATTTTCTTTTTTTTTCAATGATTACAAACTTTTTTCCAAAAGACTGCAAATGTTGAAGCAACATATCTTTACACATCATTTAATACTTTCCAGATGAACGCGGCAGAGCAACATCGCTTCCCTGCATGCACGTGCTTACAACCCATTGCAGACGCGCGCGATTTTCACACTTTTTAAATTCTATGTCTCCTAATATAAACCTAACAAGATGGGGAGTTTGTATTATACTCCCTGTTTGGCTAAGTATACTTACCATGTCAGACCATAGCATTAAACGGCTGTCAGTCAGCTCTGTCAGGCCGAAGTTTTGTGGCAAATGCAGTCATAAGATAGTCACGTGACGCCCACCCTACTCCCGCCTACGGAGATGCCGAGATTGTGTACTGTCCCGTCATTCAACGAGGGCCTGCGCGCAAGGCAACCCAGGGAACCTTGGCGCTAGCGGGGAAGGTAGGGCGGGCATTAGAGTCTGACATGGTAAGTATACTTAGCCAAACAGGGAGTATAATACAAACTCCCCATTTTGGCGTCGTCGTATACTATACCATGTCAGACCATAGCAGAATTTAAAGGAATAGGAGGAGGGCTGAGCGCCCTAATGGTTCCTGGGTTAACTGTTATGGCTGCATTGGCCGCCACAAATGAAACCCCTTTAGAACCATCAGCCCTGGTCATGCGGATGTCCCTTAGATAAAAAGTTTATGAAAGGGTTCTCCGAACGCCAGTAGGCTGCCTCCAGGAGATGGCGAATGGGGACAGAGTGCTGGAACGCTGTGGACGTGGCCAGCGCTCTGACCTCGTGGCTCGAGGGGAAAGGGCTGGGAGGGTCTTTGTGGGCCTGGGCATAGGCAGATTTGATAGTATTGGATAGCCACCTAGAAATCGAGCCCGCCAAGATGTCTTTCTTGCTGTTGGGGTAGATGGAAATAAGGAGGCTTCTCTGAGAGGAACGCCTGGGGCGGGAACGCTCCCAGTAGTATCTGAGGCACCTAGAGGGACACAGGTCCATGTCCCCTCCGCCTTCGCTGCCTAAGATATCCGCTAGGGAGCGGATAACCAGGGAAGGAGAGGACGTGCCTGGTTCCTGGTTCTTCACTAAGAACCAGCAGGAACTTAAGCGAGACCGAGCCGTCTCTGTGAAAGGCAATATCCCGAGGGTCACCACTGAGGGCATGAATCCCACTTCTTCTCCTGGCTGAGGCCAGGGAGAGAAGGAAGGTGGTCTTGAAGGAGAGAATGTCAAAGGGAATAGCGCGGAGGGGCTCGAAAGGGGGTTTTCTGAGGGAGTCAAGAACCAGAAAGAGGTCCCACATGGGAGCGCGCCTAGGGGACTGAGCTTCCCGTAGGGCCACCCCCCGAGATAGTTGTCTGAGAAGTCATTGTCGAATGATGGGCCGCCCAACTGACGGATGGTGGTGCATACGGCCGATCTGTAGCCCCAAATGGAAGTAGCAGAGGGCTTTCGAGAGGACGAAAGATGGGATAGGAATTGCCTATCTGGGTGTTGGAGGGGAGGAGGTAGGGGACCGAGTTTAGCCGTGCACCATGTGACCCATCTCTCCCATCGGGAATTGTAGAGGGACTCGGTGCTGGTCCTACGCGAGGCCAAGGCCAAGTCCCGTAATCACTGCGATGCCCCCGCTTCTGTCATATCAGCCAAGCGTGTAGGCGAAGCATCTGGGAGTGAGTGAGGGAGGCCCGAGCGAGGTTGTCTGAGCAAGTCCCACCGAGGGGCTAGCTGGAGAGGGGGAACGTGAGTTAGGGACCTGAGGTCTGGGAACCACAAACTGGGCCGGCCACCACGGGGGTTATAAGGATGAGTTTGGGTTTCTCCAGCCTGGCCTTCCTGATCACTTTGTGAAGTATTGGGAAGGGGGAAAGGTGTACGCGATGAGTCCCGTCCAGGGGAGGGAGAGCGCATCGACTGCGTACGCTCGGAGATCCAGGACGGGAGAGACATACATGGGAGGCGATGGTTGAAGCGGGTCGCCAAGAGGTCGACCATGGGCTTGAACCAGTGCTCCCATACTGTGGTTAGCGTCAGCTTGTTCAGGGTCCACTCTGTGTGCAGAAGGATCCCTGAGCGGCTGAGAGAGAGTCTGCCAGGATGTTGCGTGTCCCTGCTGTATGTCTCGCACGGAGGGTGGTTCCCCGTGCGTGGCACCAGCGAAGGAGGGCCTCTGTCCGTAGGAGAGGCCGATGGAGTGAGCCCCCCCCACCCCTTGTTGATGTAATGGGCTACCAACGTGTTGTCCGTGAGGAGGAGAACGAGTTGGGCGAGATTAGGTGTTGGAAGTGGAGGAAGGCCAGCCTGACCGCTTCCAATTCTAATATCTTGATGTGGAGGCGAGCCATCTGTGCGTCCCCACACCCCCGAGGCATGACTGTCCCCCAAGTGGGCCCCCCAGCCCGAGTTGGAGGCGTCCGTGTACAGTTTGAGGGACTGAGTTGGGAGAGAGATGGAACGCCGGTGGTCAAAGTGGACGGATTGAGCCATTCGTCCGTGGCGCCAGAGAACCAGTGGCCGAGGGGAATGGTCAGGGCCCAGCGGTCCGAGGTCTGGGACCGCCGACGACGGAACTCCCTCTGCAGCTGGGTTTTGGGGACCCGACCTAGCGGATGAGGGCTGAAAGGAACTTCATCATCCCTAAGAGGCGAAAGAAGAGGTCCACTATCCCAGCGGACCTCTCTGGGGTCGGGGCGACCTTCATGGCAATCGTGTCGAAACTCATGCCCAGGAAATAGAACCTCTGACTGGGGATGAGTTCGCATTTGAGGGGTTGGTTACAAAACCCAGGGTGGAACAGAGCCTGAGGAGGCGCGTGGTGTGGGCTCAGCACTGAGCCCGGGAGGGAGGCCAGGACAAGCCAGTCGTCGAGGTACACCAGGAGGCGCATGTCCTCCTGTCTGGCTAGGGCGGCCATCTCCTTGACAACCTTCGTGAAGAGGAAGGGTGCCAGGGAGAGACCAAAGGGGAGAGCTTTGAACCGGAACACCCGACCCTGCCAGACGAACCGGAGGTAACGTCTGTGAGCCGGGTAAAAAGGAGGATCTGGAAGTACGCATCCTTCAGATCTATGGAGGTGGCCCAATCTAGGTGGTGGATGGAGTCCCTGATCTGGGAGGGTGGGGAGAGAGGTCGAGGATGGGCCTCCATCTCCCCGAGGGTTTGGGGATCACGAACAGGTGAGAGTAAAACCCGGGGTTGGGCCTGTTGGGCGGGTTGTTCCTGTTCCGTGCCCACCGCGGGTGTGTCCCCTAGTCACTGGAGAGGGCGTGCCTGTTGGCCGAACCGAAAATATAAACCTAACAAGCAATTGTTATATATCAACGGAAAGGGTAAAGCGCGAACTTTGTAATGAGCATAGAATTAAATATATTTTGGGTAAAATAGCAACACTACTGTTACAGAAACAACATAAGTAAACTGTACGAGAACACAATCTTGCTTACATTTGTTTGGTTAGTATGACAACAGCAAATAAGGAAGAAAAGGGGCATAAAACTTCGCTCTTACTTTGAACAGATGCACAGAAAGCCTGAGGTATTCAATATGTGTAATCCAAGTCAATTCTTTTTTTTTTTTTTAAGGCAATTAAATCTTTGCACACAGTACACACTTTTCACTGTTTTGGCTTCAGATGATAGACATATAAACTATTAAATACACAGAGCAAATAAAAATAAAGCTCAGATTCTTTTCGATAAATTTGTACACTTTACCCCCCTCATTTTCTGAACTACTTTGCTGAACCAGTTCTAAAACCACATGTCATTCTCCTTCTGCCCGATATATTGGTGAAGCAGGAAATTCCACACATGCCTTCCAGTGCCAGACGGGTCTCTTTGTTTGACTACTCTGGGGTCACAAAGGTCATCGCTAGTGTATGTAAACTTACCCTTCCAGTGGCTAGGACCCTGTTCTGAATATTTATGGTAGCTGCATCCCCTAGACGGTAGACAATAAAACAAATTCAAATTCAAAAATTCAAAAAGAGATCATGTACTAAAGAGACCACAGGTTTTGCTTTTTCTCTACATCTGGCTGCTTGTCGACAAGCTTCAAAGATTCTTGTGACTAATGACTTTCATACAATTTGACTAAAAATCACTCTCTTAATCTAATTCAAACATGAAAAATACAAGAGAAAAATAAAGCCTCTTTGAGTGGAACTTCCAAAAAGGCAAAACATCACAAGATGTATGTATCACATCTCACTGGGTACAATAACAGAATATAAAGCCTGGAGCTGGGTTGGGGACTTACGATTTCTTGATGGCACTTGTTTCCTCAGACTCTTCATCTTCTTCCAGCAGAAGGCGCAGGTAGTAGTCACCTACAGACACAAAACAGAGCGACTGTCACAATAATATGGATTTTTATTGCCTTCACAGCTGACTTGTTTTGATATAGTTTGTAGGTAACCCACTTCATGCATTTGAAAGATGCTGCTGCAGGCAATTTCTTCGCTTCTCAAACAATGAGTGAAAGACTAATGACAGTATTATGAATGTCCGAGGTAATACATATTCTGACAGGCAAGAATCTTCACTCAAGCGTGCCACAAGTTTGCCTAGGATGCAGACCTGTTCATCCCAAGTTCATGTATCTGTAATATCTCAGACAAAAACCTGTAATCTGAAAACAAAAAACCCCGTAATCTTCATAATCACAATATACTTTTGCAACTTTCCAAGATTTAGAAGAGCCGGCCATTGGCACGTAAGACCACTCCATCGCCATCTTTGACAAGGCAAAAGGTGCAAGGTACGCTGGGAAATATCTTCTTACTACTTCTGACTGAAACAGTAGCAGATGAAACTTGTGTTTAACATTTATCTTTCTTTGATTTTTTTTTCCCTGTAGTTTTTATTTTATTTTTTTTGCCGTAATTCCTATAATTTTGAATTTTTTCTGTAAAAATTACGGCAAAATCGTAAGGGTCAACAGGCCTGAGTATGTTATTGTACAGTGCTAAGACTCCATATCCATCATCACTCCTATGCAGAGACAGACCACACAAGTTCAGGATGGACAGAAAGGACAGGACATTAAGACTTCGAACTTGTTGTGCATGTGTGAGGACAGAGCTGTGCACTGTGGACTGACACTGTGCCAGTCATGCCAGCCCACTACTTTCTGCCAAAAGACAATGATCAAGCTGACCCCGCTCTGTCTTTGTATTCCCCCCCCCCCCAACTTCATTTCTTGTGTCGCCTTCTTAAATTTTTCTTGCATACAGCATTTTACCAATGATATATATTTTATCCTCTCTCTCTCTCTCTCTTTTTTTTTCCTTTTTCCTGGCCTTGACTGCATGCAGGTCAAGGAGTATCTTTTCTTTTTCTTTCTTTCTGTTGTTAAATACACCACATGCTCTGTATACACCATATATAGCTTAATTTTCATAGGCACTTAAACTGAAGTTGTATACACCTCATCCAAATTCATTTTATTACACATTTCGCCCTAACTGATTAACTCTATACATCCCAAGACACTTTCCAGTTTTTTTTCCCCTCTGTACGTTAATGCAATTTGATTTTTTTTCTGTCTTACCTATTTTGATTTCTTCAGAGAGGCAGTGGTAGGGGCACCTCGAACTCCTGGTGGTTCCAGGCCACAATGCAGTTCGAGCCTAGCTCCTTGTCCACGTTGAAGGCTCGCATTTCATTCTCAAAGGCCTCACGCAGTTCTTCTCTGGTCTGTTGGCATGCACATCACACACAGTGCGATTTTATCTACACATCTGACAATCATGTCATTTGAATATCATACCACAATAGGACATCCTCACCTCTTGTCCATAAGTGACAGACAGAAGTCTTGTCTGTAAGTGAGAGACAGAAAACAAGCTTACACACCCTCTAATTTTATAAACAAAGATTTTTGTTATTGTTTTGCTTTGCTGATCCAAATCTTGTGTCATAAACTCAATTCGTCCTGGCACAAATGTATGGAAAGAAGAAGAAAGCAAGTAACAAATACAGCTAATAATTAACACTAAATTAATCCCTAATATAGTAATCCAGGAAAAATCTTCCAATAAAGGCCGCCCAAGGAAAGACTTCCATCCTTTATTTGTATATCTGGAATATCTTTATCTATGTCCATACCAGACTGACTTCCTAACACACACTCCCTTCTTTTAGGAACTTGTATCTCTTTAACATTTTTCTCTATGCTAAATTAATAATCCAAACACACACACACCCTTTTAATGACTTGCATTTTTGTAACATTTTTTTCTACATAAGATTGACATTCCAACAAACACCCCTGTTCCCCTTTAAAGACTTGCATTTCTGTAACATTTTTCTCCCCATCCCCCCCCCTCCTTCCCTTCCAGGGCTTGTATTTCTGTAACACGTTTCTCTACTAGATGTACCCTTTAAAACAAACACTCCCCATCCCCCGCCCTGTTTAAGGACTTGTATTTCTGACCCATTTTATTTTTTTCTCTGCACTAGACTGACCTCCTAAAGAACACTCTTTCCTTCCCAGGACCCCGTTTGGAACTTCTGGATGTTGTTACCGAGACGATTAACTGCAGGACAGAACTGGAGACATACTGCTAGATGGAGTGTTGGATGTAGAGAGGAACAGATAATTCAATTCCCAGTTTGACAGCTAAGCACAAGGCATGTCGATTACCTTAACAGACAGTTCAAGTTCAGTTTGACAGATAAGCACAGAGCATGTGGACCACCTTAACAGACAGTTCAAATCCAGTTTGACAGCTTAGCACAGAGCATGTGGACTACCTTGTAGTTCCACAGCAGGTTGGGCTTGGCGTGGTCCCTGTTGAAGTAGTAGTAGAACAAGGGCCAGTTGGCCTCGCTCTTTATCCTCTGTCGACGCTTCCTCAGCACGATGGGCTTGTCGTTGTTTTGCTGTCCCCACACACACATTCCACCAAGTTCATTTCAACTGTCTTTGAATTAACATTTTTTTCATTCCCAAATACATTCCAGCAAGTACATTTTAATTCCTTTTGATTTAAAATCATCTTAATTCCCTGAAATGTAATCTAGTGGAGAGAAGACTAAATACCAGCTAGGTTCTTTTCTGTATTTGAAAATGTGTTCAAATAGCCATGATAATTTAAAAAAACAACAGCAACAATAACAACAAATGTGAAGATGGTACATTTATTGTAATGATAGCAGCAACAGAAAGTGGAATAGTAAGAGTTCTAAAAGGAAAACATTTTGTATCTATGTGTGTTTGTTCAATGCAAACATAAAGAAAATGACATCACTAACACGGGAAAATTGAAGTGGGAGATCTCTGACAGAACGTTAGTTTACAGTGATTTTATTTGTACACAAAAAAGGAAATGACAACGAAAAGAATAAAAGATGCATGAAAGACAGCTGAGAGGGGACAGTGTTATCCATTTCACTCTGATAAGTGTGATCATAAGGATAGAAAAAAAAAAAAAAGAATAAGAAGGAAAATGCTGTTTACCATCTGCTTCTTTTCCAGACCAATGCGAGAGCGCCAGTGCTGCAGAATGTTGTCAATTTTCTTCTCAATCAGCAGCAGCTGCAGGTTGCGTTTGTTCTTGTTCAGATGATCCTGCAAGCAGTTAAACTATACAATGCACTCTGTGAGCCTCTGGTAACTGACCAGCAAAACCAGGCATTCGAGACCTGTGTGCATGAATACTCTAGTCATCATAGATAATAATACACACATGAACTCAGGCATGTTTGCCACAATGAACCAAAAATGTTTTGTGAAAGCATTCTCGCACACCTATAAGCATCACTGTCCTTACATGCACACATTCAAGTTTTCATTAAAAAAAAAAAACCTTCTTGGTCTATTCTTATAAATACATTCGCGTTCTACATAATATGAGTTCTAAAACACTTTGAGCTCTACAATAACCTATTAAAAAGTACAATTTCACAATAAGCAGACCCACTTCATTCGTGTTGAGGGAAGGTGGGAAGAAAGTTATGCACTACAGTTCAAATACACCAGTACACAGCAATAATTCTTCAAATCCTTCAAACAGAAACGGATAAAAAGGGCAGAAATCTAGAAGCTGTTTTGTGTAATGTGGGACACTGGAATGAGTGGACTAGTCATTCCTTTCAGACAGAAAAGATATGAACACAAAAACAAAGAAACAAAAATGGCAGTTCACCTGAGCAAGTTTAACATTGTCTCTGACGTGCAGCCGATCTGTCTCACTGACTGGTACATCATCTGGGGAGTCCAAATAAGCTAGCAAACCACTTGGCTGAAAAACAAAACAAAACGAAATAAAAACTTTGTCATTCTCTCATAAAAGATGCTAAATTTTTTCCCTTTCAGTCCTTGAATTCCAAAATGTGATATACCGATTCTGACAAAAACTAAATTACAAGACACATATAAAATGTACATCTGTTATGGCTTTTTTCCCTAAGGGTAAAAACACTGAGGTCTTCCACATACCTTATGTGGAAAAACGTGGTGGAACAGGATTCAAAAACTTCATGCACACATTCAAAAACTTCATGCACACATTCAAAAACTTCATGCACACACAGCCAAATGAGTGTCCCTTTCAACAGGCAACTGTTCTGGATAAACATCCTGGCATTTGTTTGGAAAGGCAAGTATTTTGTAAAACTACTTTTAGCTGCAATTTTTTTTTTTTTTTCTGGTTTTGGTTTATCATCTCTCTCTCTTCTCCTTTTCTCTTTCTTCAATTTGCATTTATTTACTTACGTTCATTCATTGCCTTCTTCATTCCGTATGTCAGTTTTCTTGGCAGCTTATTTATTTACTCATTCCCATACACATAAACATTATTTTTTTAAGCCTGCTAAAAAAAGAAACATAATGTTTCTGCATATATAATGTGACCATCGATGTAATATGGCCCACATCATTCAAAAATAGCTCCAGTTGTTGCAGTCTATAGGAATTAATAATGGATGACTAACCACATCTTCAGGAGTCTCAGTATGCCGGTGCTCTGTTTACCATCTTTGCTGTCATTGTACAAATTGTTAGCGATGTTTTGTTTTGGTAAATCATCTTTATTATCATATTATCAATGGCTGACAGTGTTTCCTTATAACTTTTTCCCCCCTTGCAATGAAGGTTCTATTTCAGTTTCAGACATCTTACATCATCACCATAACATACTAAAGAGATTAACAAATGAAATGGCAATTACATCAAAGTCAGCGCCAATTATCAACTACACACAGGACATACCTATACACTTCAGCATACCGTCAAGTATATCTGTAATGTATGAAAGACTGCAAAAAGTGTATTTAATCATGTATGGAGGGGAAAAATGGCAAACATTGAGCATAGCAAATATTTTCAGAAAACAAACAAACAAACAAGGCAAATAAACAAACAAAAAATCAAAATCAAAGGGAAGTACACACACATACATACATTTACATGCGTTTGTGTGCACACCAACACCAACACACACAAACATAAAGGAAAAAAAAGTCAGCAACAGACAACTTAAGTTGATCATGTCAAATTGGTGATAACAAGGACATAACATCTCGAAGATTCAGAGCGGTGGTTTGTCATCAGACAAGTTTAATAATTTTTTGTAGCAAAGATATTATCACTCACTTTGAATCAGCAGAAGAAAAGAAAAGCGAAAGTGTAAACATTTCTTAGTCTCAATAATGAAAGGTAATTTAAAAAAAAAAAAAATTTGTATTTGGAGGGAATGCACAGTAAAAGTTAATGAAAAATTATATTTCTAGTAAACCTGTGTATGAATACCATTTTGTTTGGAACTCGAATTGCTTCATCTCTAAATCATGTGGATATTTTTTTCATTCTGCATTTGTATACATGAAAGTTTCCTTACAAAATAATACGGTCAAGTACTTCATCAGTTTTACTGTTATCTTCTGTGCTGACGAGAACTAGTTCGAAGTTTAAATGAAGACGTTCGCAGTTTCCACATTTTCTTTCATGACTTTCTCTACCTCCTTTTAAAAGAGACATGAATGCTGAGAAGTAAATAAGTAGTGTTCTATTGTATCTTCTCTTTTGGCCAGAAATTACACAAGCTATTGTCAGTGATGCCTATTTTGCTTAAGACATTATTCATCACCAGAATTCTATAGCATGTTCTGGTTTGAAACCATTGTATTTAACTTCTTTTATTTTCCTTGCTTTTTCAGCACTGCTTCCCAATCAATCGGTGTTATTTATTGAATGTATTTTCCTATTGCAAGAAAGGCTTGATATTTAACATTACAGTTTTTTTTTCCTAGAAGCAATTCATATCCTTTAACTTTCTGCAGGTTTTGCACCTCATGACCTACAAAAGCAAAAGCCTGATGATACCATTAAATCTAAAAAAAAAAAAAAAAAAAAAAAAAGGACAAAGACGCACCCAACTGATTTACAAAACCACCTTTGTCTCTCTCTCTCTCTCACAGACACACACATACACACACACTCAAGTGCACACATGTGCACGTAAAACACACACACACAAAAATACAGAACAAAAAGACATTGCTTCACAATGTTCTGAATGAACTTAGCTTAAAAGACAGTGAAAAAAAAAAATCATAACAGAGCAAACAGAAACAGATGGTCTCACCAAAATACGCTTCAGCAGTCCCATGGCAGTTTGATGGCCAGTCACCCACCAACCCCACTAAATGTCGGCTCAGCTGTCTGCAATAACAACCAAAGTATTTCAAATGCTAACACATATTTCTCCTAATTCAATGTTTTCGTGCAGGATAAAACAATACAAACAGAGAAGAAAGTTTTCATAAAGTACCAGAAAAAAATATAAATGAGAACAAACAATCCCAAAACATAAAATAACAAAAACCCATGACAAAAACAAATTGAAGTTAACAGTGACTGATACTTCTAAAACTGTTTTCCCTGCATTATCCATCACAGATTATTTTCCAGCATGTTGTTCTGATGGCACAAAATCCCAGATTTGAACAGACCTGCAATAAGAACAGACAGGAGATCCCTAGCTTTTGATTAACATTCACTGAACTGTAACAATCCTCCTCCTCGTCCCATGCACTATTATCTTAACATGAACTGTGTGGCGATGAGTGACTCACCTGTTGGTAAGCATGCGACTGTCAGCGCTCTGAGTGAACATGGCAGTGTGCAGGTGTCTGGGCAAGGCTCCCTCGGCCAGAGCCAGGTCCTGCATCTTGGCAGCTATCTCTGCATCCCCCTCCTGGCCAATCACCAGGATCAAGCATCAGTGCAGGACACATGAGAGTCAAACACTCAAACAACGAACTTCCAAAAAATGGTGTCCAACAAATATCATGTAATGTAAGACATGAGGATAACTTTACAATTATGAAGATAATTGTTGTGTAACTTAAGATATTATAAAAATGAGACATGATTATAAGAATAATCACTTATCTTAAAAGAATGACTAAAAAAAAAAAAATACATGTATAAATGTAACCTATAATAATGACTGCATGGATAAAAGGATAAATATGCAACCCAACACACTGATGAAAGAATACTTGTATAATCATTGTGAAACCTGAAATACTGACTGAAAGGGTACCTACGTAATAACTGTGTAATCTAAAGCACCAGGAGGATACATACACATTAACTGTGTAACCTCAAACTGTTGGAAGGATACATCTACACATAATATTTGTGTACCCTAAAACCCTGAGAGTATACATACATATCAATTGTTTCACTCTAAATACAGACTGAAAGGACATGTACATACTCATTGTGAAAAATTACACATGAAAAACAGTAAAACCTAAAATAATGGTTGAAACGATACATGGGTAACTTGGCGAACAAGAACAAGGCTAGAAAGGTGCTCTGGAGAACGCAGACCACTGCAAAGGTCAAACAGATTCTGGACCTATCCTTAGATCCACATCTGCACCACATCTGATCATGTACGGCTTAGCCACATTTCATACTTCCACCAAGTTTCATAAAAATCAGTTGTGTGCCATTGTGTTTTTTCTTTGCATAATCTTCCTGAATGGATCCTGGGTCTGCCTTTAATCGGCATTCAAATTCATTTCTTTCATCCTTGGGTCACATTTCACTTTCCTATCAAGTTTCACTAGAATCAGTTCCATAGCTTTTATAAAATATTGCTAATGGTCAAGCCAAACCGGAAGATGTTTATGAAAATATAGCATCCTTGACTGAAGTAATAAATATTCCAATTTTGCCAGAATTTCTCCAACCCTTTTCACTATCTGGCTTTAAAAAAATACCAGTATATTATATATACATAGATTTTATATACCATATTCTTCCAGTACAATTAAAAACCTGGGTTTCTTTTTTTTTTTTTTTTTTTTTTTCAAGAAACCAGCCCAACCTCACAGGTAGTGTCAGGGTACCCTTGAGAACAGTGATCAAGAAGTTGATTGAACTCGCTGTCTATTTC
Source organism: Conus betulinus (assembly GCA_016801955.1). Lineage (NCBI taxonomy): Eukaryota > Metazoa > Mollusca > Gastropoda > Neogastropoda > Conidae > Conus > Conus betulinus. The sequence continues at coordinate 215,035 of JADBJO010002523.1, forward strand.
AATGGGCAAATCAGAGTCACCTGACATCTCTCCCTACTAGTTTAGAGCTAGTATGAACATGGCACCATGGTATGAACTCACTATGGGTGATCTCTCTTGCTGGCCTGTCTAGGAATTTAGGCAGAGTTAGCTCCCTGCACTCCAAGATTTGTTTTTTGGTTTCTTTTGTCTTGTTTTTTTTAGGGATCCTAATAATATGGCTATGCTCCATGCATAGTGCGCATAAGGCATTTGCTGGACAGGTAAGTATAAGGAAAAAAAAGAAAACAGTACCTCAATGATGGCTTTCATCACCATGCCAGCTCCTTCACTATGGCCATGGAGGGATGCTGCAATTACAGTCAACAGTATTGTAACCACATTCCCATCACACTGCTGTGTAACCATGATGGTAGATGAGTGTATGAAACACAGATTACTGAGGCTGTCCCATAAAATCACTTATACACACAACGTCAGCAAACGACAGTCGTTCACAAACAAAGAAAAAGTATGAGTGAGAAATTCAACAAGAGAAGATAATATATAAAACGAAATAATGTGAAACAATTTCTCAAAAATGGAAACTGCCCTCACAGATCCTACAAATTTCACTTGCCACAGAACAAAGGAGCTTCACGGATCTAAGCAACATTAGTTACCAAAGTAAAGTGAATCATGCAGATCAAACTAGAAAAAGTCGTCATGCTAAAGGGTCAAGACAAAATGCTTGCCTTCTTATATAAGCCAAACTCATAATAAATATTTCACATAAAAATTTGCTGAAAAAAATCATGCCTATTCTTATGAAATGTCACATGCAATGGCTGAAAATATTTCACTTTTTTTTTTTAATCAGGAAAAATTGTCACTGTCCTTCCTGCAAAATGAATCCTACAACTTAACCTGGGCCAAGGAACTGGTACTCACCTGGAACAGCTTGAAAATGATTCGGCCGTTAGCAGCAACCATCTCCAACAACATGTCAAACTGCGTGCCATCTGTCGTCTCACTGTATGGGGCACACAGTGCAAACGTCAAGAAGTCCAGCATTGCTGTGATCACAAGGGCTCCAGACTCATGAACCTTGAAGCATGACAAAAAGCACATGTCAAACTTTTATATCCTCACAAATTAAAAATTAAAAAAAAAAAAAAAAAAAAAAAAAAAAAAAAAAGAAACAATATAAGTAAGTAATTTTGTTTTCACGATTTCCTTCAAATTCAATTAAAAAAAAATTTTTCTTGTGTGAAAAAAAGTGACCAAATCATAAATGGTAGAAAATACTATACGCCAGAAAATTTGTTATCACGTAAATACGCATACAAATGTATTTACACACACACACACACACACACACACACACACACACACACACACACACACACACAATCTCACACAATCACAGTCTCTTTTCCTGTCATAATACAGTACACAAATTCTTTCACACCACAAGTGCTTACCACATGTTGATTGAACATCTCCATGAGAGAGCTTCCAGAAACTTCCGGGATGACATGAGAAGTTTTGTTGAGCTGTTCTTGTCTCAAATCATAGTTATCATGCATTGGCTGAAAAGAAAAAAACACATTAAGGAAACAAATATATTCACCGTGCTATCCACAATGATCTACGAGATCAACCCAAAGTATGAAATAACACTTTTCAGATATAACACATCAGATATGCTTGAAAATCAACAGATTTGGACAATGAATTGCAATAAAATAAAAGCTCTAAACAATTACTGTAGTTACTGATAAACACACATACAAGGTTTCCGGTATGCCTTTATACACTGAAGTTATTTCATTTTCCCAAGACAGTTCATTTTCTGACCCAGCATACCTGCTGTGAATAAATATGCAAGTATATCAATGCCTACATTTGTGTGTATATATGCTTAGTATCATCACAGTGGAGCTAATAAACTCAAGACAGCTTTTTTCTCCATTCATCAGATTTTACCCTTTTTGGGGGGGAGAATGAACACAGTCATGCCTGACAGCATGTGCGCAAGTCATGTGTATGTGAGCGAGAGTCACAATGACCATTCTCTAAAATATAGGAATACGAATTTTCTATGAAAAAAAAAAAACACACTAAAAAAACATGTATCATTTATCCATTGGTAAATAGTCTAATTTGATAAATCCTATCACACACAGACACACACACCACAAATGCAGGCACACACATACAATATGTTCTCCACCGACCTGCATCAGAGCACAGAGCATGTCAAGAGCCGCATGAGTGACCCCCGACATCGTTCCGCTTTAATGCTTTCACCACTTTCAATCCTACTTTTTTCTCTCTCATCCTGCAACACAGCATCACTTTTTCATTTGATTTTCCATTCCCCACCCTCCTCCCATCTCTTATACATTCCAGTTTTTAAATACTTCGAGTGTGCTTTTTGTTTGAATGTTTTCACTTGTGAAAGATGCAATTCTTCTGTTCCTTTAAAAATCTTCTTAAGTTAACTCTACTACTATGCAAGCACACATATACACTCACATGAAAATACAGACAGCTCAGGTACCATAGTACTATGCACACTCACATAAATTCACCAAACACACATGGTTCTATCAGCTGTATTCTGATTGCAAACACATGTATATTCATTCACGCACACACACACTTTATCTATTCTGCTGTACTCCCAGTGCAAGTAAACATATACATATTCCCCAAACAAATATGAGTTCAAGCAATAAAATGACAAGGGCCATGTGTGTACACACATATACAAATACACAAATGGCTCACTTGACTCCATTTCCAGTGGAAATATACATGCACGCACATTCTCTCTCTCTCTCTCGTGCACGTGCAAACACACACACACACACACACTCTCTCTCTCTCACACACACACACACACACACTCTCTCTCTCTCTCTCTCTCTCTCTCTCACACACACACACACACACACACACCATCATCTCCTACATCACCCAACACATGGTAACAACTCTTACTTGGGCAGCTCGGTGAAGGCCTGGAAGCCAGCCTTGGATGCCACCAGCCTGCGCAGAGCGTGGAACTGCCCCTCCATGGCCATGTTGGTCACAGAAGCCTGGTCTCCTTCCTGCTCTATCAGGCTGCCAGGGTCAGGTTGATCAGCTTCTCCTTGTTCTGTGCAAACAGACCCTGCAACACCACACCACATGCCCTGAAACATGGGTCTCCCGCACATGTCTGACTGAAACAGATAATAGTGAACCACATAAAAGTGACTTAGCAGCAAAGCAGTGTCTCATTTGGGGGATTGAATCATGACTTGATACTGTAACTCTTAATAATTGAATCATAATGACTTGATTTTTTTTTAACTCCTAATAACTTGCTGGTGCTGGGACTGCAACAGAACCAGCCTGGATGTGACTGTGTGATGGAAATCTGGAATGAGAAATGTAGAAATAATACTACCGATACTAGTGACAAGGCAGAAAACCAACCTGAAAGAGCTTCCTCATGAGAAGGATTGTTATTATTTCTTTAGCATTTGTGAACTTGGACAGCTGTTCACTCACTGTACATAATATGAGCCCAGGAAAACTTAAGGAAGACTGATTACTTACATCAGCAGTGACAGCATGCAACAGTCCACTGTAGGAGATGTTGGCGTTGAACCTGTTCACAGCTTCCTCCATCATCATCCCCGCTGAAACCAAGTCAGCAGCTACAGTTAGATAACAAACAGTCTAGTTTCTTATTAAAATCTCTGTATACAAACTCATGCATTTGTGTACATGCCGTGAGCTATATCAACATGCCATGTATATAACAACTGGGGGCAGTCAGATCCATTCAATAAAATTAACGTTCCTAACAATTCTTGGAAAAAAGTTAAGCCCAGTCTCTATTTACTTTTTGTTTACTTATTTTTTAACTTCTATGCACTTTTAATTCATGGCTTACTGGATGTGGAGTAAAAAAACAGCAATGCACTCTCTGTATTTCTAGCTAGCATTTTTCTCTCTGTTGCTGCCATTTGAAAACAAAAAAAAATTCTTTTATTGTGATGACTTCTAAAAAACAAGTATAAACAGTGTTCACTGTTGTTTTGCTGAAATTAAACAAATGTCCTTCATCGTAAAGAGACACACACTCACGTGGAGCAGACTGAATGAACTTCATGTGTGCTGGGTTTTCCACTTCCTCGTCCACAGGAACTGTGAAGGGGCCTGCAAGCAACACACACTATACCATGTCACAAATGTGTACTTCGAGTTAAACGCCTGCAGGCAACACACACACACAATGTCACAAATGTGTGCTTTGGGTTAAAGGCCTGCAGGCAACACACATCACACCACGTCACAATTGTGTGCTTTGGGTTAAAGGCCTGCAGGCAACACACACCACACCATGTCACAATTGTGTGCTTTGGTTAAAGGCCTGCAGGCAACACACACCACACCATGTCACAATTGTGTGCTTTGGGGGTAATTGGAACAAGTATTATCACACCACATCATAGTTCCCACATCTGTTAAACCTACATGAAGAAATTTACAGGCATTTCATGATCTGTTATTTCTTTGCACCTCCATGTGTAGCTGTACAACGTTCAGATATATCTTACTTTACCATGGATACACACACACACACACACACACACACACACACACACACATGCATATGCATATACCACAAAAGCAGGGCAATTATACAAACTCTGTTCACACATACAAGTCAGCAACAGTATGGTTCACATCATCTGGTGAAGGTCAAAGAATCTCGATTCTTTTGGAGAAGGCCATCTAGATAATTCACGACATCGAGTTGGTCCTTCGCCTGACTGCCACCATGACTGTGTCCATAACCCTGGTGAATACCCAAGGGCTGAGAGACAGACTAATGGGAAGGGCTTTAAAGGAGTAGATCCTCCCTTGAAAAGCAAAATGAAGATGCTTTTGGGATGCACAGTGAACTGGAACATGGGGAGTAGTGTTAGAGAGGTCAAAACTCATGGTCCGATCTTCTGGAAAATAGAGGTGTGTAATCTGAGCAGTTTCCATGGTTAACTTTGGAGGGGGAAATACAGAGGTTTAGTCTGCTGAAGTGTATAGCTGGTCTATGGTGAAAAACCCTGGGGGGCATTGTAGTGGTACCTCCATAATAGCACCCTTCTGAAGGAGTGAATTTACTTCTTCTGCAAGAACTGCAGCCTTGAAAGGGTGTGCAGGAATCATAGTCTGTACTGGAGAAAGAATCCATAACGAACCAAGAAACAGGTAAGTCCAGATAATCGGAAAGCTGAAAGAGGCATGCTCCTTCACTAAGGGAAAGGAGAAAACTGAGCTAGTTCTAGCATGGCATGATGTGAACTCACTGAGGGAGATCTCTCCGACTGGCCTGTTTGCAAACTGAGGTGAAGTTAGCTCCCTGCTCTCCCTAATTCTTTTCTTTTTAAATCTGATATATGGCGATGTTCCACGCCAAGGGGGACTAAGTCATTTATTAGGACAGTAAGTATAAGAAAAACATGCATGAAGTGTACAGAGTGGTTGGTTATCTTTCTGTCTCGTAACTGAACTGTACTGTCTTATACTTTTTCAGATGAAAAAGTTATACAGTGGAACCATTCTATAACCATCTCCAGAAATCGCTAACAACTGGGGTTTTAGGGGAGGGGAGTCTTTGCTATGTGGCAATCTCATTCACAGAAAAAATGTTACAGAAATACTAGTCCTAGACGGTAAGGGGATGCTCATTTGAGGACTTTTTACAGGGAGGTTGAACAGTATTACACTGTATTCTGCAGCACTGTACTGCACTTTGTTCTAACTAGCATTGAAGAGAACGTACCAAGACGATATCCTCTGTAGGTTGGACTCATCTTCACACAAACATCACGGTTTCCTGAAGCTCGCACACCATCCAGAATAGAAGCTATCAAAGAATCTCTGCACACACACAAAGCAGTAATTATAAACACAGAATTTCTGTGTTTGTTTCTGCCTACCCGTGCTCTCTAAGTGGCATTTCTTTTGCATTGCTTATTATAACTCTCTGAAACAATATGGCACTCAAGTTCAAACTGTCGCAGCTTCAGAACCAGAAATCCACAAGAAGCAATAAGCATCTGGTTGTCATTCCACAATCCACCAGAAGAGACACTGCATTGCAGCCAAGTCCATTCAGGTGTTAAGTGACGCCTGTTCTTATACAACACAACCCACCAGAAGAGATACTGCGTTGCAGCCAAGTCCATTCAGGTGTTCAATGACGCCTGTTCTTATACAACATAAGCAGGATACAACCAACTTAGCCTCCTCCTGATGACAATGTTTGGTGTGGATGCCAGCTTTGCATGAAAAAAACTAATTCCCTCCAAAGAACACCTCTACACCCATCACATGACTGACTGACGAAGATTTAACAGTGGAGGAGGGGGAAGCCTTTTCTGGTGGTATCTGCACAGTGAAGTAAAATGATTATGTATTATAGCTGCCAACCTTCTAGAATCAAAGTTCAGGAGCCAGAAGATGAAGGGGATTGATTGGGGTGAATAGAGGGCTGTTTAGTTTTTGACTCAAAACATTTTTAACTCCTTACTGCTTCAAATAAGGAATGTGGGTTTTGAAAGGAACATACATTTTCTACTGCACAAAACTCCAACATTCATGAAACATCATTTGGACTTTGTTCTACAACATTCCATCAACCTTACAACCTTATTTAAAAATAACCCACCAAACCCCCACATTTTCAACATTATTTAGAACTTCTGTTTTCTTTCTTTTTTTTTTCAGAACTAAATTTGGGATTTCTTGAAAGAGTTGTAAAACAGAAAAATTCCAGTAAAAAATTCTGGAGGACTGGCAGATATATATATATATATATATATATATATATATATATATAAAAATAAACTGTGACGATGAATAGAACTAGTGATGACAAACAGAATTAGTGATACTAAATTGAATATATGATAATGAAGACATATACTAAGCAAACCTTTCAGACAATTCTATAACAGCTGATTCATGGTCTTTTTTTCTGCCTCTCATACAGTGTTCAGGCATTCAGTCATTACAGGAACTCTCCTGACAGTTATCAGAGCCATTACTGAGCCCGCCATAGCTATGTCTCCAGTCCAAGACTATCCTCTAAGTTACAGTGGAGGGCAGACATTCCCGAGACATACAGAAAAGTTCTAAAAAAGTTCTAAATGGACAATGTGAAAGAATTTACGGTTCCTAACACCAATGCTTTTAGCCCAATGCTTTATAGCCCATATATGTGTGTGCGTATATACACACACAGAGATCCTCCATTGCCTTGGCATCTGTCACTGCATTCTTACAATCACGTTGAATGCAATCTACGGTCACGTGACAATAATGACAATATAAAGAAATACTTGACTGATAACCCAGAAATAGAAGCAGGGGACTAGGACAATGATTTCATGATACTCAAATGCATGACTTATATTTCTTAAACATAAATAAGCACATGGCAAAACTGTATAATTTCACACAAAGTGCATGCGCATGTGTATCTATCCACAAATGTATTTGAGCGCAACTATCTATCTACATACCTATATATTTGAGCATATCGATCGATCTACTGTGCATGAACAACATACATGTATATGTGCACACACACATCTTATACAAGCACATTATGTGTTGTGTGTACTTGTGTAAATTTGTATGCATGTGAATGTTCGTGTGTTCACATATATGCATATATGCATGCACAACTTTGAAAAGACAGTACGAGAGTGAAAAGTCATGTTTGTTTGCATGTGAACCTAAAAGCCCAGATCTTACCTGTCTGTTGATAAATATGTACGGATAGCTCCTTTCACATATTCCACAGTGAACTTCTGAGGATTTTCAGGGTCTCTGTTTATGGAAAATATCTGCAACAGAAAACAGGTAATTCGACAAACAAGGTTTTTTTTTTTTTCAAGTAACATAACAAAAGTATCAATCAAGATGTTATTTTCAGAGAAAAGAAACATGAATTTGTGTGTGCATGTGTATCATACGTGTGCATATGTATCTTCAAGAGAAATACAGACTATGAGAGCAGAAAACTATGAGAACAGAAAACAAAGAAAGGGGAGGGAGACAGAGATAAGGATTGCTTGTATTTTGTGTTTTTTTATAAAAGACAAAAAAAAAAAAGGAGACCTTCCCAAAGGCCAGTATTCCTGCACCATGCTGAGAGAGAACTCACATCACAGAAAGGCTTGGCAGTCACCACGTTGTATGTTGCTGGATCACGCTCCACTAAACACATCTCTGTTAGAGACAGCGTGCGACGAATCGTGTCTGGATGACGAACCGAAATCTTCTGTACAGTAAACTCTGCGTAGGATGTCAGAGCTTCGTCCGTGCTGATAAAACAGAAACCATAATCACTATCAACAATGAAAAAGGGAAATGTTTCATACATCCATTTCTTGACAATTCACAATTCATTTGAAAACAGTATGATAAGTATTGTTAGTTTTTATTGTACTGTAACCCAGTCAACAACAATAGTCTTTTCAGGGTTGTCACAAGCACTGAGAGAGAAACAACAAAGACAACTATCTTTGCTACAGACACCATTCATAACATTATGGTTTAACCATTCACATCTGTATAGCAGCAAAAAACAAGGCCACACTGAGGATGCCAGGTACCTTCCTTGATTTATCAAACAAAGTTTACGAAAGTTAAGATTTAAGTTTTGATCATTACAGCCCTGTCAGCCCTACACAGCCTTTTCAGGGATGTCAACTCTCACAAGAAAGAAATGAATTTACAACAAAATATAGTTTTACAGTATACTTACCTGTTTAAAGAATGCCTTATCCCCACTTCGCAAGGAACATCACCTTATTTTCAGCATTTAAAAAAAAAAAAAAAAAATTCTGTGTAGTCAAACAGCGATCCGACAAAAACTGAACAACACAGAAATAATCAAATTATTGATTGTTGGGTTCGATTTCCATCTGAAGCGCTGCTCCACTGGAGTTGTTCTAAATTTAAGAGTTGAAATGGTACTGGTAAGTAACTACCACACTAGACTGCACAAGTTTACTTCCCGATCTTCAGTGATTTGTTACAGAGCTAGAACACCATCACCACAATCTAACCTATTCTCTTAGCTGGTCATTTGAAGACAGGTTCACTCACCTGTACTTTCCCAGCCGGTGGGTTTGAAACTGTTCATAGGTGATGGGTTCCTTCCGCTGTCGCACAGCAATTCCCACATAGGCTGCAGCAGCTTCCATTATCGCCTTGACCAGGTCACTATGGGCCTCCAGTGCAAAAACAGGTGCTGTGGAAAAATATGATCAGTTTCACACCTGCTTCCACTGCAAACAAATTCTGTTGAAACTCATGATCAGTATCACACCTGACTCCAGTGCAAACAGGTTCTGTCAAAACACACGATCAATTTTACACCTGTTTCCAATGCAAACAGGTGTTGTGGAAATACATGATCATTTGTACACCTGCCTACAATGCAAACAGGTGCTGTTGAAACACATGATCAGTTTTACACCTGCCTCCAATGCAAACAGGTGCTGTGGAAGCACATGATCAGTTTTACACCTGCCCCCATTCCAAACAGGTGCTGCCTCCAGTGCAAACAGGCGCTGCTGAAACACTTGATCATTTTTACACCTAACACACACATCAGTCATATTTTCAATGTGCTGTTACCACTGACTTAACACATTTATGAGATCCATGTTTTCAATCTAAAATGGAATTAACCTAACTTCTTCCAGACAACTATTTACAAAGTATGAATGCAGATGTAATTATAACAGTGTGCGATCAAGTCACATGATATTCACTCCACTTCATACACACACACACACACACACACTCACAAGCACACAGCTACACAAGTATTTGGAGTTAAATGATATTCTGTAAACAGACACTTTCGTGCGTTCTGATGTGACAATCTCAGATAAACATCAAGCACATCCTCGCTGTCTCGTGTAGCATAGTTTTGTGAAAAAGTTGTCAAATGAAAAATATTACAGTCACACAGACACTCATCATTTTTTTTTTTACTCACCAATCTGTTGAAGCCTCATGAATGATTGCCACTCCACCAGGTACATCAGACATCTAGCACAATAAATACACACAATCACTGAATAACCACAATACTACTAGTTTTCTTTAGAATGAACGCATCTGCCATATGTTTAATTCTATTAAAAAAAAAAAGCACTAAAAAAATTAAAGAAAACTATGGGCTTCGGTACATACCTAAAATAACAAGTGCATGCACAAATACACAACACATGTCACCCTTCCACAGGGGATGATTTTCAACATCATAATTATCAAAATGCAACTTATCATCAAGGCTGTTACTCATGCTGAAATTCAGACTGGGGATATGTGTAATGCACTGTGGGGAGAAAAAAAGGCTTTGGAAAAATGCTGAAGTCAGGTAAAGTCATCTTGTTTATTGCGGGGATAACTATGTATGGAGGCCATGTCATGGCTACAGGCGGGTCAGCACAAAGCATATGTTAAAAATGCCAGAACTAAAACTCAAAATTCAAGTCAAGTCCTGACACGAAAAGACTGATCAAACACAAAAGTTTATCACCTCTGATGTTGTAATCAGATCAAATGAAAAATACTGGTATAAAAAGAGGAAGGTGGATTAAAGCCGAGTCGTTTCTTAAGTTCTGACACCACTTGTGAATATCTGATTTTCAACACTATTGAGAATGACTGACTGTTCAGGCTTTTTGAGAATAACTGATTTTCAACACTATTGAGAATAATTGATTTGTTCATGCTTTTTGAGAATAACTGATTTTCAACACTACTGAGAATAACTGATTGTTCATGCTTTTCGAGAATAATTGATTTTTTTAACACTATTTGAAAGTCTTTGATTTTTACAATAGTGAGAATCCCTAATATCTTACATTTTCTGAAAATTGCCTTGCTGGTTCACTGTTTGTTGAAAACATTGCATTATTTCACATAACTTGAAAGTAATTAACCCGTTGAGTGCCTTTAAGCCGTCAGCTGACGCCGTAGTAAAAATGTACTTCCAGTGCCTATGGGCCATCCACTGACGTCATGCATTTTTCTTGAAATTTTTTCATTCGTTACTATTCCTATCAAAGGACTGAAATAGAGTGTGCGTAGTAAGCCTTATATGTCTGCAGTATTAAAATGATATGCAAATGACCACACGTGAGGGGAAAGACCATTTTTTTTCCTCATCACTGACTGGATGACCAGCCAGCGCTTTGTCTCGCTTGCAAAGATGGCAGCGCAACCTTCGACGAGCGTAGCGACCAAATCAACGTACTTACACAGCTGAGCGGGCTCTGCTAATCATTTTTGACAAAGATAATAATCTTTTTTTATTCAGCGACTCACTCGAGCATGAAGGTGAGATGATGATAGTGATGATGGAATTGCCGACCATATTCGTCAGTTATTGAGTCGTGCTGTGCGATCTCAAGAGTGTGTTCAGCTGACTGGTTACCAACTTCGAACGAGCTAGCCTAGTGTGTACTCTGAACTGTGTGCGAGTGGCCAGCGCGACGTGTTAGTCAGCGCGAGAGGGGAGCGCGGCCTGCTCGCGGCGTGACACGGTCAGCAGGAAAGGTAGGGGAAGAGGAGGAGTGAAAGAGAGGGTTGAAGTCCAGCAAGGGGGCGTGGTGGGGGGAAACTTTATTTTCAACTTTTTTGCTTTGTGTTCTTTTTTGGATGTGAAGCTGTAGTGGTAAATACATATGTTTTTGATTGTGCAAAAAAATCTATCCAAATCTAAATGCCTAAATATTTTTTTATGATCAAAATTAAAACAAAAGAAGCCCAGATTCAAAATCTCCATTCAATTTCCTTCAAAAATCATATATATTTCATTTTTATATCTTTTGTAGTTTCTGAGCTAGAATTTTTTGTTAATTACCCCCAAATCATTAGATGATTGATTTCACAAGAATGCACCTGGACCCTGAGGACCCCAACGTACCTGAGACAAGCCCTCAATGTCTTTGTAACAGTAAGAGCAGAGCACACGATTGGAGGAGGGGTCAATCTGATCAAGAGACCCCTGGTTCACCTCCAGAATCACTGGCACGGTTTTTTCTGACCAATGGTATTTGTAGGCATTGAACCGTCGGGCAGTCTGGTTAGTGTCAGCAAAGTAGTTCCGGAATTTCTAGGACAATACAAAAAGGAAGATCATATGAAGAACACTTCTGAAACATAAGATGAAACAACTTTATATTCGAACAAACTGTATAGCAAGCACTACTGCTTCATCTCATATATTCCGAATGTTACTAAAAATAATTACTGAATCACAAAACAGCAGACTTCCCACAATACCCTCTTCTCTTGTACAAAACATGGTGTTTGCTCTGGAATCACGGAACAGAAAATCTAACGTTCGTGAAAAATTACCGTCATTTCCAGCCTTCTGGCGAGTGCATTTTTCTCTCTCCTTCCCAATGTGTGTGTATACGAGTGCATGTGTGTGTGTGTATGCACGTGTGTGTGCGTGTGTGTATGCGCACGCATACATGTGTGTGTAAGCACTTGTATGCGCATGTGCATGCATGCATCTTAAGATGGCTTGTGTGTGTGTGTGTGTGTGTGTGTGTGTGTGTGTGTGTGTGTGTGTGTGTGTGCACGCACATGCATGCACCTCTAACATGCTTCATATCAACTTATTTGCAATATGTGTGCAACTATGTACGCAATAGTAGTCTCATGAGTCAGTTCATGTCTACATGTCCAGTAGTATCAATGTTTAAATGTAGAACTTTTTCCCTGCACGAAACCAGTTACTGGATCCCCCCCCCCCCCCCCCCTCCCCCGGCCATGTTTTCTTTTGTGAAAATATAATGATCTGTATGAGTCATTAATTAATAAATTCCAGTGACTCGGTACACTGACACATCACTAAACCAAGGCAGCCTAACACGAGCACTGATGCAGAGCTGGGCAGCAACACTCCCTGTCTATAGCATAGCACACTTCACAGAGCCACACAGTCCAGTGAAATCTCAGAAGATTCAAGAGGATGGGAAGGAGAGGATAACTCATACTATATGCAGTTTGACTAGTGCTGCCCATTTCAGATGGACAGTTACATGAGGCATGATTACAGCTACAATAACTGAAACAGCTTTAACTCCCACAACTTCAGAGAAACTAAGCATATGTACTAAACAAACACAGATCTGATGCATACTTGTTCAGAAGCCCTGAAAAACAAGAGTTGTCCCTGAGGTAACAAAACCAATCATGTTTTTTCTGCATTGTTTGGGCTTGATGCCTGAGAGTAACATCTAATGTCAACCACTGATCACTAACCTCAGCCAGCGTGCCTGCTTATACCTTATTGTGAGGCAGAAACCTTCTTGTGACCATGTTAGAAAGGATCACAGATGTCTACGAGGTCAAATACTATGTTGTTCAGGTTTGAAGCAGTATCTCATGGCAACTGCTGACTGCTATGTCTTCCAATATGCATGGTTTTATTATACTCTTTGAATGAAACTTGTTCTCCATCCCTCACCATGTCATCCATGTTGTCCTAGTGGTAATTAATTCATGGAAATTGTAGTAAGATACTATGAGTCTGAATCCAGCTGGCTCTGTGGTGTCTATGTAACATAAGATAGGTCCTCTATCACCTCACTTTCCTGTGACCGTTTAAACCTTTCTGCCATATCATCAGTACGGTATGTTAACATTACATCTGAATGAGGACTTAAACCTTGACTCCAAGTCTTCTGGTGAGTTGACTATTATAGTATTAAAGATGTCTCCACAAACTGGAGCCTCTTCTCACAGCTGTCAGCTTTTGCAAGCCCATCTGACATGGACAAGCATGCACTTCACCAATTTTCTCTGTCCAAAGTCTTTCTGAAATAGAACTGAGGAAGTGGTTTGTCACAGAGGAAGACATAAATTCTGAAGGATAGATAATGAAAAGACTGGTTGGGACACAACTTCTTATAACAGACAATGATGACCTTGATTTCACCGACAACTTTATGTCCATACAGCACACCCAGTGACAAGTCATGGAATAAGCCAATCAGTGAAATCTGAGCCCTGCTACAGACAGAGAAAAAAAAGCTTAAAAATGCTACAAACACTTGTAGCAACATCTAGACCTGCGTGAAGATGGCAGTGAACTGCACCTACCAGTGCCTCTGTCAGCAGATCCGCTCGGTGATCTGTGGAAAACTTCATGGAGTCTGTTTTTTTGCCGCCTTTCTTCATGGTAATGATGAATTCATTGTTTGCTGGAGCCCTGACATTGGGAACAATGCTGACAAACTCACCGTAGGGCCACTGTCACAACAAAACACACATGTACACTTTAAATTCATCTCTACATTACGCACTCGTACACAGTCAAATGTTCTATGGAGTAAAAAATTAATCACTCTATGGTTTTTCATGCCTACATTATTCCAGACTTTAACTAATTAAAACAAAACCCATCTCCAGCATACGTAAATTAAACAAAAATGAAAATATGTATACTTTGTCACATGCCTAACACTTCAATAGTATATGACATTTACATTCGTGCTCTTTGAACTTTCAAAAGTTTGTTGCCAAAGTTTTTCAAATAAATACTTTAAAAAAAAAATCAAATTCTGTTTTTCTATTCCCTACTCTTTTGCCTTTACCGCAGCTTTCATTGAGATGTAAGGCTACGAACCTGGTTGGTGACCTCCATGGAAGCTGGGTTGTATGTTGTGATGCCATGCGTCCCCACAGAAAAGATCCTCTTGTATCTGACAGTGACACAGAACACTAGACATTAGTGCCACAATCTTTGCCATATCACCATCTGTAATTGCACCCGAAGACTGACTCAGTAGAAGCTCATTTCTTTGCAAAGTTCATGCATCTGATGGAGACTCTGTGTGTGTGTGTGTGTGTGTGTGTGTGTGTGTGTGTGTGTGTGCTTGTGCTTGCGTGTGTGTGTGTGTGTGTGTGTGTGTGTGTGTGTGTGTGTGTGTGTGTGTGTTTGTGTGCCTGTGTGTGTGTGTGTGTTTGTGTTTGTGTGAGTGTCCTTGTAAACTGGTAGTTCTGCAGACTGACTTACACTCAAATCTTTTGAGGATGTCCAAATTTGGCAGACATATAGGCAGAAAGATGTAGCTCAGTAAGTCATACTGAGTATCCATGTGATGAATCAGCCACAAATACCAGAGAAAAAAAACCTGGTGTTTGATGAGAGTTGTTTTGACACATGTATCTCACTTTCTCAGTGCAGTTGTCTACACGACTGTGGACAAGTCCATAGTCATGCAAGCTTGTACTAAGCCTATGGGTCATGCATCATTTTTGATTCCCAGCATGTTAATCTTGATTACGAATCTGGGTTTTTCTTTCAATGTTTCTAAACCAATCAGTTAAAGACGTCAAAAGAAGGGTGTACAATGAGCTGCCCTCAGTCAGAACCTCTGTGTGTGTGTGTGTGTGTGTGTGTGTGTGTGTGTGTGTGTGTGTGTGTGTGTGTGTGTGTGTGTGTGTGTGAGTCTCTGTGAGTGTGTGTGTGTGTGTGTGTGCATGTGTATGTGTGAATCTAGATATTTAAAAAAGAGAGAGAGAGAGAGAGAGAGAGAGAGAGAGAGAGAGAGAGAGAGAAGAGAGAGGGATAAGTGTTTAATAATTCTTTTTGCAAACCGCTCATTGAAATGCATATTGTAAATCTCTATGGCCATGAAGTTAAAAATTCATGTCATAAAGAGATCTATATAAAGATGGAGATTTGATCTTAAAGCAGACTGCAGTGACTGGTTCAGTTAGAGCTTTTGTGATACACATTATAAATTTGTTCTTGATATGATATAAATGACAAAACCAGTAACAACTGGATATTCACATGGCCATGAATATATCGCATGTTTGAAATCTTTACCCCCTTCCTTTCTCATTTCCTTCATCACATGTGTTTTTACCAGCAGCAGGGCAGTGCTTGTAACATAAACTAGCCTGTGCAGTGTATTGTATTGTTTCTACTAGCCCTAGCATAGCCATTTCTAAATATCACATTGCCTTGTAATGTGATATGTTGAGAAACAGTGGAGCACTGACCTGGCATCCCCTGCTCAGCATCTCCTGCTTGTAATGGGATAGCATATGTATGTATGTGTGTGTGTGTAATCGGGTGGGGGAAGAGAGTGGAAGAAGGGAGGGGGGGGGGGGGGGTTACTTTTCAACCACCGAGATGGAGAGATGGAAAAAAATATTAGAGGTATGTGTGTGTATGAGTGTATTTTAGTGTGTCTATATTTACAAAACAAATGTAAAATAAAAAAAAAAAAACCACAGTTCCATCCCACACTTATAAATCTAGGACAAGTTTAGGTCTGTACACTATCACGATGTACAGCAAGGTTTAGTTCCTTCTGAAAAAGACTGGTTCCTGTACACCCACAACGCATGGCAAAGCCTTATTCTTTCAGAAGACAGCAAGGATCCGTCAGGACCCATGATATATGGCAAGAGTTTATTCCAAAAGAAAAAAGCAAGGGTCCTTGGCAAAGGTTTATTCCTTCACGAAAAAAGCTTAGGTTTCTGGAGACCCATGATGTATGATGCCTTAAATTTCAGGCAACATATGGGAAAGGTTCACTGTTTTGTTCTTTTAGAAATTATATATGTCATCTTTTTGCTTTATTTCATGCGTATGATCATTTGATTATTTCCAATGTACAATAAAATATGTATTATCCAAAAAAAATTTTCAGCTCTGACTTTCTTAATCACTTCTTTACCTTATCCAGTATTGGTGAGGTGCTTCGATATGGTAGTGAATGTGTGTGTGTGTGTGTGTGTGTGTGTGTGTGTGTGTGTGTGTGTGTGTGTGTGTGTGTGTGTGTGTGTGTTTAAAGATGCTGCTTATGAGAGTTTTTGTCCACTGCGAGTATCCATGATTTTGGTTGCTTGAACAATTTCCAGGCACACTGAAAGGGGTCTGTGAAGAAGCCATCTTGAGTTTTCTTCTTTTTGCTCCTCCTTCTTGCTGACTGCATTTTTGATGACGGCTCTGTGTTGTGCTTTCAGGTCCTCAAAACACTGTTAGTCTCTGCTTCTGAGTGTCCTTTCCCATCAGTGCATCCACTTTGTGGAATACTTTTTCATATAATTTCATTCTTCTTTTGCACTTGCGGGTAGCAAGTTCAGTTTCTTACATTTGTCCTCGACAGCCTGTACAAATTCCTCATCTGAATAATCACATAAGATGTCCTTGGCACGGGTTTGAATCCTCGCCTTGGTTTCTGATTACTGTTACTTACATGCAGAACAGAATTAATACTATCAGCAGAGCTAAGATAAAGCATTATAGCTGGAAGAAACTGTCAAGGCTTGCAACTCACTTTCCCTTCCAAGAGTGTTTTGTGATGAAGTAACACGCACACATCCCTGTTTTCTTTTCAGGGCTGCCATGCTGTCTGAAAACAAAATGATAAAAAGAAATTTGAATATAAATCAATCATCATATCATAATAAAACAGAATTTCTCATTCATGTGATTTCAAGTAGAACCTCTTGTTACAGTGGCTCCCTCTTGTTTTTACATTACTCCTGACTCTCTGTGATCTACTGTGACACAAGTTATCATTTAATTCCTTTGTACTACTACTAGTTACAATGCAGTGCTATAATTTCCAAAGCTGTACATAGAATAACATCCTTCTTACTTTGACTACCACAATAAGTAACCAACTTACTGAAGGTAATTATTGACTTTTTAACCTGAAACCATTACAAAAATCCTCAACCATCAATCTCTAAACACAGTCTGTGTTTGTAGCACAAAGCCTGTTTTCACAAATAACAAATGAACTAAATTTTACTCAAACGATGCATGAAAGTCAAACAATGTCGAAAAATCACAGGCAATTTGTGATTCTAAAATATCAATGCTTGAGGTGCCCATTCACAAGAAGAATAGGCATACAGAACAAATTTCCTCTCAAATGGAAGTTTCAAACTTTCCCATGTCTCTCAAACTGATTGTGCTTCAATAGCAACAGCAGAACAAATTTATGAACACAATTAAAATCTACTGAAGATGGGAAAAACCTTATGTGATTGAATAATATCACATATACTAAACAGTCATAGATTTGAGTTACTGTCAGAAAAAAAACACACAAATCTGATAAAATACAGTTCAACTGATACCCAACTTCAACTAAACATGAGTTAAATGTTGCATTTTCAGCTGATTTACAATGTACACACATACAAGAAAAGATGTACAGAAAAAACAAAACACCAAGCAAGATATGTCTCACACATATGCAAGCCGCTTGAGTACCTAATTCAAATAAGAAGCATCAGCTAAGTGCTTGTCACATAATTTTACTGTTCGCTTAAAAAAAGGTATTAGAAATAGAACTTATGGTGATTGTGTAGCTCAGATACAGTTTTACTGTTTGTGTGATGAAAGCTAGTGATGTTAAATTACATTACATTTCATGACGAAGTCAATAGGTCATCTGGTATTAAGTTATGACTGTGTAGCTCCACTGGCAGCAGTCTAACATGGCCCAAACAACAAAAGGTTTCCTGAACCTCAGAAACTACTTCAAAACTGCTGTAGGAATGCATCAAGACTGGCACCTCTCTACTAGTCTACAACACATCTACCAGACTGTAAAGCAGTAAATACCCAGCACCTCAATTCTATCCCACTGACTCTCCCTGATTGTGCTATTTTCATTAGGAAGATCATCGTGGGATGCAGCACTGTAGAACTCAAGGAACGAACAGCTACATTTGAGAAAGCATATGAAATGTGGTGGTTGTGGATCTGGGTCGATACTGCAAAGGAACCAGTACTGGAAGTTGCTCAAATGAATGTAAAATTCTGGTCAACAGTTCCAAGTAATTATCAAACATTTGAAAGAAACTGCTGTCAACTGAAAGAGCAGACACTAACAGAAGAAAAGAGAAGCCATTCCCCGATCCATTCTGAAAGCTAAGGTAAGGTAATGTTTCTTATAGCTCAGCCAACTGCAAAAAGCCATATCAGGAATGTCACTGTGTTAACAATTTAGTCAACTCACAAGTCATTACTGAAAAACAAACAAACAAAAAAAAAAACCTCATTCACACAAAGAATGGTTGATTAACTAAGGTCAAAATCAGGTTTCAGTCTGGCCATCCTGCCTAGCAAAGAAGCTCTAGACTGGACATCTAAGTGGCAAACTAAGAAACACTGAAAAAAGCCTGGTTGGACAACATCAAGGAATAATGCTTCTGTGCTTCCTTTGCACATAAGTAAAAACATGAATAAATCTGAGGTGACCCATAATTAGCCTGAAATGTCTGTTACAGCACTCTACCGACTTGATGTCATTGAAAATGTGATGAAATTCAAGCTGAGATTTTAAAACACATAAAGCAATACCTATTATCTATGAATTACACCTGTACCTGACAAGTATACATTTCTAAGCAGATATAAAGGAAAGAAAGGGAATCGATGGAAGGCCATAGACGTGAACACTGCAGAGAGAAGAGGTAGCGAGCCAAGATTTTCCTTCTTGCAAGTCAACTACTTGACTGATGAGATGTTTGTGGCTTGTAATATCCTGTTCACAATTCAAAACAAAACATAACTCTGCATGCATGCTCTCATACAGACCTGTTTTATGGGAAAGTCTTTCTTCTTTGAATTCCTGGCATGATTTTAAAGTGTTTGAGCAATGATGTTACTATAGTACAATACTAAAGACTGGCAGATTTTTTCACACACTAATGTTCTTTAGATAGAAGATTACTTTCTGCAATCCCTGTTTGTAAAGAACTGACATCATAGGATATCCGTTAAAAGTTAGGTGGATGCAATGTACATAAAGTAAATCTACCATATCGTCCCTTACTACCTGTGTTTTAAGTTTGGCAAATTGACAGGAAAGATGCTTGGTCTTCAAGGGATGCCAGCTGTTTGTCACTGCATCATGCT
>JADBJO010002523.1:240000-242500 GCA_016801955.1 Conus betulinus
CTGCAGGCTGTCAACCGTTCCGTCTTCCGCCTCCCAAAGCTACAGATCTTGGACCTGTCCAACAATGACATCGAGGTTGTATCCTCCGAGCTATCAGGGCTCCAGACTTTAACCCAACTAGTTCTGAATGGAAATAAGATGGAGGCAATTCCAGGATCCATGGGTTCATTAAAGAACTCAGAGTGCTTGGAGTTAATGAGAACAGACTGCATGAGGTATGGAGTTAGTGTGTGTGTGTGTGTGTGTGTGTGTGTGTGTGTGTGTGTGTGTGTGTGTGTGTGTGTGTGTGTGTGTGTGTGTGTGTGTGTGTGTGTATGTGTATGTGTGTGTACTCGATTAGTTATTGATGTGTTTTTCCTATATTTATGACAGTTTTTCTCTGTGTGTGTGTGT
The DNA here is from genome assembly GCA_016801955.1 of Conus betulinus. Classification (NCBI taxonomy): domain Eukaryota; kingdom Metazoa; phylum Mollusca; class Gastropoda; order Neogastropoda; family Conidae; genus Conus; species Conus betulinus. Next base: position 240,394 of record JADBJO010002523.1, read on the forward strand.
GTGTGTGTGTGTGTGTGTGTGTGTGTGTGTGTGTGTGTGTGTGTGTGTGTGTACTTGATTACTTATTGATGTGCTTTTCCTATATTTGTGACAGTTCGTACCTATCAGAGCTTATAATAAAAAAAATGGTTTTAAAAGATCAGCAAAATCAAAGCAGTCAACCAGCTAAACATTATACAAACCAAAACAAGTCGTGCTAGAAAATGGTTTAGTTTCCATTGACTCTTTACAGCAAAATAGCTGCAAGTATCATGAGTAACAGCAGTCAGGGTCACTACAGTGAATAACAAATGTTTTTTTTTTTTTTATTGTTCCATTAGATTCCAGACACCATAGGCAACCTGGGAGAACCTGGAGATTCTGGCCTGGAGCGGAATTGTCTGGAGTTCCTGAACCCTGCTGTCTGCAAGCTGGAGGGTCTGTTGAGGCTGGGGCTGTCTGGAAACCACATGACCAACCTGCCGCGGGAAGTTGAGAATCTGATCAGCCTGGAGCAGCTCTTGCTCGATGACAATGAGTTCGACTTCATCCCTGTCCAGGTCAGAGGTTACTATGGAAGGGCGTGTTTCTTGTTGGTGACTGTGTGTCTGACAAGGATATTGTTTTAATGTAGAATTGATGATTGTTATGAAACTGACTGTGCAAGAGAGTGAGGAAGGAGGTTGTGGTTTTGTAAAGATGTGCACTGCTTTGATGAAAATAAGTCAGATTTTTATTTTTTACAGGGTCGGTGAAAGGCTATTTAACTGTGACTATAACATGTTTTTTGCTTGCTTGGATGTTGTGATAGTTGATTGTGTGTGTGTGTGTGTGTGTGTGTGTGTGTGTGTGTGTTTGTGTGTGTGTGTGTGTGTGTGTGTGTGTGTGTGTGTGTGTGTGTGTGTGTGTGTGTGTGTGTGTGTGTGTGTGTGTGTGTGTGTGTGCGTGTGTGTGTGTGTGTGTGTGTGTGTGTGTGTGTGTGTGTGTGTGTGTATGAAAGTAATATGTAACCATAAGAAACTGTATGTTTAGCAATCTTATTTTTCTATAGGTAATCTCTTAGTTGTTTGATAACAATAAGTTTGATTATATCACTAGCATAAATGTATGAGAACTTTATTTGAAACAAGCATATGCTTTTTCCTGTATGTTTAGTTTGACTGTGCTACTTTTCTGATAGAATATAAAAAAAAAGGGTCAAGAGATTGTTTAACATTGCTTGAAATCAAACTTTTCATAAATACTAATTGTATACATCTTTGAGTGGGTTGCTCAGATTTACTACTGAACACTATATCTCTTAGGCCCTGTCTATGCTATAGTATATCGTAAAACAGGACATAATTCAGTCTGTGTCTTGCAGTCCAGGGCCAAAGTGGAGAGCATCCATTGGCATCATCGTCATTCTCATCTTAAAGATTCATTTCCAATTCTGTGGCTGCTCATGACTGCTGTCCTGGTGACCTTGGTTTTCATTTCCCATCTACACCCATGACTGTGGTGAGCCTGTTTCAAGGTCTTCAGTACCAGCAAGGTCACAGGGAATGTTGGTGAAGGGATCCACCGGTGCTGTCCTCTCAAGGAGGACTCTGTGTCATGCTCCATAACTAACCAGTTATTGTTGTCAACAGAGGGTTTAAGTAGAAACTGGTGCCATCCATATGCTGGATCAGAAGAAGCACCTCTGAACATGACTAAGGTGACTTGGCCTGAAGTGCAGTGTCTCCTATGGTGGGTTGCCTTATAATGACTTAAACTTGATAACTCCATGTAGACCATAGTTGTCAGGGTTGCCGCAGGATGAGCTGTGAGGAAGTTTGAACGAACTGCACAGTAATGCCACCTGGTGGACATGGAAGATGATACAGAAAAGGTTATTAAGTAAGGAAAGAAACTTGAACATGACTGACTGACTGCTGAATAGGCCAACTGACTGTCTAATGGGATTAATAGAAGAAACTTGAACATGACTGATTGGTTGATTAATAGATGAGCTGACTGGCTAATGGATTAATAGACTGACTAATTTTCTGTTGGACAGATCAGCTACTGCTTTGTTGGCTTCCATGTTGCAGGTGTTTTGGCTGGAGGAGCTGAAAGAGCTGGCCATGTCGGGCAATCAGCTGAC
>JADBJO010002523.1:247500-257500 GCA_016801955.1 Conus betulinus
TTGTGAGAATTTAATTTTTTTCTTTTTTTTTTTGTGAGCCACAACCTGTTAGTCAATGAGTCATCAATGAACACAAACTCTGGCTTGATGAAACAGTTTGGCCTTGGCACCAAATGATTGTGAGTAGTACTATGAGAGTGCTCTCCCTTTGAAAGGTTCCATCTTACTGCAAAGTGGCAATTGTCTGATAGAGCTTAAGTGTCCTTGACAGCAGAGCAAGTGAAACTGTCAGCATTTAACAGAAACCCCCCCAAAAAAAAAAAACATTCATTTTACCTCACTAGCTAAGGTATAAATACACTTTACTCCGAGATGGATCTGAAACACTGATGTGCTGAAGACCTGTCAAGACACACACATTCAATATATTAGAATGCTCGCCAGCATTCCCAGGGCTACCAGAATACAAAAATTCCCAGCATACATCAGTAAAGACAGAATCATCAAAAAACGTACGTAGGTCATGGAAATTTACGAAATCAAGTAACTCTTGATTTTTTAAGTTTGTATTTTGGTATTTAACAAGATAAGTGCCTTTAGTTTTGATCTTTGTGTGTGATTGCTTGTGCGTCATAGACCTTATTCCTCATTGGTCTTTATTCATTCTCTTTTGCACAATGCTCTGACTGCCACCAGCTTACGGCTGAACGGTACAACCAATATTCTAACTGTGATCTGTTTTTAGACTGAGATGAAACAGTTATTGCTACATTTTAATGAACTATATGTAACAAAGATGGCTTTCTTTTTCTTCTTTAATATTACGCTTTGTTCATAGTATTGCTGTTATCATTGTCATCATTACTATTATTTTGCAAGCATAACACACTGCCAGCTTATTGTGTGGTGTGGATGACATTAAATAAATTAAATAAGATATACTCTGATCTTACATTTTACAAAATCATTTTTTCTGTTTCATTTTAAGTTGATTCTTTACATTCCAAAACTGGAGTCTTGTTTTCAGTGAAAATAAGTGACTTTTTTTACAAAGTAATTATTTTTAAAGAAGAAATGTGTTAAGGTTCTGTAATTTCTGTGCTGTTTGTTTGTTTTTGTCTTGTGTACATAACAAGTTTCTATTTGCATTATAATGGCAAATGGGTGAATGCGTGAATTTTGCAGAAATTAAGTTTGTTACATGTGTGTTTGGAATAGATACTCTACTCAGATTAATACCCAGATGGAATTAACTAACCATACGTTTTATCAATGCAGATGAAGGTACCATTTTTGAAAAAAAGGGACCAGATATTGTACATATGTTTTCCCATTTCATCTCCATTATTCTCTTCATTTTATTTTTGTGTCTTTGGGATTTCATTGTCCAGCTGATTTTTAGATTGAAAACATATGTGCTCTCCTGTTTATCTAAAATGTGTGTGTATATGTGTGTGTGTGTGTGTGTGTGTGTGTGTGTGTGTGTGTGTGTGAGAGTGAGAGAGAGAGAGAGAGAGAGAGAGAGAGAGAGAGAGAGAGTGTGTGTGTATATATATATATATATATATATATATATATATATATATATCTGTAGAGGTGAGAGCCTAAAAGATTTGCAAATAGTATAGATTATAGGCCACTACAGCCACAATTGCTTGATGTTTTTTTGTTTTTTTTTTTTCAATTGATGAAATGTTTCCTTTTCCGGATGGCTTTCAGATTATTCTTTTGCCTTCGTATGATTACATATTTACATTCTTTTTATTCCGTGATCTCTTCTACATTATGCTGTGATTTTCAGTGGATGTGCCTTTATCAGTTATTGTTGGTGATGATGATAATAACAATGGGACATGATCCCTATCCACAATCTTGCTCTTGTGTGTATGTGTGTGTGTGTGTGTGTGTGTGTGTGTGTGTGTGTGTGTGTGTGTGTGTGTGTGTGTGTGTGTGTGTGTGTGTGTGTGTGTGTGTGTGTGTGTGTGTGTGTGTGTGTGTGTGTGTGTGTGTGTGTGGGCTGGTTAAGGATCGGATAGGGTGATAGGAAGGTACCAGTTGCTATAAATGCATATTGCCTGTCTGCGTTTGTATGCATTCATGATTTGAAGTGTTATGTGTATGGATGCACTAGCCTTGGCATGTTTTCCATCATGGTTTTGTTCTTCCCTCCTTTCTTGACCAGCTTTTTTTTTCTTTTCTTCCCATTTCTTTCCTTCTTTCTGTACTCACGAGCTTCTCTCTTTTTTTTTCTCTTTTTCTTTCTTTCTTTTGCTTTCTTTATTTCTTTTCTTCTTTTTTTTATCTTTCTGTTTTAATTACCCATTTTCTATTTTTTTGATCTCTCATTTATTTTGATATACTTTATATATATATATATATTTTTTTTTTCTTCTGTCTTTTCTTTCTATTTTTTTTTTCTTTCTTTTTCCACTATCTTTCTTTCTTTCACTCTACTCTTTCTTTCTTTCTTTTCTTTTTAGTCCCCCCCCCCCCCCCCCTTTTTTTTTTTTTCTTTTCTTTCTTTCCTTTTTTGTTTTTCTATCTTTGTTTCTTTTCTTTATCTCCTTCGACCCTTTCTTTGTTCATTCTTTATCTCCTCCCCAGTTTTTTTTTTTTTCTTCTTTCTTTTTCTTTACGTATTTGTTTAATTTCTTACAGAAAAAATTCTGTTCTTTGTTTTTTTTTTTCTTTTCTTTTTTATTTGTTTCTTTATTTCTTCATTTGTTTCCGTTCTTCATTCCTTTCCTTTTAAAGTTTCTTTTTGTTTCTTCATGTTTCTTTCTTTCATTCCTGTTTCTAATTCCTGTGTGTTCCATTTTTTTTTTCATTCTTTCCCTTTTTCCTTTCTCTATTTTGTTCCTTCCTTCTTTCTTTTCATTCTCTTCAATCTATTTAATTTTTCTTCCTTGTTCTTTATTTCATTTCTTCATTTCTTTCCTTTCTGTATTTTTCTTTTTTTTTTTTTTCTATTCCTTGTTTTACCCTATTTGTATGTTTTTCTTTCTTGCTGTGTTTTTTCACTTCCTTCCTTTGTTTCTTTTCTTTATTTTACTTTATTAGTTTAATTTCTTTGTCATTGTTTTTTTTTTTTTTATCTTTCTTTACTTCTTCAGTTTGTTTCAATTTCTTTTTTTTTTTTTCTACCATTTTTTTTCCCTTCCTACTTTGCTTATCTGTCTTTGGCTGTCGTTCTCTTGTCTTTTCTCTTTATCTTTCTCTTGTCTTTTCTCTCTATCTTTCTTTTTCCTTTTTGGTTTTTGTTTCTCTCATTCATCTTTTCTTTCTTTTATTTCTGATAAGCAGTTAATGTGATGTGGTCTGCAGAATCTGCTCCTTTGGCACACACTTGAAACTATACCTTTTCCTATCTGCCTTGCTCTGCAGTTTTAGATTAAATATACAGTCCAAATACATGATGATTTCATAAGTATAATGTCTTTGAGTTTGTCTGTGGAACTTTGTATTTGTACTTTGATTAGGGTTGATTGAAATCCTACATATTTTATGATGCCAAAGGTTGATCATCTGTCTGAACTTTTCACCTGCATTTGAAAATGAAATGAGGCAGGGAACAGTAAACAATAAACAGGTAGGGTAACTCTTTTCTTATGGGAGCAAGAGTTACCCTACTTGTTTGCTGTTTTTTCACCTGCAGTGATCATTTTTGATAATACATCGAAGATTATTGCAATGTCGTTCAGGCCTTCTTGGACAAAACAAAATGCTCAGTTATTGCACCTAGCTGTGTTATCGTATGTTGGTGAGCTTGAACATCAGCATATATTTCTCGCTCATTGTTTTGTTTTGTGACAGAAAATAGGGACTGTCTTGTCTTCTGAGTAATTTAGGTGATGCTTTGCTCATGCTCTTCAACTTGTCTCCCCTAATACAGCCAGCCACTCCCAGACTTGTACTGTTGTAGTCTCAGCACCAGCAGTCTACAGGAAGCTTTGAATATTTGCATGATTAAGTGTGGAAAGGTCTGCATTATGATTTGCTTCCTTACAAATGAAGTTTTCAACATAAACAGTATCATAAATATCACTTCCATGTTACCTGTGATCTTGTTTTTCATGCAAGTGTCATACTGTAAAGTATAATTATGCATGAACATCATTAATTATGACTTTTATGCACAGCTGGAAAGTAGCACAAGTAGAATCAGAGAACTGATAGAGAAAAAAAAATACACACCACCACCACAGAAAAAATAGAAAAGAAAGTCATGAGACAAATAATGGGTCCCATCATTGTATGTCTCATGTGGGGGGCGTTGAGCTACTGAGCAGACCAGTGATAAAAAACAATCAAAATCATAATTTTAATCTCAAAATTGTCATCTCCCTTGTGACCATTCTCCTGTCTTTGTGACCATTCTCCTGTCTGTGACCATTCTCCTGTCTTTGTGACTATTCTCCTGTCTGTGACCATTCTCCTGTCTTTGTGACCATTCTCCTGTCTGTGACCATTCTCCTGTCTTTGTGACCATTCTGTCTTTGTGACCATTCTCCTGTCTGTGTGACTGACCATTGTCCTGTCTTTGTGACCATTCTCCTGTCTGTTACCGTTTTGTGATTGTGACCATTCTCCTGTCTTTGTGACCATTCTCCTGTTGTGACCTTTCCTGTGACCATTCTCCTGTCTTTGTGACCGTTCTCCTGTCTTTGTGTGACCATTCTCCTGTCTTTGTGAGCATTCTCCTGTCTGTGACCATTCTCCTGTCTTTGTGACCATTCTCCTGTGTGTCTTTGTGACCATTCTCCTGTCTGTGACCATTCTCCTCCTGTGACCATTCTCCTGTCTTGTGTGACCATGACCTGTCTCTGACCTGTCTTTGTGACCATTCTCCTGTCTGTGACCATTCTCCTGTCTGTGACCATTCTCCTGTCTGTGTGACCATTCTCCTGTCTTTGTGACCATTCTCCTGTCTGTGACCATTCTCCCGTCTGTGACCATTCTTCCTCTTTTGAAGTGCTTACCGTATTTTTTTTTCTCTGGTCACTATTACCAACACGCCAGCTTGTTTGTCGTGGTTCGTTGACTAGGTAGTAAAACTGTGCATACTAACTACAGTGGTTTCCAGCTGCTGACAAGTCTGCAATGTCTATGTGCCGATTTGGCTTTGTAACAGAGTTTTCTTAACTGCGTTAAAGTTTTTTTTTTTTTTTTTTTTTTTTAAGTTTCTTTTATAACTGGGAAGGGGAAATTAAACGGAATGGTGGGATATCCCTATCATAGCCTAGTGTTATCAGTCTAAGGGATGTCGACATTTTATAGTTACCATGCTGTCTTGTATGTCAAGGAAATGCCTGTAGGGGATTTTTCAGGATGGCTTCTCCCTCTGGGTTGCCTGCCCCTGAAAAGGCCGACTGTGACAGCAGGCCTAGAATGATAGAACCGATCTCTCAGAATTTCATTGTTTGTTTTTATAGGTCAGTGATGATTAATGCCTTTCATGAAGAATGTTATAATGCAGACCGTTTGAATCTAAAAGATCTGCCACAGCTATGGATAGACTGGACAGTGGTTACACCACTCACTTCTGAAAGCTGAGACTACTAGAATTGGCCCCTCGCCACACCAACCGAGCCCACCACCCAGCTATGTAAAGTGGGATTGTTTCCCTTTGGGAATGTGGGAGGTGAAGTAGCAAGAAGAGGAGATGAGATTCTTCTGGATAACTTTGGCCTTCAGAGAATTTGAGGCTAATGTCTGTTTATGGGGGGAAAAACTGTACGGCTGTGGCCAGTACTTTCATCGTCTTTCAGGAGCAAGGAATAGTATGTCAGGGTGGCCTCCTGCATTGTTAATCAGAATTCTGTTCCCATGAAATTCACTGAATTCATATGCAACAGTGTGTGTGTGTGTGTGTGTGTGTGTGTGTGTGTGTGTGTGTGTGTGTGTGTGTGTGTTCCATGTGCATGAGAGTGTGCACTATCATGTGTGTGTGTATGTGCGTTCTTTTCTCTTTCTGTGTGTGTGCGTGCGTGCGTGTGTGCGTGTGCGTGTGTGTGTGTGTGTGTGTGTTACAAGAATGTTGAATGGTCTTAAAACGAACCAACCAGTTTGTGGGAAAAGTTAGTCCCACAAACTAGAAAGCTTATGGTTTATTTCGAAGGTTATATAACACCATTCGCATGTACACAAAAGAACACTTGTAATCATGAAAATTATTACATTGTACTTGAATTTACATGTTTATTTGCTTGTTTCTTATAAACAACATTACAAACGATTTTGTAGTTATAATTGTTATTGCAGATATTTAGTTTGGTTGTTTCTTAAGTCCTGTGACTGAAATATTGCCTTTACGTTTGTTATCCTTTCCCAATTGTTTTTGAATGAAAAAAAATTGTCAAAACGTGTGTGTGTGTGTGTGTGTGTGTGTGTGTGTGTGTGTGTGTGTGTGTGTGTGTGTGTGTGTGTGTGTGTGTGTGTGTGTGTTTGCATTTACCAAGAGAGAATTAATTTGTAGGTGCGTGTGTGCGCGTGCGTGCATGCGTGCGTGCGTGTGTGTGTGTTTGAGAAATATGCAGAGACAAACACAGAAACAGAGAAGGTAAGTGATCAGTCAGAGCAAGAACAAGTTTGTCAGTAAAACACACGAAAAGAACGAAGATCCGAGTATCCATGAACACAATTACTATAAACTACACAAACAGAACATTCTCTAATAATCATAAATGTGCCTGGAATTTATATTCTACATTCACCCAGAACCATGTGGTACTTAATCATTGAGATTACATCTTAAAAGCCTTCACAGAAACGCTATGACATCGGGAACGTTCAGGGAATTATAACAGAAACATTTGGTGTTGGTTATCTGAAACATGTCCAGCAGTCTGACACGGTGGTCAAGAGCACCGTAATTGCAGTCAGTCACTGGCACGCATCATGAAAATTTCCAAAATTTGCTTCCCATCTCAACAAGTTGTCATTCTGGTGGTCTGACTGAAAAATTGGATAGGCCCCCTCTCCCATGTGGGTATCGCTGTCTGTCATGTTACTTTCGTGGGTGCAGATGTCACATAACGAGGCTGCTACCAAAGAAAGACTTGGGATTGGCAGATAATGACCTGTTACAACTGTTATACTACTGGCAGGTGCAGACGTAAAGCCTAAATGTAACGAGGCTTTTGTGAGAGAGGCTTGGGATTGGTAGATGATAAATCATTACAAATCACTTTAAAAGTTTTGTCCGTAAGAGCCTTTGGCCGTGCGGGTAAGAGCACTTGTTCGATGGTCCAGGGTCGAGTCGCCCTTCAGATAGCTAAGTTGATAGAAATTTATTTTACTGTTCGGAGTAAACGTCAGTGCAAACTCCAATCCTGTCGAATTCTTTGCGTGAACACATGCACATGTTGTGCGCACGTTAAATACTATTCTACTGTTCGGAGAACAGTCGATGGATTCCTAGAAAAAAAAAAAAAAGCAGCCACTAAGTTTTCAGACAGGACGAGGCAAAGCTGGAGGAGGTGTGCTCATCGCTCCAGTCGAAAACCTTCTGTGCACTCGTGTTCCCGAGCTAGAAACGGCCTGTGAGACCCTGTGGATTGGATTCAACGCGAGAGATCATCAGTGAAGTCTCCTGTGAGTGCTTTTTTGGGTTTGATGTCAGTGACTCACTCAGCCTCAGTGTCCACACACATTGGAAATGTGGGGGTCTCGCCACTGAAGAACAATGGGAGACTTGTGACTAAGACAGACCAGCAAGGGCATCTTCTAAACACGTAATTTCAGAGGCCTTCAGTTCAGCTACCATCTATGCGTAATAGGAATTCATTGCAAAGTGCGAATTACTTCTAAAAACAAGAGGCCACAGAGTTAGATAACCTGGTCATCACAGATGAAGGCGTGGAGAAGCTGCTTTGCAATCTGAACCTCACAAAGCATGAAGAGAGGACAACTTCAGCCCCCAGACCTCTCAAAGCGGTTGCGGGCGAGCTTGTGTGCCGCCCTGATGCTGATTTCAAACTTATCCATTCAAAGCAGAGTAGTTCCACTGGACTGGAAGACGTCACACGGTGGTGTTAAGAAAGGAGAATGCTACGGTCCTGAGAACGACCGACTCATCTCACTTATCTGCGTCGCCTGTATAATAATAAGACAAAGTATGGTCAGTCACATATGCATCACGCGGACGATTATGACCTTATCGTTCTAGAACGACATGGCTTTCAGTGAGGGAGATCCGTGAAACCAGCCGTTAGGCATAGTCGGTGAGCGGTCCAGTGATCTTCAGGCGAGGAGGAAGCAGGTTGACCTACTTGTGATGGACTTTCAGATGGCTTTTGATAAAGGTTAACAACATCCTTCCGACACACAAGCTGTCATACTATGGAACCAGGGATAGGATCAACCCCTGGATAGGGAACTTTGTTAAGGACTGACAGCAAACGTTGATGGTTTTTGCGTACACTACTTGTCAGTGCCCTGTCTTATTTGTCAAAGACCAAACTGTGCTGCAAGAAGATCTCCAGTGGCTGGAAGCATGGAAAGACAGCTGGGACATGGGGCTCCATTCTGGCAAATGTCAAGTCTTGAGAGCAACCATGCGGAAGAAGACATACAACAGAACACAAGTTCTTCTGGCTGGCCACTTAAGACGCCACACCATCACCAACTGAGCAAGCAGAACCCAGGTTAATAGATGGAAAAGCAGTAAAAGACAGGGCTAGCAGTGCGTTTGTCTGACCAGTACTAGAATACGCTTGCTGCGTTTGTAACTCCTATAATGACAAGCACATGAAGAGCTCAGAGTTGTCCAGCATGAAGCCGTGAGTTGGCTGTGCCAGAGATACATGAGAACCTCCAGTGTGGTCAAAATGCTGACCAGTTTGGAGTGACCTTCTCTGCTGCCTTTGGAGACGAAAGGCACGCCTTACAGACTGTTACAAAATTCATAACAAATTGATTACCATAGATAAATCAGTACGCTCCGTTCCCAGATCCAGGCAGACATGGAGCCCGCCGTACCAACTTCCAGTCCTATCCTCTTCACTGCTGCAGAACAGATTACCGGGAATTCTCCTTTTTTTTCCCCATGCACAATTGTGGAATGGAGAGTGCACCCTGAGGAGGCGGTATCCGCATTTTCTGTGGAGTCATTCCAACATCAAATCGGGAAACAGGTTCTCTCTACTTCCCTCAAAAACGTTACTTCAACTGATAGTGGTCGAGTACATCACTTTGTAGGCTGGGAATTGGTCTAGGCCGTGTGTAGGGCTGTGGTATTGCTCCATTTCTATGGAGCCCGAAAAACGTGTAGCCTGCAAGCAGCTCCACACGTACTAGTGACACTGCCTCCTATACATTGTCATCTTAGGCTCTTTTTTGTTTTGTCGCTCATTGATATTTTGTCGCCTTTTTTGTGCACTCTAATGTATAAAGTAATCTTCGTCAAGCCGAATGCGTTCACCCAGGGGAAAGAAGACGAAGAAAAGGGATCACGTCACCAATGCTCTCAGAGACACACAAACTGAGGCCACACTTGTACTGGAGTTACCAGCATCATGAGCAGGAAGATACTCGGGACAATGTGACCTTTTCAGATGAATGTTCTGTCTGGGCTTGCCCTTCGTAAAGTAATGAATGGACGAAAGACTGTGCGACCCCGTGAACCAGCGACCGAACCGAAATAGACCCCCCCCCCCCCTCCAACACAGACGCACAGAAACGCGCTCACTCAGACACACACACAGAGACACAGACAGACAGGCACACAGACAGATACAACAGACAGACAGGCACACACATACACACATACACACACACACACACACACACACACACACACACACACACACACACACACACACACACAAACACACACACAGGTCACCAGTACCACTAACTACTATCGTCATCCGTTCCCTGACCATACGTACCCAAACACAAGCGGACAAACCGTACGCCCATCTGGGCCTTTATACACAGAAGAAGATGAATACAAAAACACTGCTTTCTAACAGAGTAGCATGCAGAACCAGGGATGGAAATAATGATAGCAGAGGTCACTTTTGGAAGGACCTGAAATTATACCCAGTCCCATCCATTT
>JADBJO010002523.1:265000-267500 GCA_016801955.1 Conus betulinus
TGACAGCGTCAGAAACAAATATGACGTCACACTGGTCGGGCAACGCATGGTCGCCCGCAGTAATCAACATTGCTTTAGTTCTGGTCTTTGTCAATATCAAGTGGATGATTTTCATAACAGGCATGTTATTGTGTAAGAAAGGGCAAAGTCGTTAAAGAAATTCGCATTTCATCAAAAGAAAAAGACAATAGTGAACTGCAGTACATGACAAAAATCACAAAAGTGGCAGTGTAAATCATAAAGCAAGAAGTTAACACTGGACGCTCCAGTCAACAAACAGGCTTGAACAAAAACCCTAACCATCCACTGAATGACTCGCCCACCCAGCGAACCAAACACAGACAAAAAGGCATGATGTACTATTAAAAAACAATGTACAAACGTAACTCGTGAAGTCTAACAAAAAGCATTATCAACCATCATTTTGATTTCCCTTACTCCACACAAATAGCCAACATAATAATTACACGTTTCACATTAATGATACAAACACGATACCATTTAGCTATTTACAATTGGGATTGACAATCAATGCATAATGCTTCATGAGCTCATTCCCCCCCACCCACCCACCCACACACACACACACACACACACACACACACACACAGAGAGAGAGAGAGAGACAGAGAGAGACAGAGACAGAGAGATACAGAGAGAGCGAGCGAGCCAGAGAGCCACAGAGAGAGTTATGACCATCTACACAACTCCATCAGTCAATGAACAATGACCAGACAAGCCATTTCCAAGAGCTATTGACAAAGGGGTCAAGCCGCGAACCTGCAAGAATTGAGAGAAAACCCATATAGCTCACACCTGAAGAAGGTCCATGACCGAAGCGGTACGCTGGCCAGTTATCGGCAGTGTTTTCATTCAATCTCTCTTCGTCTTCCTTCTCCAAACGAAGCCAGTTTGTCCCCCCGGAAGATGCAGCAACGGTCAAATTATATTGTCTTATCGCTGCTGTCAGCATTTCTGGCTATTTTTTTTAATTAAAAAAGCTTAGATAATCATATTCAACCCTTCGTATTTCAAACAACATGAAACATGGTTGACACCCAATGATTTCCTTTAAGGAGAATCACTTATCCGCCTTTCCGCTTGTCTGGCTGTGTGTGGATTGTTTGTTCCGTGTAAAGGCGCATGATAATCAAGAATGAATGAAACTGTATTACATATTTTCAGACACGTGAAAGATCAAAATATTGATTCATCTAGTGTACAAAAACACCGTCACTGATACGTACACATTATGGGTTTATTTGAACACGATCACAAAATAATATTAACGTAAGCTCATCTGTCATTTTCAGAATGCCATGCCCAAAAGACGTGCTCCTCACGGCAACTTGGCAGTCTTGTATGCAATCACTATTTGGCTTCATAATGCTTGAAGAGACACCGTGAATGCACACAGCGCATGTGCAGCAGACTTCATATCAGCAACCTGACTCGTCACAAAATGACAACAGTGATTCCTCTCTGGATTATGTCTACTTTGTGCACAAAGTCTGGAAACTCTGACGTGGAGTTTCAACAGTTCAGTCACACAGGTTTTTCCACCACTGTTGACTGTCACTGACACGTTGCCGCACACAGAACTAATGGAGACGTCTGAATCCAGGCCACAGCAGTCAGCTTCACCAACATAGCATCACCTGTCACAACGTCTCATGCAGCAGCCAGTCTAGGTGCTGACTGAATGTTCAGACTCGTTGGCACCCGGAAAGGATGATGGCTGACATTCGCAGCGTTACGCAGTGAACGTGTGATATTGTGAGCACAGCGGAAGCTCACTTCTGAGCCAAGCTCACCATTCTGGTGTCTTCTCACTGCTGTTCAACAGTTTTCTCATCCTTACCTAATCGATAGACGCCACCATCCGACGTGGCGTGCACATACACACATGAAATACCTGGTTGCAAAAGAAGAAATAAAGTGGAGGTAAGTCATCGCAGTGATCTCTTCTGTCACGTCATATCCGCTAAGGCGGCGGACCTTCTTACGAATAGTTTTTTCACTCGTTAGGTCGTTCGTTCACTGTTGTTCAACAACATTCTTGAGCGTCGGAAATTCACCATGTGCACTATCATTTTCACAACACGATCTGCCGCTCTGGGCAGCCGCAGTATCATGGATGATACCGTTTAAATGAAGCGTCAACTGAAATGCTAGTACACCAGTTATACTTTCTGTAGTATTGTGTCCAGCTTGAAATGCGTGCACAGTTGATTACTGATTGTCCGTTCCTAACTGGTCGTTTGTTGTCAGCCGAGTCGCTGCAGAAAGCGTGACGAAGGTTTCATGCTATCCCTGCACTGAACACCCATCAGCACTGGTGACGACAAGATCACAGTTAACACATTCACATCTTTACCCGTGCCATCAGCTCTGAACCGTTTATCATCACAAACGATTATAGTTAAAACGAATGTGACAGAGAGGGGGCAGTAGTCAATTTGTTTGGGGGACATGGACGGGGAGAAAGAAGGAAGAGAAG
>JADBJO010002523.1:282500-290000 GCA_016801955.1 Conus betulinus
GCTTGCCCTCCTTTTTTTTCCTGTTATTTTTCCTTCTCTATAATCGACCCCTCTCTCTTCCTCTCTTTTCTCTCCTCGTTCTCCTCACCCTTCTCATTCTTTGTCTTTTGCAATCACTTTCTCTCTCGACCGCTGTCTCTCTTTCTCCCATCACCCTCTCTCTCTTTCTCTCGCCACCCTGTCTCTCATCAGCTCCTTTCCCCTCTCTCTCGTGTTCATTCTATCTTTTGCTGTCACTCTCCATCTCTCTCTGTCTGTCTCTCTATCACTGTTTCCGCTAGCCCCCTCCCTGTTTTTCTCTGTATCCCCACCTCTCTTTTTCTCCCTCTTCCATCTATCCCCACACTTCTAGCACGTCCATTACCCAGACAGAAGGCCCTGCAAGGAGGGACGGGCGCGGACCGAGGACCACACTTGGGCACGAAGAGGGCGCACAGGAAGCTGGTGATGGATCCGTGGTGACAGGCCATCAGCATGTTGAGGCCCATCTGGTTGAACACCTGGCCCGCCACCTCCTGTTGGGGTGACCCAGCAGGTTTGGGAAAGGCGGCCAGCTGGTAGGAGGTCATGTTCACGCACTTGGGCAGGCGCACCTCTTCGCAGCGCGCTGAGGACCATAAAAACGACAGGTTTAACACATAATGCAGACTGTACTGTTTTGTAAGCAAGCACAAACGTACAGACGCACGCTCAGAGAGAGAGAGAGAGAGAGAGAGAGAGAGAGAGAGACAGAGAGAGAGACAGACAGAGAGAGACAGACAGAGACAGACAGACAGACAGACAGACAGAGAGAAGGGAAAGACAGCGTAGCAAACAGATTAACAGACAACGAAATAGAAACAGACTGAGAAACAGAAATACTGAGAAAGAGAATCAAGAAAGAGAGAGAGAGAGAGAGAGAGAGAGAGAGAGAGAGAGAGAGAGAGAGAGAGAGAGAGAGAGAGAGAGAGCAAAAAGGTGATGCAAGAATGACTGACGTGTATAAGGATTGCCCATACAGATGTCCGGGTCCTCGCTGTCGGGCAGAGTGTACACAGTCCACGGGGAAGGTCAGACCAGGGGCCATGGTGCCATTACATCGGTTGTACACCTCTAACCGACAGTCAAACACAAACAAGGTGATGTCACAACTCCTTGGAGTGCGCTTTCTTCTCCACGTATCTAGTTGGATGAATTTGAAAGAAATCAAACAATAAGCATATGTCAAATAAGAACTGAACTGATTTTACCTATTGGTGGCGCTGGTAACGTCCAGTACGACTGGATGACGGTTGGCTCCAACAAAACTTTATTCTCAACTGGATTGAAGCTTCATGCAAGCACGTAAAATGAATAATGTGTGTGTTTTCTGAAAACTGGTTTCGTTCAGATTTTAAATAAAGGGACCCTCTCTAACTGCTTCCTTCCTGCCAACACGCACGAACTTCCACAAGCGTCACAAACTGCCGCCATCGGCCCACCCAGAGTTGAATTTGCTGTGGGATCAGACGGGATGACTGCATCCACACGGTCGCATTTAATCCATTTAATCGATGCGGCTCTGACAGTGTTGCTATAATTTCCTGACCAACACTGCAGGTGTCTGTACTTTCAGGCCTGGTTGACACTGTATAGTATAAAAGCAAGGGTGAGCACGACCCTGTCATGCAGTCTCAGACCAGGAGGGTAATCCGTAGCATCATCTTCATCATCCGCATCAATTGGCATGAAAAATTCTCAAATTCAGTGGCCCGTCATGCCTTGCCTCATGATGACCTCAGTCTCGACTGCCTCTCCACTTCTGTGGTCGTGGTTTGATTCAGTCGGGTTCACCGGTGTCGGGAAATTCATCAGGACTGTTGATGGACGGGACGTGCTGGCGCCCTCCGGAGAGAGAGCTCACTTACGCCGGCTCCATGACTAAGCAATTGTTGTCGTCAGTATGGGGGCGGGGGGGGGGGGGGGGGGGGGTTATAGGTGGTGTCCTGCTTATGTTGGATCACAACAGGCACCACCACCTGAACACCACCAAAGTGACTTTGCAGCAGTGCAGTGTCTCCTCTGGTGGGCTGCCTCATGCCGACTTCACATCGACTACTCTCTGTGACTGCTGGTGCTAGAGCTGTAGCTGAACAAGCCAGGCTGTGGACGAGGCCTCGGAATGAGCGATGTGCGTGCAATGCCACTGAAGTGGCACAAATATGGGACAGAAAAAAAAAACCTTACACACACACACGCACACAAATATGTATAACACACACATAGGCTATACAGGTGCACGTGTGCATGCACGCACGCACACGCACGCACGTACGCACACACACATACACACTTTCTCTCACTCTCTCTAAACACACACACACACACACACACACACACACAGACACACACACACACACACACGCACGCGCACGCGCACACACACACACACACACACACACACACACACACACACACACACACACACACACACTTTCTTCCCCAAACCTGGTTCTCTCCCCCCCCCCCCCTCTCTCTCTCTCTCTGTATATGAACATTTATTACCATCTGTCATGCACAGTGTTTAACTCTCTTCTTCAGTGGCCCACTGAAGACATTCTTCATTTCTTCATTTCTTTCCTGTGACCAGACCCATGCATCCAGAGGCAAAGAACAATACTCTGTGTATGTGGAACCAATGGAAGGTGGGGGAAAAAAATGCAAGGTGAGGGAAGGGCAGCAGTGTGGGGGTGGGTGGGGTGGGGAAAGAAGCGGCGCTGTGCTGTGTGTGGGTGGTGGAGTGTGTAGTTCGTCGGAATGCAGTGTGGATATGTAACTGCCATGTAACTGACGGACGTTCTTGCTAGACGTCATTACATGTAATGGCTGTAGTCCAGGTCTTTTCTTTCCGCTTGTCCTTTTTGCCTCATATTTTCCCCATCGACACCCCGCTTCCCTTCCCTCTTGCTCACATCTGTGCTCCCCCAATCCGCCTATCCTCCCTCCTCCCACCCATTTTACACTTTCTCAGAACTAGTATAAGTTATACATTCTTTCACCAATTCGCTGGATCTACCCCCCCCCCTCTCTTTTCTCTCATTCGCTCGTTGGATATATCTCTCTCTCACTCGTGCCTTCACCCTATCCTTTTCTAATGCTTGCTTCTTCTTCTCTGTCTCTGACATGTGCCCTCTCTATCCATTTCTCTTGTTCGCTCTTTCTGTTTTGATTTGCTCTCTCTCCTTTTTTCTCGTCGTTCTCATCCCCTCTTTTTTGCGATCATTCTCTCTCTCTCTCTCTCTCTCTCTCTCTCTCTCTCTCTCTCTCTCTCTCTCCTCCCCCCCCCCCCCCCCGCCTCCCCATCTCTTTTGTTGCTTCCTTCTCTCTCCCCTTCATTCTATCTATTTCGCTATCACCCTCCCTTTCTCTCCGCCTCTGTTATTCTTTCGCACTAGCTCCCTCCACCTCTTTCTATATCTTCATCCCCAACTCTCTTTCTGTCCTTCTACCGCTTATCCTCATTATTCCTTCGTTTCCCTTACCCACACCCAAAAACGTCCAACAGAGCATTTACCCAGACAGAAGGCCCTGCAAGGAGGGACGGGCGCGGACCGAGGACCACACTTGGGCACGAAGAGGGCGCACAGGAAGCTGGTGATGGATCCGTGGTGACAGGCCATCAGCATGTTGAGGCCCATCTGGTTGAACACCTGGCCCGCCACCTCCTGGTTGGGGTGACCCAGCAGGTTGGGAAAGGCGGCCAGCTGGTAAGAGGTCATGTTCACGCACTTGTGCAGGCGCACCTCTTCGCAGTGCGCTGAGGACCGTAAACGACAGGTTTTAACACAAATAATGCCGATTTGTATCGTTTTATCGGCAGGCACATACGCAGACACGCGCATGCATGCACACACAAACACATACGGACGTACGCATGCACGCACGCATCCCCTCCCCTGCCCCCCCCCCCCTCCCCCCCCCCCCCCCCCCCCCACACACACATGGACAGACAGAGAGAGAGAGAGAGAGAGAGAGAGAGAGAGAGAGAGAGAGAGAGAGACAGACAGAGAGAGAGAGAGAGAGAGACAGAGACAGAGAGAGAGAGAGAGAGAATCAAATGATTTAATATGTTTGGACCAGATGGATACACATACAGGGGTAAGTATGGAAACTGAATCATCTGGTATTGCGGTATATCCATTCAATTTTCAGAGAGAGGGAGAGAGAGAGAGAGAGAGAGAGAGAGAGAGAGAGAGAGAGAGAGAGAGAGAGAGAGAGAGAGAGAGGGAGACGCCTATATATTTCCAAGCGTGCATAAACACTAACAATATGCAAAAATGGCCGAATCCTAATCTGCCACATAGGTAAATAAACTGTTGGATTTGTAGCGCAGAAAAATTGATGGCTTATGAAAATTACTTACGCGAAACAAAGAAATCGTATGAACGTATAGTGTCTTACAAATTACGTATGGACATATTCAATAACCATAATTGCTGAAAGTGTAGTCATGAAATCTAGTTATAATGTGTCACAAAATTTACTTTTCCAGGAAAATTGCTGGAGTTACAGTCCCTGTTGCAACTGCGCTTGCTCTGGAGTTTAGCCTTATGTAAAACAACGTACAAGAAAATATATTATATCGTAAATTCACGTGTGCCCAAAAAATAACGAACACTAAACAAGTATTTTGTTATAGTCCCAATCTTAACGTGTCATTACACTTAAAGGCATTGAAGAAGTGGTTTATAGTAGTAAGAATTTTAATTACATCATTAAAATTATAAGCACTGAACAGTTAAATTATCATAGTTCAAATGTGCAGCTAAAATTACTGGTATCGAACCAGTGAATTATTATGGTCAAAGTCTTGACAACATTGAAATCTAAAGCACTGAACAAATAATTTGTTGTTGTAAATATGCTGGTAACGCGTCACTAAAATAAAGGAAATGAACAAGTGGAATTCGTAGCGCAAATCTTCACCTTTCGCAAAATAACCAGAACTGAACCAGTAGGTTATCACAATGACTCTTGATTTATCATTACAATTGCAACCACTGAGCAAGCAAATGCTTTTAGTCTAAATCTTAATCAACTTTACACTTACAAACATTGAAAAACAGCAAGCATTACCTGATGGATTACCGGTTGTCACTTGCACCGTAACTGAAAAAGATAAATAAATGAATAAATGAATTTAGTAACAAACTGACTAACTAAATGATTAAATAAATAAGCAAATAAGCAATACCACTGCTGCTTTATATTGCTATCTTATCTCCTCTACCCATAACAACTAGACTATTTCTACTACTGATATTTCGACTCCAGTACAAATATCTCTGAATTTCATCAGTCCAAAACTTCTTTCTTAAGTGATATCCAAAATCAGATAACAGCATGTGTCTTTCCCCCAGTGACGGTAATATTTATTAAGAAGCAGATTTGAGAGAGAGAGAGAGAGAGAGAGAGAGAGAGAGAGAGAGAGAGAGAGAGAGAGAGAGAGAGCATCAAAATAAATTGCGATAGTCAGACAGACCGACGGACGAAGAGACGAGAGAAAAAAGAATGTTTTATGATCATACATTAATCTTGTTAAAAGAGCTCTTACATTCTGGTTGCAAGGACAAGGAATCCTGTTGATATCGAACACGCTGCGACGGAGGCCATCTTGGATCAATGACATCATTTCCCTCACCTCCCTAGGGGAGAGATACTGAGGTGCACGTAGGTGAAGAGAAAAATGCACAACCATGCTTCCCGAGCTGAACACACAGAGGAACAGGGGGAAAGATGGTTTTCATCAACAAAGGAAGATATGGTAGATGCTCAGCCAAGATAAGCTTACACTAATGATTACTCGGGCAAATTTTCACCGAACACATAAAGTCTAACCATCGGTACGTCTTTCCTCTAAACAGAATATGTAGATCGGATTAACGCTCGTCTTTTTTTTCAGTCTGAGACTCGGGTGTGTTACTATATCCCTTCAGACCAATTGTTACACTGTTTTACATTAATCTCTTCTTTCATACTGTCATATTGCTTTACTCTATATCACACCAGTTTTCAATCGATAATGTCACATCTATTTTATCTAGTCTATATCTGAAGAGTTTTTCCATGTACACAGTAACCTTTCATTATCTGTATCAGAACAGTTTTTCTTTTGAAAATGTCATATTTCTCTCTACACCAAAACAGCTTTCCATTAACTGTGTCATATTTGACCGTACCTGTAGATACATCAGGATACTTTTCCACCGATAGTGTCACAATTCTTTGATCTATATCTGAGTAGTTTTCCGTTGATAGTACCATATTTCTTCCATTTGTGTCAGATTTCCATTGATATTTCAGATTTCTTTAATCAATATCAGAAACAGTTTTTCCATTGTGAGTGTCACGTTTCTTTGATTTCTATTTAAAACGATTTTCATTGATAGTGTCGCATTAAATCAGATCTATTTTGCATCGATAGGGTCACATTTCTTCGATCTTTATTAGAATAGTTTCGAAAGAAACTTTTCTTTCTTTACCCTTTGCTTTATTTATTTATTTGTTTATTTGTTATTGTTTTTTTTTATCAGTTTTTTGCAGTCTTATCTTTTTGAGCCACGCCAGTGGCATTTCTCTCATGCCACTCATTTCGAGTTCCGTTACCCACATCCTCCCAGCCAAGAGTCCGCGACGTTGCCACTGGGCCGCGACGGTTGGTGTTTTGTTAGGAACTTAAGTATTGTCCTAGTTCACCCTTCTCTTTCCTTCTTCCCAGTCCTGTGTAAAGATCAATGGTGTTTTGTAAGAAACCTAAGTATTGCCCATGTCCATCCTTCTTTTTTTTTCTTCTTCCCAGTCCTGCATAAAGAACAATCAACTTTGTCAAGTACGGTGACAAACTGATCGTAAGAAAAAAAAAAATCAGTTTCATGTTGTGCTTGATTAAAGAAAAAAAAACCAACAAACAATCATGTAAATGGTCACCGAGATTAATTCGGGTTGAACCCTTCTTCAGTTAGCACTTACATGATTGATTTTTTGTTCTTTAGCCAAGCGCTAAGCACAAAATTGACTTTACTTTTAATCAGCTTGTCCATTTAGAGATACTCTAGCATGGATTATTACCCCCTCCCTTTCCACTCTCCTCGCCTTCCAGTAGCACCTCCCTGTCTCTCCCATAGACAAACACCCATACAATCACACACAAACACACATGCCCTACAGACGAACGCCTATGCATGCACGCATCCCTAAACACTACGCACCGTTATCACGTTCTGTTCTACAGCGCAGCGCCACGTGTGGATAGCACTGTTGTGTTCAGTTTTGTTGTCACGTCTCAAGAACGTTTCGTGTCAATAACGCTTCGTATTGATAGCATTATTTTTTGCCTGCTAACGTTCCATATCGTCACATCTCAAATAGCACTGTGTTTTGGGTAGCATTATTTTATATTATTTGTTTGTTTTGTTTCTTTCTTTCTTTTTCCTTCTGCCAGCCTTCAGGACATTCATCATTATGTTTCATTGCCGTCGCGGG
>JADBJO010002523.1:295000-300000 GCA_016801955.1 Conus betulinus
GGTGGAGGGTTAGCTTCGAGCGAGAGTGTAAATACATTCAGAGCAGTCACATCTGTTGAAGACAGACCGAAGGGTCGATCACTGTGCACGTTTGAGTCACTGCTGGATACAGTCTGAAACAGGCCGTGCAACATGCGCTTGCCTGTTACGACCCATCCTTTTCGACAGCTCTTCAGTTCACTGAATGTTTTTTCTTTTAATTGTTTCCTAAGCAAACTTTGAAGAGTATGCTTTTTAGGACTAAGGCATTCTGTATAAGTTTAACTGTCAAAACGAAACCAAAGGCATGGACGAGGACAGAGTCTCAGCATGGTAAATGGGGTTTGATGACAAGCTGTATTTGATATGGTGTGTTCTTTTATGTAATCCATGATTATACAAATTATCAGTCAACAACAATTCTTCGGGGGTTTATTTTTTTGGCGATAATTTTCTTTTCAAGTCCTTAAACCTGAGTGACACAAGATTTCGCGTCTTAAGCAATCCATTTATTATGCCTGCTTTACTGCTTGTTATCTCACTTAATGTAAATTTCTCTTGTGCTGATTTTTTAACCTTTATTTGTGATATTCATCATTGTTCGTGATCTACGAGTCTTCCACCCCGCTCTCTCTGTTGTCTAATGTTGAAAAACTGTGACAACAAGCACAATGAAAGAGAATTTCGCTCTACAAATTACGTTATTTTTTCTGATCTTTTGACAAAACATTTCATTCATTTTGCAAATCAGATGTCTATCTTAACATTCACGGACGAAACATCGATTCACACTGGAAACTAGAATTCACGACATTCACGACCGACAGGGAAAGGAAAATGGCCACACATATCCGGGCACGCAGACCATATTTTGTGGTGAATGTGCCTCACTCAATTCGTTCACTGATCGAACACTGACGACACGATTCCATCACAGAGACAGGAATAGCCCCGTGGGGAGACGATGAGGTCGTCGTCGTCAGCCAATTCTTCCCCTTCACCTGCTCATGAACTGTAACTTATAGCCTCGCCTTCGATCATGTCCCACGCCAATATGCCAGAAATGTCCCCCACACCAGGAATGTCTCAGGCGATTTCGTTCGTTTTTGTTATTTTTTCGTCTTTTTTTCCCCGAAAAAAAAAAAGCCTCGTGAAGAATTTTGTGATAATAATTCTCAGCAGGTGACGACTCTGTCAACAACCAACTGAGGGGTTAAAATGAACTTGGCTGAAGTAATATTATTTGTATCATTTGTTTTCATATTGAAAGCCTAATGGAGTGGAATGAACATGGCGACTGGTGAGAATTATCACCCCAGACACTGCTCGATTTCAGAATGTTCGCCCTTGTTTGCGTTCAGAAAAGTAAGAAAACACGTCAAGTCCCCTCCCTACCTAACACCTCCCCCCCTCCTTCTCCCATTCTTTTATTTTCTTGCCTTCTTTAATTCACGAATGAGGTACTTACGTACCAGCAATTATTGTCAAAACTGCTGATTTTCTATGCCTGCTTTTAGAACTACCTTAAAACAACAGTAAAAAAAAACAAAACAAAACAACAGCAAACAAAAAAAAAAAAATACCACCCATAATAAATACTACAGCTTATATTACGATTCTACTACTACTACTACTACTACTATTACCGTTGTTCTTGCAACTTCTATAGCTACTACTAGTACCACTACTGCAACTATTACTTTTATTATCATTGCTACTGTCATCATTACCATCACTACCACCACCACTACCATTATCAACACTATTGCCGCTGCTGCTACCACTCCTATCATCGTTGCTGCTGCTGTTACTACCACTGCTATGACAGCTGTCGTTGCTTCTTTTGGTGCTGTTGCTGTCACTACTGCTACTATTGGCTTCATTAACGCTTTTATTGCTGCCACTACTGAAACTAATGACTTTTATACCACTGCTGCTGCTGCTGCTGCTGCTAGAAGCATAATTATAAAACCATCACCAGTATTGCAATTGAAATACAAGAATAAGACGACACACGACAGCTGACCGTTGGCAAGCGTTAAATCAATAATATCAAATTTCATACTCAGTCTATCGTAAGAGCGAGGGCCGTGACAATACATTTCAACCGCAGCCTTTCGCAAGATTTTGACCATCGGGAATATTTCACAAGATTTTGACCATCGGGAATATTTCACAAGATTTTGACCATCGGGAATATTTCAAAGGCACTCTACTATAAGGGAAAGCCCAAAGAGAACAGGACGTAGGTAATGGAGGATATTTCAATGGTAATCAGTTGTAGGGGGTTAGATTATGGAGAATAATTTCGCAGGTACTCCACTGAAAGAGTTGGGTCATGAGGAATCATTTCGAAGGTAGTCTTATGTAATTATAAGGTTAATGGGAATAATTCCAAGGGCACCGTAAGAGTTAATTTAAAGACAATAATTTCAGAGGGTACTCAATTGTAACAGTTTGGTAAAGCAGAAATAGTTCAAAGGTACTCTATAACAAAACTTACGTCAAGGAAAATAATATTGCAAATGTTAGGTCATGGAGAATATTTTTAAAGGTAATCTACTGCAAAAAGTAGGTCGAGGAAACAAAGTACTCTGTTAGAAAGGTTAAATCGAGGAGAATAATTTCAAAACTCTACTGGAGAACTACGTTAAGAAGAACAATTTTAAAGGAAGCCTATCGAGGGAGTTAAGTCATGGAGAATAATTTCAGGTACTCTATTCTAAGAAAGTCATCAAGAAAAAAATTCGGAAGTAGTCTACTGTAAGAGTTAAGTTCTGGACAAAACTGTCGAAGGCACTCTGTTGTAAGAATCAGGTCACCAAGAATGATTTCAAAGGCAGTCGACTGTAAGAATTTGGTCATCGACAATAATTCAAAAGACAGTCTTTTGTAACATTTTGAGTAATCGAACTTCACACAATCAGTTGTTGCGTTAAATCTACATATCACCCGATCAATTGCGAGAGTGGATTGTGGGAGAGAGCTAGTGCGCTGGGGAGGAGGAGAATAGAAGGATGACGGTTAAGGGGGCATGGAATGTGGCAGAAAACGGGGGCAGTTTTGATGTGAATACTGCTGCCACGAAACACCGGGACTGGGCAGCAGGTCAATGGAAACAATCGCCCGGCTGATGATGTTATGGTCCTGTCCTGCTGACGGAACCTCAACATGGGGCGGTCTCTCTCTCTCTCTCTCTCTCTCTCTCTCTCTCTCTCTCTTTGGTCGTCATAATGCAAGCGAGTCATGGCCTGCTTGCGTCACGGCGCAATGAAGGTATTGCAACGTGTCCAGGATCAGGGTGATAAGATCTCTCTCTCTCTCTCTCTCTCTCTCTCTCTCTCTCTCCACTCTCTCTCTCTCTCTGTTTCTCTTTCTTTCCAACTCCACATGTGCATCTCTCTCTCTCTCTCTCTCTCTCTCTCTCTCTCTCTCTCTCTCTCTCTCTCTCTCTCTTTATTTCTCTCTCAGTGGTTAGCCCTCTCCTTTTTCTCTTCTCCCCCCCCCTCTCCCCATTTCTCCTCCATTTACTCCATTTACTCTCTTTCACGACTCGTGAGTTGACTTCAACGCGATGACAACCCTGCTATGACCCTTGTGGTCGGCTGGGCTATAAGCAACATTATCTTACCTTACTGTGTTCTCTCCCCTTCCTTCCTCCTTTCTCTTAAACACAAACAATTGGACCGCCCAGCATTCCACACCATTGCACTCCAATGTACTGCACTCCCACCAGACTCCACGCCCTTCCAGTCCATTTCACTCCACTCCACTCCAGTCCAGTCCACTCCACCCACCTTAAACTGAAAGGCCTTGAGAAGAAGGCTGAAGGAGACGGAGGAGACATCTTGGTAGTCCTGTTTATATACAGAGAACGGTCCCCCCACGATGGTAAGGCTGCCTTTGAGTTGTCTGCTCAAGCGTATCACTGGGGAAAAAAAACAGACACAACACCGAACTCAACTGATGGCATCATCGTCAAGGTCATCATCGATCATCATTAAAAACAGTAAGAAAGCAAGTCTCTGGTTTTTTATCGCCATCCAGGTCCTGCTCTCCCGAAGTGACCCCCGTTCCCATTTCCTTTTCATATCCACGCCAGTGGTGAGAGCTGCAGCGATTCAGGTTACATTTGGGGCGCTTGTTGCACTTGTAGCTCACTGTTCGTTTTCGGTGAGCGAGCGAAATTTACATAATCTGAGGCTACCCTCCACTGGGGTCCGTCTCAACTTGTGGAAAATGGACTGATCTGATTTCACTGTACCTTTTTTATCTACAGAATCCAGGGTAAAACTGAATGAGTGAACTCGGAGAACGTTTCCTACTTTTTTTTTTTCAAGTCTAGCGCACAACCATGAGTCAGTAAAGAAGAGAGGCCCGGAGCAGCAGAGGCCAGAATAGTTTGGAAGCGAAGAGCAACAGACGAGTGTGACAAAGAACCAGCACAGATTCTCCACGGTACTGAGAGACCACGAAGAGTCAAGCTCCCTTAGCAAGACAATTCCAAAGGATGTCCCCTCTGTCTACATGTCCCTGTAGAGGGACATAAAAACAATCCACACTTACTTGAGACAGACAAGCGATTTTTTTTTTTCGTATAGTTATTTTATTAAACATTGTGCGTGTTAGCGAGAATGTGTTTAATTTTTATGAAAAAAGGATGCTACTGCATAATCAATGACAAACTAAAATCATTATTGCTTAGGCTAACGACGGGCATTGCTTTTGTTCATATTCAGTTAGTTTTGGAATGAAAAGGACTCAGATGGCGTACTGACAAAAAAGGGACACCATACGTACTTGTTCGAAGACGCTCCTCTGTGCTGCAAACGTGCTAACGTCATTTTGCTTTGCATTCGTATGGTGCTGCAAACGTAAAAACGGCTATACGCTGACTAGGTAAAATTCCCATGGTGACTTCATACCGGAGTCAGGTTTGGGTAAGCCCATGGGAAACAGCGCTGGATGGATATAGTGGCGCCCTCCCGGTAAGGAAAGTCCCCAACCCGAGCAATGATTGT
>JADBJO010002524.1:0-5000 GCA_016801955.1 Conus betulinus
CGCCCCGTGTCTTTCTTTTTCCTGAAACAGCCAACATGGACAAATCTGTACTGTTCATCATAACTAGGTGAACACACAACTAATACATTGAACCAAAAGGAAAGCACATAACAAATACATCTGTACTGTACATCATCACTAGGTGAACACACAGCTAGTACATCTGTACTGTACATCATAACTAGGTGAAACACACAACTAATATGCCTGTACTGTACATCATCATGAGGCGAACACACAGCAGCTAGTACATCTGTACTGTACATCATAACTAGGTGAACACACAACGAATACATCTGTACTGTATGCACATCATCACTAGGTGAACACACAGCTAGTACATCTGAACTGTATTTCATAATCAAGTTAACAGAAAGCCAAGACATTTGATCTGTCAAACACAATCATGTCAACACACTGCTGGTATATTTGACTGTACATCATAACCAGGTTCACTTACACTTGGGTTTACTTTCCATGGTTCACCTACACCCAAGACTTGGGGGCTTTATTGTCACGGTTCACTTACACACAGGACTTGCGGGCTTATTGTCATGGTTCACTTACACACAGGACTTGCGGGCTTATTGTCATGGTTCACTTACACACAGGACTTGCGGGCTTATTGTCATGGTTCACTTACACACACAGGACTTGGGGGCTTATGTCATGGTTCACTTACACACAGGACTTCAGAGCTTATTGTCACTGTTCACTTACACACAGGACTGGGGGCTTATTGTTACGGTTCACTTACACACAGGACTTGGGGGCTTATTGTTACGATTCACTTACACCCAGGACTTGGGGCTTACTGTCATGGTTCATTTACAGACAGGGCTTAGGGGGTTATTGTCATGGTTCACTTACATCCAGGACTTGGGGCTTACTGTCATGGTTCATTTACAGACAGGGCTTAGGGGGTTATTGTCATGGTTCACTTACACACAGGACTTGGGGGGCTTATTGTCAATGTTCACTTACACAAAGGAGTTAGGGACTTATTTTGACCACTCACTTACACACAGGACATTTGGGGCTCACTTACACTTGGGGCTCACTTACACTTGGGGCTCACTTACACTTTGGGGTTCACTTACACTTGGGGCTTGCTTTCCTCCAGCACTTGCATCTGCTCCATCAGCATGGTGTTGTGTTTTCGGAGCAGCTCCAGCTCCATCATCATGGAGCTGACCGTCTGCTCGAACCTGTGCTGGACCACCTCCAGCTGGGAGCCAACAGACAGAGAACCAACATGTGATGTACTATGTCATGGGAGCCAACAGGCAGAGAACCAACATGTCATGTACTATGTCATGATGGAGCCAACAGGCAGAGAAACAACATATGATGTACTATGTCATGGAGCCAAACAGGCAGAGAACAACATGTGATATGCTATGTCATGGAGCCAACAGGCAGAGAAACAACATGTGATGTAGTACGTCATGATGCAGCCAACAGGCAGAGAAACAACATGTCATGTACTATGTCATGATGGAGCCAACAGGCAGAGAAACAACATATGATGTACTATGTCATGGAGCCAACAGGCAGAGAAACAACATGTGATATACTATGTCATGGAGCCAACAGGCAGAGAAACAACATGTGATGTAGTACGTCATGATGCAGCCAACAGGCAGAGAAACAACATGTCATGTACTATGTCATGATGCAGCCAACAGGCAGAGAAAACACATGTCATGCACTATGTCATGATGGGGTCAACAGGCAGAGAAACAACATATGATGTACTATGTCATGATAGAGCCAACAGGCAGAGAAAACAACATGTGATGTACTATGTTATGATAGAGCCAACAGGCAGAGAAACAACATGTGATGTACTATGTTATGCTGGAGTCAACAAGCAGAGAAAGACTTGTGTTGAAAAGTAGGATGTACCATTTACAGTGGAGGCCAGGCGAGTTTGAAAAGCACAAACAAACAAACAAGTTTTAGACACCAGCAGTTGAATGTACAACTAGTCAATTACTGATGCAAGGGAACACATTCCATGCTGTTCGTTTAACCCTTGAACAAAGTTCAGACACCATCATACCATATATAATTAAGTGTCACACATTATGGTTTCAAACCAACCCTTTTTTTTTAATGAGACAATGTGAAAACACTTTCAAAATACACATTCTGTGTTCAGTGAGACATCAACAGCCTGGCGGCCCGACTCACCTGGTCAGCCATACTCAGTGAGGGCATCAACGACCTGGCAGACAGACTCACCTTCTGGTTGGCCTTGCTCAGTGAGGCATCAACGACCTGGCAGACAGACTCACCTCCTGGTTGGCCTTGCTCAGTGAGGCATCAACGACCTGGCAGACAGACTCACCTTCTGGTTGGCCTTGCTCAGTGAGGCATCAACGACCTGGCAGACAGACTCACCTTCTGGTTGGCCTTGCTCAGTGAGGCATCAACGACCAGGCAGACAGACTCACCTCCTGGTTGGCCTTGCTCAGTGAGGCATCAACGACCTGGCAGACAGACTCACCTTCTGGTTGGCCTTGCTCAGTGAGGCATCAACGACCTGGCAGACAGACTCACCTCCTCCTGGTTGGCCTTGCTCAGTGAGGCATCAACGACCTGGCAGACAGACTCACCTTCTGGTTGGCCTTGCTCAGTGAGGCATCAACGACCTGGCAGACAGACTCACCTTCTGGTTGGCCTTGCTCAGTGAGGCATCAACGACCTGGCAGACAGACTCACCTTCTGGTTGGCCTTGCTCAGTGAGGCATCAACGACCTGGCAGACAGACTCACCTCCTGGTCGGCCTCGTCCCAGCTCAATGTCCTGCAGGTCGAGCTCGGCGTCCGTCATGTCCTGACTCACTACCTTCTCCTTCAGCTCCTGCTTGTGGCCCTCCAGGAACTTGTCAAACTCTGCAACACACACACACACACACACACACACACACACACACACACACACACACACATACATACACACACACACACACATGCTCACACACACACACACACACACACACTCGACGCACACACAATACACATACACACACAAAAGGGCTGGGAATTAGCCAAATTTTCACACACACACACGCACGCACGCACGCACACACGCATGCACGCGCGCACACACACACACACACACACACACACACACACACACACACACACATGCACACACACACACTCTCACAACATGCAAACACACAATACTTATGCATACATAAATACACACACGTACACAAACACATCCAACAAACAAACAACCTGTTCTATTCTGTGCGATTGACAGAGATACAGATGGGAGAAGTATTCTGAGCTGTTTGGTGGAACTACAGTGTCAGAGAAGTACTATGTGCAATACAATGGAATTACAGATGCGAAAAGGACTGTGTGTAATAAAATGGAAGTGCAGATGTATAAAGAACTGTGTGCAATACGATGAAGTGCTGATGTAAAATGAACTGTGTGCAATGCAATGGAAGTGCAGATGTGAAATGAACTGTGCGCAATGCAATGGAAGTGCAGATGTGAAATGAACTGTGCGCAATATAACTGAAGTGCATATGTGAAGTGAACTGTGTGCAATATATGGAAGTGCAGATGTGAAATGAACTGTGTGCAATATAACTGAAGTGCAGATGTGAATTGAACTGCATGCGATATAATGAAAGTGCAGATGTGAAATGAACTGCATGCCATATAACTGAAGTGCAGATGTGAATTGAACTGTGTGCAATAACATGGAAGCGCAGATGTAAAATGACCTGTGTGCAATATAATGGAAGTGCAGATGTGAAATTAACTGTGTGCAATATAATTGAAGTACAGATGTTAAATGAACTGTGTGCAATACGATGGAAGTACAGATGTGAAATGAATTATGTGCAATATGATGGAAGTACATATGTGAAATGAACTGTATGCAATATGATGAAGTACAGACATGAAATGAACTGTGTGTAATAAAATGGAAGTGCAGATGTGAAGTGAACTGTGTGCAATACGATGGAAGTCTCAGGCCAATCTATATACATCGTTGAATCATCTGCGCCAAGACTTCCTTCTCCGTCTCACACACATCACAGACATCACACATATCACAGGCACCAGCATCACACATCTAACAGACACCAGTGTCACACATATCACAGACATCAGTATCACACATACAACAGACACCAGCATCACACATCTCACAGACACCAGCATCACACATCTCACAGACACAAGCATCACACATCTCACAGACACAAACATCACACATCTCACAGACACCAGCATCACACATCTCACAGACACCAGCATCACACATCTCACAGACACCAGCATCACACATATCACGGACACCGGCATCACACATATCAGCATCACATATCTCACAGACACCAGCATCATACATATCACAGACACCAGCATCACACATATCACGCACCAGCATCACACATACCACAGACACCAGCATCACACATATCACAGACACCAGCATCACACATCTCACAGACACCAACATCACACATATCACAGGCACCAGCATCACACATCTCACAAACACCAGCATCACACATACCACAGACACCAGCATCACACATATCACAGACACCAACATCACACATATCACAGACACCAGCATCACACATACCACAGACACCAGCATCACACATCTCACAGACACTGGCATCACACATCTCACAGACACCAGCATCACACATCTCACAGACACCAACATCACAAATATCACAGACACCAACATCACACATCTCACAGACACCAACATCACACATATCACAGACATCAGCATCACACATACAACAGATGCCAGAATCACACATATGACAGACACCAACATCACACATCTCACAGACACACCAGCATCACACATCTCACAGACACCAGCATCACACATACAACAGACGCCAGCATCACACATATCACAGACACCAACATCACACATCTCACAGACATCAGCATCACACATATCACAGACACCAGCATCACACATATCACAGACACCAG
>JADBJO010002524.1:10000-27500 GCA_016801955.1 Conus betulinus
GAAGTGAACAGGCAGCAGTGAACACCACTGTAGTGAACAGACAGCAGTGAACTCCACTGAAGTGAGCAGTCAGTAGTGAACACCACTGCAGTGAACAGGCAGCAGTGCAAAGTCTCCTCTGGCAGGTTGCTGCCTGATAAAATGACAGCTCCCTGTGATCAGCCAGTGCAGAGGCTGTGTGAGGCCAGATCATGATGTGGCCATGTGGTGGGAGCCACAGTGAGCAGCAGCATGGGAGAAACGTCACTGACAGTGCAGAGGCTGTGAGAGGCCAGATCACGGTGTGTGGCTGTGTAGTGGGAGCCACAGTGAGCAGCATGGGAGAAACGTCACTGACACTGCAGAGGCTGTGAGAGGCCAGATCACGGTGTGGCTGTGTAGTGGGAGCCACAGTGAGCAGCATGGGAGAAACGTCACTGACACTGCAGAGGCTGTGAGAGGCCAGATCACGGTGTGGCTGTGTAGTGGGAGCCACAGTGAGCAGCATGGGAGAAACGTCACTGACAGTGCTCACAGGGTCAGACAGAAGACAAACAAACTGTGAACACAAATTCAAAATCTTCCAAACTTTCAACTTTGTGACATATATCATCCCAGCACTTCTTGATCTGTATGAGAAATTCCATCTGATATCACAGTGCATGTTGTCTGAGAAATTCTATCTGATATCACAGTGCATGTTGTCTGAGAAATTCTAGCTGATATCACAGTACATGTTGTATGAGTCGTTCTATCTGATATCACAGTGCACGTTGCATGAGAAATTCTATCTGAGGTCACTGTGAATGTTGTATAAGAATTTCTATCTGACATTACAGTGCATGTCGTACATGGACCACAACCAGTGATGGCATTGGCAACGCAAACTCAATCTGAGAAACTGATCAAACAACACAGACTGCCAAAGTCCAGTGCGAGGAATGCGACAATCCACTTTCCAACCCCCAGTGGCAGTGAAACCTATGTGTGTCCATGTGCAGTACCTGTGGACAATATCTTAGTCAGCGCTCTGTCCTCTACACCATACAGAGGGGTCTGTGGTCACATGAAGTACCTGTGGACAATATCTTAGTCAGCGCTCTGTCCTCTACACCAGTACAGAGGGGTCTGTGGTCACATGAAGTACCTGTGGACAATATCTTAGTCAGCGCTCTGTCCTCTACACCATACAGAGGGGTCTGTGGTCACATGAAGTACCTGTGGACAATATCTTAGTCAGCGCTCTGTCCTCTACACCAGTACAGAGGGGTCTGTGGTCACATGAAGTACCTGTGGACAATATCTTAGTCAGTGCTCTGTCCTCTACACCAGTACAGAGGGGTCTGTGGTCACAGCATCCGTCTGTGCAGCAGCAGATTGCTGCCAGTTCCCACCACTTGTGGGTTTGGATTTATTTCAGCTTGAACACCCTCTGTCCACCCAGCAGTAAATGGGTATCTGATTCAGTTCAGGGAAGATTAAAGGCAGTGGAGGGAGAGGGATGGGCCTTCCATGATGTCATGCCCTAGACATGATGAACTTCTGACAGTTCATTGCCCCTATGGTCTGTAGGTTATGGGAACTTTCATCTTTTTTGTTTTTCAAAACCAGCAGAATACCATTAATTGCCCGTAAATGTGAACCCTAATAGCCCTGAACTGAGACAGAAATTCAGACTCGCCATAGTACATGTCATCACAGTCCTTGAATTGAGAGAGAAATTCTATCCAACTCATCATAGTACATGTCATCATAGTCCTTGAACTGAGAGAGAAATTCTATCTGACTCATCATAGTACATGTCATCATCATCCTTGAACTGGGAGAGAAATTCTATCTGACTCATCATAGTACATGTCATCATCATCCTTGAACTGGGAGAGAAATTCTATCTGACTCATCATAGTACATGTCATCATAGTCCTTGAACTGGGAGAGTTCTATCTGACTCACCTTAGTACATGTCATCATCGTCCTTGAACTGGGAGAGAAATTCTATCTGATTCATCATAGTACATGTCATCATCGTCCTTGAACTGGGAGAGAAATCCTATCTGACTCATCATAGTACATGTCATCATAGTCCTTGAACTGGGAGAGAAATTCTATCTGACTCATCATAGTACATGTCATCATCGTCCTTGAACTGAGAGAGAAATTCTATATGACTCATCATAGTACATGTCATCATCATCCTTGAACTGGGAGAGTTCTATGACTCACCATAATACATGTCATCATAGCCCTTCTTGAACTGGGAGAGAAATTCTATCTCCTGTTTAGCTTCAGACAATGACTCCTGAAACACACAATCAATCAGGCATACAAAAATGAATACATTTACATAACAACTTGGGGATGAGAACAAAAATCTAAACATTCATGTTGTGTAAACATTAGACAGGCCAGATTGAAAACAAACATTTCAAGAACACAGATACACACAGCTCCCCCCCTCTCCCCCCCCCCCACACACACACACATGTGCACACACACACACACACACACACACACACACACACACACACACACACTTACCACACCACTCCCCTCCTTTTAAAGCACTCTAACCAAAGGGGAAACAGATGGCAAAACAGTTGGAGCAGTGATTGAGGTAGACAACAGCTCTTGTACATGTCTACCTGTCTTTATCTCTTCCGCTAAGGCTGCCTCAATCCCTGTTTTTCTCCTGCCTTGAAGTTGTTGGTCGTGAAACCATCCAGCTGTTTTTCTGACACTAGGACAGGTTCGGTCCTTGTTCCCCCTCCCCCCTGCACCCCAATTCCATCCCACTCCAGCCCTCCTGGCTTGCCTTCAGGTCAGTGATGTCACACTCCAACTGGTGCTGGGTGTTGTCCGCATTCCTCTGGTTGGTCTCCAGCTCCTCTTCCAGTCTGAGACACCACAGGGCACAATGGCCTGCATGATCATCTTCATATACATACAGCATTATTCGTGTGCAACATTGTTCCATGTGCATTCTTCTGGGTGGCTTATACACAATTCATGTGCAACATTGTTCAGTGTGCATTCTTCTGGTTGGCTTAAACACAATTCATGAGCAACATTGTTCAATGTGCATTCTTCTGGTTGGCTTAAACACAATTCATGTGCAACATTGTTCAATGTGCATTCTTTGGATTGGTTTATACACAATCAGGAGCAACATTGTTCAATGTGCATTCTTTGGATTGGTTTATACACAATTTATGTGCAACATTGTTCAATGTGCATTCTTTGGATTGGTTTATACACAATTCATGAGCAACATTGTTTATGTGCATTCTTCTGGTTGGTTTCCAACTCCTCTTCTAGCCTGAAACACCACAGGCAGAATGGCGTACAGAATTTAACTCACCTACATTTGGAGCATAATTCTTGTGCAAAGCTGCTCAATGTGCTTTAATATGACATTTTTTCATTCATTCACAAGTAAAATCATCTCACTACAGACCTTATTTGCGTACACATGGGGAACAGTATCATTTACATTGCCCAACTGAAAAGATAGATTTTCAGATGTGTTCTGAAAGCAGACAAAGCAGGCTAACTTCATACAATGAATGGCAGTGAGTTCCAAACAGTTGGCACGGCAAATCTATAGGAATGCACCCTAGTTAATTTAAACTTTAATTCTGAGATCTTCAAGAGTATGCCATCAACCAATCCATTACAGGACCTTTCACAACATAGTAAGCCAAGACCAACAAGAGATACTTTGTTTCCTTTTTTTCCACATGCTACTACCCTCCTCCTCCCCCCGTAACTCCTCCTCCCCCCCAAGCAGTGCATGGTTACACCCTCTCAACATGACAGATAACATCCATGTTTTTTGCACTTAAGATGTTACATCTGGTCAAGTTCACACTGAGCAAGTGTCGTTAAAGGTAAGTATGTGTTTTTTCATGTTGCTTTAAAACTTTATCATTTTTTTTTCCAGTTTTCATTGTCATGATAATCTGACCATGGAAGTACATAACAGTCCAAGAAGTTTTTATGAAGTTCAAGAAATATCATTTCCTGTTGCTATCTATAAGTTTTCCCACTGCTTGTGCTTTGTCATCAAACATGAAACTCCACAGCCCAATCTCCATCATTCCCATCTGCCATCCTCTAAAAGAAAATACAAATTAAAACAAAAAAAAAACCCAAAGTCTCAAATTCTGAGGCCCTTCCAGCCCTCAGTCAACTCTCCAAATCCATGACCCTGATGAGTTCATTCTAGATCTTGATGAGTTCATTTTACCATTGTCAGTGACATGAGGTGAGGTGAGGGCAGTGAGGCAGGGAGAGGGGGGGGGGGGGGTGCTGGGATGAATTACAGAGATATAATGATGCTGAAACAGTCATCTTCCTGCAGTGGACAGAGCAGGGTGACCCAGTTCAGCCCCACACCTGGTGATCTCGGCATCCTTGCTGTGGATGACGTCCTGCAGGTCCTTCATGGTGCCGTTCAGGTGCTCAATGTGCTCCTGCAGCCGGCCCACATCCTCCTGGCTGTGCTCAAACTGCTTGTGTTTTTGTCAAACAGCCTGCACCATTGACACAATGTCAGTCAAAAAGCCTGCGCCATGGACACACACTGTCAGTCAGTCAAACAGCTACACCACTGACACAATGTCAAACAGCCTGCACCACTGAC
The DNA here is from genome assembly GCA_016801955.1 of Conus betulinus. NCBI lineage: Eukaryota > Metazoa > Mollusca > Gastropoda > Neogastropoda > Conidae > Conus > Conus betulinus. The sequence continues at coordinate 14,622 of JADBJO010002524.1, forward strand.
ATACTGTGAAACAGCCTGCACCATTGACACTCTGTCAGTCACACAGCCTGCACCATTGACACTCTGTCAGTCACATAGCCTGCACCATTGACACACTGTCAGTCAAACAATCTGCACCACTGACACACTGTCAAATAGCCTGCACCATTGACACACTATCAGTCAAACAGCCTGCAACATTGACACACTGTCAGTCAAACAGCCTGCACCACTGACACACTGTCAGTCAAACAGCCTGTACCATTGACACACTGTCAGTCAAACAGCCTGCACCATTGACACACTGTCAGTCAAACAGCCTATACCATTGACACACTGTAAGTCAAACAGCCTGCACCACTGACACACTGTCAGTCAAACAGTCTGCACCATTGACACACTGTAAGTCAAACAGTCTGCACCATTGACACACTGTCAATCAAACAGCCTGCACCATTGACACACTGTCAGTCAAACGTCAGTCAAACAGCCTGCACCATTGACACACTGTCAGTCAAACAGCCTGCACCATTGACACACTGTCAGTCAAACAGCCTGCACCATTGACACTGTCAGTCAAACAGCCTGCAACACTGACACACTGTCAAACAGCATGCACCACTGACACACTGTCAAGCAGCCTGCACCACTGACACACCATCAAAAAGCCTGCAGCATTGACACACTGTCAGTCACACAGCCTGCAACATTCACACACTGTCAGTCAAACAACCTGCACCACTGACACACTGTCAAACAGCCTGCACCATTGACACACTATCATTCAAACAGCCTGCAACACTGACACACTGTCAGTCAAACAGCCTGCACCATTGACACACTGTCAAACAGCCTGCACCATTGACACACTGTCTGTCAAACAGCCTGCACCACTGACACACTGTCTGTCAAACAGCCTGCACCACTGACACACTGTCTATCAAACAGCCTGCACCACTGACACACTGTCAAACAGCCGGCACCACTGACACACTGTCAAACAGCCTGCACCATTGACACACTGTCAGTCAAACAGCCTGCACCCTTGACACACGGTCTGTCAAACAGCCTGCACCATTGACACACTGTCAGTCAAACAGCCTGCACCATTGACACACTGTCAGTAAAACAACCTGCACCACTGACACACTGTCAGTCAAACAGCCTGCACCACTGACACACTGTCAAACAGCCTGCCTGCACACTGACACACTATCAGTCAAACAGCCTGCAACACTGACACACTGTCAGTCAAACAGCCTGCAACATTCACACAGTGTCAAACAGCCTGCTACACTGAAACACTGTCTGTAAAACAGCCTGCAACACACTGACACACTGTCAGTCAAACAGCCTGCACCATTGACACACTGTCAAACAGCCTGCAACACTGACACACTGTCAGTCACACAGCCTGCACCATTGACACACTGTCAGTCACACAGCCTGCACCATTGACACACTGTCTGTCAAACAGCCTGCACCACTGACACACTGTCTGTCAAACAGCCTGCACCATTGACACACTGTCTGTCAAACAGCCTGCACCAATGACACACTGTCTGTCAAACAGCCTGCACCACTGACACACTGTCAAACAGCCTGCACCACTGACACACTGTCAAACAGCCTGCAACACTGACACACTGTCAGTCACACAACCTGCACCATTGACACACTGTCAGTCAAACAGCCTGCACCATTGACACACTGTCAGTCAAAGAGCCTGCACCACTGACACACTGTCAAACAGCCTGCACCACTGACACACACTGTCAAACAGCCTGCAATACTGACACACTGTCAGTCACACAACCTGCACCATTGACACACTGTCAGTCAAACAACCTGCACCATTGACACACTGTCAGTCAAACAGCCTGCACCACTGACACACTGTCAAACAGCCTGCACCACTGACACACTGTCTGTCAAACAGCAGCACTACTGACACACTGTCAAACAGCCTGCACCATTGACACACTGTCAGTCAAACAGCCTGCACCATCGACACACTGTCAGTCAAACAGCCTGCACCATTGACACACTGTCAGTCAAACACAGCCTGCACCATTGACACACTGTCAAACAGCCTGCACCATTGATACACTGTCAGTCAAACAGCCTGCACCATTGACACACTGTCAGTCAAAAAGCCTGCACAACTGACACACTGTCAGTCAAACAGCCTGCACCACTGACACACTGTCAGTCAAACAGCCTATACCACTGACACACTGTCAAACAGCCTGCACCACTGACACACTGTCAAACAGCCTGCACCATTGACACACTGTCAGTCAAACAGCCTGCAGCATTGACACACTGTCAGTCGAACAGCCTGTACCATTGACACACAGTCAGCCAAAAAGCCTGCACCATTGACACATTGACAGTCAAACAGCCTGCAGCATTGACACACTGAAAGTCAGTCAGCCTGCACCATTGACACACTGACAGTCAGTCAGCCTGCACCATTAGTCAAGTCACAATATACATGAAAAATCACTATGCCACCAAATGAAAGAAGCAAAAACATTACACAATAAACACGATGAGAGTTTCAGCTTCTTTGGTCTTTTTCAGGCAACATGAACAACATTCAAGACAATGAAAATGAAAATGAAGAATGAACAATCACTTTTCTCCTCAAATTGGGTGCAGAATGGATGCCCACATTGTTAGCAGTGCACATCATAAATGGCAGCTGAAACAACAGCCACCACAAGAGCAAAGGAACTAAAGAATGTGCATGTAAGTCTTCCTGCTTTGAGGTACGTTAGTAACGTTCTACCACTGTAGATTTCCATTAACATAAGTTAGTGTGTCTTCCTGCCTTGAGACATGTTAGTTACGTTCTACCACTGTAAATTTCCATTAACATAAGTTGGTGTGTCTTCCTGCTTTGAGGTATGTTAGTCACATTCCACCATTGTAGATTTCCATTAACATGTGTGTCTTCCTGCTTTGAGGTAGATTTCCACTAACATTGGTAGGTGAATGCTGGGAGACTTTAAAAATGGTGAGCACTGTGTAATGTAGTGCAGTTTGGAGAAGTAAAATGGTGAGTACTGTGTAATGTAATGCACATTATAGAAGTAAAAAAGTAAAAAGAAGTAAAAATGGTGAGCATTGTGTAATGTAATGCACATTGGAGAAGTAGAAATGGTGAGCACTGTGTAATGTAATGCACATTGGAGAAGTAAAAATGGTGAGCTCTGTGCAATGTAATGCAGTTTGGAGAAGTAACAATGGTGAGCACTGTGTAATGTAATGCAGTTTGGAGAAGTAAAAATGGTGGCTTCAAGTAGCAACTGTTTGCTATCATCATGTGAAAGGCTGCCTCTCCACGCAGATGAAAGAACATGTCAACTGTAATACTTCCCAGTTCTGACAATGGGTAACAGAAGTAACATGTCAGCGTTAAAGTTTCCCAGTCCTGACAATAGAAGTAACATGTCAGCTGTAAAGTTCACAGTTCTGACAATGGGTAATAGAAGTAACATGTCAGCTGTAAAGTTTCACAGTTCTAACAATGGGTAATAGAAGTAACATGTCACTGTAAAGTTTCACAGTTCTGACAATGGGTAATAGAAGTAGCATGTCAGCTGTAAAGTTTCACAGTTCTGACAGTAGGTGGCAGAAGAGTTGAAGCTGGAAAAGATGTAAAATTTGGGTGCAAAACTATTCCAGGAGGTTACACCACTGATCTAGGATTTAGCCTTATCAGACACATCCCCATTCTTTCTCTCCCCTCACCTTTTCTTCACAATGTCCAGCAGATGTTTTAACAAACATATCCCCATGGATTATCTCCCCTGACCTTTTCTTCACAATGTCCAGCAGATGTTCAAACACACACACCCATGGATTATATCCCCTGACCTATTCTTCACAATGTCCAGCTGATGTTTTAACAAACATATGCCCATGGATTATCTCCACTGACCTATTCTTCACAATGTCCAGCAGATGTTTTAACAAACATATCCCATGGATTATCTCCCCTGACCTATTCTTCACAATGTCCAGCAGATGTTTTAACACACATCCCCATGGATTAACTCCCTTGACCTATTTTTCATAATGTCCAGCTGCTGTTTTAACAGACACATCCCCATGGATTATCTCCCCTGACCTTTTCTTCACAATGTCCAGCAGATGTTTTAACACACATCCCCATGGATTAACTCCCTTGACCTATTTTTCATAATGTCCAGCTGCTGTTTTAACAGACACATCCCCATGGATTATCTCCCCTGACCTTTTCTTCACAATGTCCAGCAGATGTGTTTTAACACACATCCCCATGGATTATCTCCCCTGACCTTTTCTTCACAATGTCCAGCAGATGTTTTAACAGACACATCCCCATGGATTATCTCCCCTGACCTATTCTTAACAATGTTCTCTCCCCTAACCTTTTTCTTCAAATTATTCTCTCCCCTGACCTTTTCTTCAAATTCTTTTCTCCCCTGACCTTTTCTTCACAATGTTCTCTCCCCTGACCTTTTCTTCAAATTATTCTCTCCCCTGACTTTCCTTTGCATTGCTCTCTTCCCTGACCTTTTCTTCAAATTGTTCTCTCCCCTAACCTTTTCTTCAAATTGTTTTCCCCTCTAACCTTTCTCTTGTAATGTCCAGCTGCTGTTTTAACAGACACACCCCCACTGATTGTCTCCCCTGACCTTTTCTTCACAATGTCCAGTTGCTCCTTCAGCTCCTCGGTCAGTTCGTGTCGCTCATCGTATACTCTCTTGACCAGGATGAAGTAGGGCAGCCGCTGGATGAAGAAGCCTCCCCCATGCGTGACGTCCGACGTGTCAGTCACACCCGTCAGCTCATCGCTGTACACAGCCTCTGGAACACACCCAAGACATGGACCATTCAGAAAACTTTGAGCCTGCCCCCAGTGGAAGGAAAAGACACTGAAAGGTGTATTGGTTTAATGATCGGTTCCTGACTTCTCTGGGGAGCAGCCTCACTCTGAAGACCCGTGTAACACATAATCCATACCTACGTTTCTTTCCATAGTCACATAGATACATATCTACGCTTCTTTCCCACAGCGCCACAGATATATATATCCACCAGGTACTCTTATTCTTTCCCACAGTGAAACAGACACATACTGCTTTCCTACAGTCATGCCTACACTTCTTTCCAACTGTCACATTGATACATACCTATACTTCTTTCTAACTCTCACATAGATACATACTTACACTTCTTTCCATCTGTCATATAGATACATACCTACACTTCTTTCCAAAAGTCACATAGATACATACTTACACTTCTTTCCATCTGTCATATAGATACATAGACTTCTTTCCAAAAGTCACATAGATACATACATATTTACACTTCTTTTTCATCTGTCATATAGATACATACCTACACTTCTTTCCATCTGTCATACAGATACATACATACATACACTTCTTTCCATCTGTCATAGGGATACATACTTACACTTCTTTCCATCTGTCATATAGATACATACCTACAATTGTTTCCAACTGTCATATAGATACATACCTACACTTCTTTCCAACTGTCACATAGATACATACCTACACTTCTTTCCAACTGTCACACAGATAGATACTTACACTACTTTTGATCTGTCACATAGATATATACCTACACTTCTTTCCAACTGTCACATAGATACATATTTACACTTCTTTCCATCTGTCACATAGATACATACCTACACTTCTTTCCATCTGTCATATAGATACATACCTACGCTTCTTTCCAACTGTCACATAGATACATACCTACACTTCTTTCTAACTCTACATACTTACACTTATTTCCTTCTGTCACATTGATACATACCTACACTTCTTTCCATCTGTCACATAGATACATGCCTACACATCTTTCCATCTGTCATATAGATACATACCTACACTTCTTTCCATCTGTCACATACATACATACTTACACTTCTTTCCATATAGATACATATGTACACTTCTTTCCAAAAGTCACACAGATACATATATATTTACACTTCTTTCCATCTATCACATAGATACATACCTACACTTCTTTCCATCTGCCATACAGATACATACCTACACTTCTTTCCATCTGTCATAAGGATACATACTTACTTTCCTTCCATCTGTCATACAGATACATACCTACAATTCTTTCCAACTGTCACATAGATACATACCTACACTTCTTTTCCAACTGTCACACAGATAGATACTTACACTTCTTTCGATCTGTCACATAGATATATACCTACACTTCTTTCCAACTGTCACATAGATACATACCTACACTTCTTTCCATCTGTGATATAAATACATACCTACACTTCTTTCAATTTGTCATAGCTACATACTTACACTTCTTTCCATCTGTCATACAGATACATACACATTTACACTTCTTTTCATCTGTCATGTAGATACATACTTACACTTCCTTCCAAAAGTCACATAGATACATACCTACACTTCTTTCCATCTGTCACATAGATACATGCTTACACTTCTTTCCATCTGTCATATAGATACATACTTACATTTCTTTCCATATGTCACTTAGATACATACTTACACTTCTTTCCATTTGTCCTATAGATACATACTTACACTTCTCTACATCTGTCATATAGAAACATACCTACACTTCTTTCCATCTGTCATATGGATACATACTTACTCTTCCTTCCATCAGTCATATAGATACATAGCTACACTTCTTTCCAACTGTCACATAGATACATACCTACACTTCTTTCCAACTGTTATATAGATACATACCTACACTTCTTTCCAACTGTTATATAGATACATACCTACACTTCTTTCCAACTGTTATATAGATACATACCTACACTTCTTTCCAACTGTCACATAGATACATACCTACACTTCTTTCCAACTGTTATATAGATACATACCTACACTTCTTTCCAACTGTTATATAGATACCATACCTACACTTCTTTCCAACTGTCACATAGATACATACCTCACTTCTTTCCAACTGTTATATAGATACATACCTACACTTCTTTCCAACTGTTATATAGATACATACCTACACTTCTTTCCAACTGTCACATAGATACATACCTACACTTCTTTCCAACTGTCACATAGATACATACCTACACTTCTTTCCAACTGTTATATAGATACATACCTACACTTCTTTCCAACTGTTATATAGATACATACCTACACTTCTTTCCAACTGTTATATAGATACATACCTACACTTCTTTCCAACTGTTATATAGATACATACCTACACTTCTTTCCAACTGTTATATAGATACATACTTACACTTCTTTCCAACTGTCATATAGATACATACCTACACTTCTTTCCAACTGTTATATAGATACATACTTACACTTCTTTTCCAACTGTTATATAGATACATACCTACACTTCTTTCCAACTGTTATATAGATACATACCTACACTTCTTTCCATCTGTTATATAGATACATACCTACACTTCTTTCCAACTGTTATATAGATACATACCTACACTTCTTTCCAACTGTTATATAGATACATACCTACACTTCTTTCCAACTGTTATATAGATACATACTTACACTTCTTTCCAACTGTTATATAGATACATACTTACACTTCTTTCCAACTGTGTGTATAGATACATACTTACACTTCTTTCCATCTGTCATATAGATACATACCTACGCTTCTTTCCAACTGTCATACAGATACATACTTACACTTCTTTCCAACTGTCATATAGATACATGCCTACACTTTTTTCCAACTGTTGTATAGATACATACTTACACTTCTTTCTAACTGTCACATAGATACATACCTACACTTCTTTCCAACTGTCATATAGATACATACACATCTTTCCATCTGTCATATAGATACATAGCTACACTTCTTTCCATCTGTCACACAGACACATACCTACACTTCTTTCCATCTGTCACATAGATACATACTACACTTCTTTCAATCTGTCACATAGATACATGCCTACACTTCTTTCAATCTGTCACATAGATACATAACTTCACTTCTTTCCATCTGTCACATAGATACATACCTACACTTCTTTCCATCTGTCACATAGATACATACCTACACTTCTTTCCATCTGTCACATAGATACATACTTACACTTCTTTCCATCTATCATATAGATACATACTTACACATCTTTCCGTCTGTCACATAGATACATACCTACACTTCTTTCCATCTGTCATATAGATACAGACCTACACTTCTTTCCTTCTGTCACATAGATACATACTTACACATCTTTCCTTCTGTCACATAGATACATACTTACACTTCTTTCCTTCTGTCACATAGATACATACATACACTTCTTTCCAACAGTCACATAGATACATACTTACACATCTTTCCGTCTGTCACATAGATACATACTTACACATCTTTCCTTCTGTCACATAGATACATACTTACACTTCTTTCCTTCTGTCACGTAGATACATACACTTCTTTCCTTCTGTCACATAGATACATACCTACACTTCTTTCAATCTGTCACATAGATACATGCCTACACTTCTTTCAATCTGTCACATAGATACATAACTTCACTTCTTTCCATGTGTCACATAGATACACACCTACACTTCTTTCCATCTGTCACATAGATACATACCTACACTTCTTTCCATCTGTCACATAGATACATACCTACACTTCTTTCCATCTGTCACATAGATACATACTTACACTTCTTTCCATCTGTCATATAGATACATACTTACACTTCTTTCCTTCTGTCACATAGATACATACTTACACTTCTTTCCTTCTGTCACATAGATACATACTTACACTTCTTTCCATCTATCACATAGATACATACTTACACTTCTTTCCTTCTGTCACATAGATACATACTTACACTTCTTTCCTTCTGTCACATAGATACATACTTACACTTCTTTCCTTCTGTCACATAGATACATACTTACACTTCTTTCCTTCTGTCACATAGATACATACTTACACTTCTTTCCTTCTGTCACATAGATACATACTTACACTTCTTTCCTTCTGTCACATAGATACATACTACACTTCTTTCCATCTATCATATAGATACATACTTACACTTCTTTCCAACAGTCACATAGATACATACCGACACTTCTTTCAAACTGTCACATATATACATAACCTCACTCTTTTCCAACTGTCACATAGACACATACCCACAGTCATTCTTTCCAATAGTTGCATAGATACATACCTCTATTTTCCCATCGCTTCAAGAAACATACCTACACCCATTCTTTTCCCACAGTCACATGGATACACACTACTATTTTCCCACAGCTACAAGATACATACCTACATTCATTCTTTCCCATAGACACAAGATATATACCTACACTCCTTCTTTCCTATAATCACATACATCATACCTCTATTTGCCCACAGCCACAAGATACAAACCTACACCCCTTCTTACCTCTAGTCACATACATCATACCTCTATTTGCCCACAGCCACAAGATACAAACCTACACCCCTTCTTTCCTATAGTCACATACATCATACCTCTATTTGCCCACAGCCACAAGATACAAACCTACACTCCTTCTCTTTTCCACAGCCACCTGTCTCTATCGCTCTGTGCCTGCACCAGCTTAATCCCCCACTGCCTTTCTAGCATCCTCGCCTTTGTCACTGCTTGACATACAGCGCTACCTTGTGGGAGCAATGCCCTGATTAAAGAGCTTACAACACTGAGAGACACTGCCCTCACTGAAGAGCTGTATTCTATGGGACAGTGTCTTTTCTAATGGGGTTTACCCTACTGTGAGACATTGCCTTACCAAAACAGTTTACTGCATTTACCATTTGCACATAAAACTGATGAAAATTAAAAAGAAATCCACTCTTTCAGCATTACTAAGGACAATTCATATTTGGAAAACTATGGAAGTTTTTCAGTTTGAAGTTAACACACCACCTACAATTTCTTACATCACATAGCAGCTGGATTTATCACTTCACCATTGAGCCTGTTAATCCAACAGTTTTTCACTTCACCATTGAGCCTGTTAATCCAACAGTTTATCACTTCACCACTGAGCCTGTTAATCCAACAGTTTATCACTTCACCACTGAGCCTGTTAATCCAACAGATTTATCACTTCACCATTGAGCCTGTTAATCCAACAGTTTATCACTTCACCACTGAGCCTGTTAATCCAACAGTTTATCACTTCACCATTGAGCCTGTTAATCCAACAGATTTATCACTTCACCATTGAGCCTGTTAATCCAACAGATTTATCACTTCACCATTGAGCCTGTTAATCCAACAGTTTATCACTTCACCACTGAGCCTGTTAATCCAACAGTTTATCACTTCACCATTGAGCCTGTTTAATCCAACAGATTTATCACTTCACCATTGAGCCTGTTAATCCAACAGATTTATCACTTCACCACTGAGCTTGTAAATCCAACAGATTTATCACTTCACCATTGAGCCTGTTAATCCAACAGATTTATATCACTTTCACCATTGAGCCTGTTAATCCAACAGATTTATCACCTTACCATTGAGCTTGTTAATCCAACAGTTTATCACTTCACCATTGAGCCTGTTAAATCCAACAGATTATCACTTCACCACTGAGCTTGTAAATCCAACAGATTTATCACTTCACCATCGAGCCTGTTAATCCAACAGATTTATATCACTTCACCATTGAGCCTGTTATTGTGTTAATCCAACAGATTTATATCACTTCACCATCGAGCCTGTTGCTCCAACAGTTTATCGTCAGGCTTCCATGATTTCAACACACTTAATTTCAAACTGTTGCCCCTAAGCTCCCTTTGCAAGTGACTGATGCATGAGAGAAGTGTGTGTGTGTGTGTGTGTGTGTGTGTGTGTGTGAGTGTGTGTGTGTGTGTGTGTGTGTGTGTGTGTGTGTGTGCGTGCGTGCATGCATGTGTGTTTGTGTACATTAGTGTGAGTTTGCGTGTCTGTGTCTGTGCATGTGTGTGTATGTGTGTGTGCGTGTATGCGTGTGTGTTTGTGTACATGTGTGTGTGTGTGTGTGTGTGTCTGTGTCTGTGTGTGTGTGTGTGGACTGGGGAGGAAAGAGGGCGATTGTGCAGGAAGAAGAGAGTGGGCACTTAGGGGGACATGTGAAAACAGAGAGGGACGAGATTAATGTGAAAACATGGTTTTGCGAACCCTTTAAAAGAAAGTTATGCAGAAAAATGCCCCAATATATATCACTCATTATTACCATCACTATTTTGCCATGCAGCACAGGTACAATCCAACAGCAACACAAGTACAACCAGCCCAGACAGTCTTACTGAAGATGGGGTTTCAAAGTGAGGTGACAGGAGGCAGAAATCGAAACATTTCAAACTCACTGAAGAAGTCGTCCCTGAGCTTGGAGAAGAGCCTGGAGTAGACGCCCAGCTTGGGGACCAGTTCGTCCAGAGCCTGGAACGCCAGCACCATGCGTTCCTCAGTCAGACCCTGAGACACCTGCTCCAGAGTCAGCAGCTCATAGCGGTTCACTGCACACAATACAGCACTGTTTATCATAGCAGTTCACTGCACACAATACAGCATTGTATAACACTGCACGGCATACAATACAGCGTTGTTTATCATGGTTTACACAACACACTGTTGTTTATCATAGCATTCACTGCACACAATACAGAACTGATTTATCTTTAATACTCAAACATAACTATCTTAGCCCGCCAGAGAGAGAGAGAGAGAGAGAGAGAGAGAGAGAGGAAACAGATGGAGGAGCGAAAGAACGAAAAACAACAAAACCACGCTGAATAACCTCCACATACCGGGCGAATGGCCCTCTAAAACTTTGGATGACATTCGTTTGTCCATGTTGAAAGCCACTGGACGTATCTTCAGTCACCGTATTCCGCACACGAGTCAGTTGCTAGGGATAAGACGCGCAGGTGCCCGCCATTGACAAACACTGTTTTGTTTTCAATGCGAGGGAAACCTTTGACAGAGGACGACAACTCTTTCACCTGGAAGCGAGTTCTGAACTTTGGTGGTCAGACTTTGGCAGCATAGGTTGTGTTCCAACACTGCGTGTTAAACCCGTAAGATAATTTGAGCCTCAAAAATAAACGAAGAAACGAACAAAACAAAATGAATGACTAAATAAACAAAGTAAACAAACAGATACATAAGTGAATAGACAAATGAATAAACAGATTTTTTTTAAATGAAATAAATAAATAATGAAATTACACCCTGTGGAGCTAGTCCTTAAAATTAAGCTACATCATTCCTGACAATGAACCTGAACCTGTTCAATGAAGCATTTGATATGTTTGCTATGTAAACGTAATTTTACTCACCTCAGTCTCATCATGTTCCTCCTATTCCCGGCTTTTCACCCAGATCCATGTTTTCAGTTGAATTCTGCTCACAAAGTTCTCTTTTTCCCTGTGTACGATCACAATCAACACCAGGCTGCTTTTCTCTTTTAAAAAAAGAAATCGTTTATTCTCTCTCTCTCTCTCTCTCTCTCTCTCTCTCTCTCTCTCTCTCTCTCTCTCTCTCTCTCATGATTCTCCTGTAATGACTTGATATATTATCTAGATGACATCCCCCACCCCCACCCGTGGTGACTGGGCTATCATTATGCATCCGCCCCCCTCCATTTATGCTTTATTTTTTTTTTTTTCCTGGTACTTCAAAATCGATTGTCTTACATCTCCTTGTTGTTGTTTTTTGATTGTTAGATTGTTCTAAACATGCTCTTTCCCACACCCACTCTCGCCTCTTCTCCCTCTCTCTATCGTCGTTCCCTGCTCTCCTTTCGCTCTCTCTCTCTCTCTCTCTCTCTCTCTCTCTTG
>JADBJO010002524.1:32500-52500 GCA_016801955.1 Conus betulinus
CCCCCACCACAGATTCCGATAGATTCTCACAATAGATCCTAGCAGATCCCCAAAACAGATCTAAACAGAACCCCACAACAGATCCCAATGATCCCACAACAGATCCCCACAACAAATTCCAACGAACCAGTCCATGGGACAGGTCTATGCAAGAGATCTACTCAACAGATCCAGACAACCGATTACCCAGCAGATCATTAACAACACATGGTCACACTGAATCTCTCCGCCACGTGTGTTGACCTACCGTCAGTGTGGTCACATTGACATTGAATCTCTCTCCACCAGTTGTTTTCACCTACCATCAGTTCAGCACATTAGGCACACCCTTCCTCACAGCCAGAAAAATCAACAGAGGGGAAGGGGGAGGGGATGGGTGGCTGAAGCTACAACCTCCCTGGACCAGATGATTTAAAAACTCTCTCTCACACACGCCCACACATGCGCGCACACACGCACATACCCACACATACACATATGCCTATCTAACCTATCTATCGAAAAAAAAAAAAAAAAAAATATAATATATATATATATATATATATATATATATATATATGTATGTATATATATAGAAGGAGAGAGAAGGAGAGACAGAAAGACAAAGAAAGACAGGGAGATATATGAATTAATGAACAGATAAATCATCGGGGTCAGTACTGCCAGACTCTGGCTCATGCAACGTTGACACAGCAAATAGAATAAAGAGAAGAGAGTTCCCCTTTTAATACATAACAACCTTTCTTACATTATTAGAATGAAAAAATGTGTGTGCTGTTGTTTCACATCATTGTACATCCTTTTTTCAATCCAACACATTCACAAGGTCCTCATTGACTCAACAAAAATAAAAAAACGTTTTTCTTTTCAAAGTTTGGCATAAAACAGTATGGCACAAATATCTGTCGTCACAGACCACTAACAGTTTTCTTTCCTGGTTTTGCTCATGACCACCTACAGAATCTGTTCAATATCTGCCACCTCTCATCATCAACACACACACACACACACACACACACACACACATACACACACACACACACACACCACACACACAACACACATACATGCACAAACACACACATATGTATACACACACACACACACACACACACACACACACACACACAAATGTGCCTGTGCCGTTCTCAATTAAAAAAAAAAAAAAGTAACCTACACATCCCAAGCCTACCCAGGGAAACAATTTCTGGAGGTTTGCTGAGCCTGTCATAGTCATGGCCTTTACTTTGTGTCTACTGCTGACAACTCTTGGTCATTTAAAAAGAAAGCTATGAAGCATGTGCCTTTGCCAACACGTCTCTATATGATGGTGTCAGTCAGTCTGTCCTCTGATTCAACGGCTCATCCGACAGGTGGTGAGCCAATCATTTTGTGTTATTTGTTCCGACATGTACGCCATGCATGCATGCTGTATGATTTCCATGAGATCAAAGCACAAGACTAAAATCCTTCCTTTTTTTCTCTAAAAGCTTGCAGGAGTGATCTATGTTTTCTGCCAACATACTCTTTCACAATCAAACACACATCAAATCACACAAAATTCCTGACCTAAACCCAACCAGCAACTGAAGAAATGCAGGGACAGTCACTGTCTGAACTACCACAAAGGTCTCCACAGTGAATCCAATGCATTAAACACATTTTGTTGTCAGTCTATGCTGAAAATGACAGTATGAAAAGCAGTATGCATAAACAACCCCTGACATCCCCTGAATCCATCAGAAATGGTAAAACAAGGTAGGTTAATGTAGGACCTTTTCCATGTCATAACCAGAAAACTACTGTCAACTGTATCAGCAAGGGGGGGGGGGGGGGGGGGGGGGGGGGGGGGGGGCATATTTGGCATGCCACGATCACAGACATTTAACCACATACACATCCTTGTCGTACTGACCAGAACATTTCTTTTTCTGTTTATCACCTTTGTGCTCTCTCAGTTTCATCAATCCAATCCAGCTCATGCCAACTTATTCATACACAGCCTTATAACTGGCAGTGCACACAAAGGTTTCACTATCGGGTCACTCATTCTTCATACACAGCCTTGATAATGGCAGTGCACAAAAAGGTATCACTATCGGGCCACTCACCTGAGAAGACACTGCACTGCTGCAGAATGACTTTGGTGGTGTTCAGTAGCGCCTCTTTTGACCATATATATATATATATATATATATATATATATATATATATATATATATATATATATATATGACAACACCTATATATTCCCTGAAAATTACCGCACTTGAATCATGCTGTGCAGTTCTATTCTGGCCTGAAACAATATGAAAGGGCGTTATCTACCTTTTCTTTCACAGAAGATCCAGGCATAAAATTATGACAGTGATATAGACTCATGCAGCACTGGGACAGGAAATTCCAGCACCACTCAAGCACCACTCTCACAGATCCCTCCAGTTGCGATTAAAACTTCTGTGGGTGTCTTTGTTGTTAATCATGCGTAGTGTGGTCTCAAAACTTAGCGGATGTGGTGTAGCGCATATGGACTAGTCCGCACGCAGTGATGCCTCCTTGATGACACTGAAACTGAAACCTGTAGGTGGTTCCAGTCTTCTCAGTCAACCCAAAGCACACTGAATGCTGATTAAGATCTGGGTGGTATTGAATTAATTCCTCAGTGAGGCAGGAACCTTGGTCCTCCAAGACCACATTGATAGTAACCACTGCACCCTGGTGGCACATCACAATGTGCAAATACACATTACACATCCCACCATGCACATGACAAATAATGTGCAATACATGTTACAGACAGCACCATGCCACATAACAGATAATGCGCAATACATGTTACAGACTGCACCATGCCACATAACAGATAATGTGCAATACATGTTACAGACCGCACCATGCCACATCACAGATAATGTGCAATACACGTTACAGACCGCGCCATGCCACATAACAGATAATGTGCAATACATGTTACAGACTGCACCATGCCACATCACAGATAATGTGTAATACACGTTACAGACCGCGCCATGCACACATAACAGATAATGTGCAACACATGTTACAGACTGCACCATGTCACACATAACAGAAAATGTGCAACACATTTTACAGACCGCACCATGCCACATAACAGATAATATGCAATACATTATACACACTGCACTATGCCACATTCAATGCCCCCTGGCGGCCACATAACAGATAATGTGCAAACACATGTTACAGACTGCACCATGCCACACAACAGATAATGTGCAATACATGTTACCACTTATGCCATATCCAATGCCCCCTGGTGGCCACATAACAGCTAACATGCAATACACGTTACCGAATCATGCCACATTCAATGCCCCCTGTGGCCACATAACAGATAATGTGCAATACATGTTACAGAATGCACCATGCCACATTCAATGGCCCCTGGTGGCCACATAACAGGTAATGTGCAATATATGTTACAGACCACACCATACCACATAACAGCTAATGTGCAATACACGTTACCGCAGCATGCCACATTCAATGCCCCCTGGTGGCCACATAACAGCTAATGTGCAATACACGTTACCGCATCATGCCACATTCAATGCCCCCTGTGGCCACATAACAGATAATGTGCAATACATGTTACCGCATCATGCCACATTCAATGCCCCCTGGTGGCCACATAACAGCTAATGTGCAATATGCGTTACCGCATCATGCCACATTCAATGCCTTCTAGTGGCCACATAACATCTAACGTGCAATTTGTGTTACTGCATCATGCCACATTCAATGCCCCCTGGTGGCCACATAACAGCTACCAGGCAATATACAATACCACATCATGCCACATCCAATGCCCCCTGGTGGCCACATAACAGCTAAACGTGCAATGTGCATTACCACATCATGCCACATTCAATGCTCCCTGGTGGCCACATAACAGCTAACATGCAATATGCGTTACCACTTCATGCCACATTCAATGCCCTCTGGTGGCCACATAACAGATAATGTGCAATACGCGTTACCACATCATGCCACATTCAATGCCCCCTGGTGGCCACATAACAGATAATGTGCAATATGTGTTACCACATCATACTACATTCAATGCCCCCTGGTGGCCATATAACAGATAATGTGCAATACATATTACAGACTGCACCATGCCAAATAACAGATAATGTCCAATACATGTTACAGATTGCACCATGCCACAAAACAGATAATGTGCAATACATGTTACAGACTGTGCCATGCCACATAGTAGATAATGTGCAATACATGTTACAGACCACATCATACCATATAACAGATAATGTGCAATACATGTTACAGACCATGCCATGCCACATATCAGATAAAGGAAATGCAGCATTACTGCAAACAGGCCAAACTAAATACAAATTACACACACAACAAAGTGCCAAGTCACACAGGTTTTATGCACAATAAGAAACAGACTTGTGGATTTTCGACAAATGTCTCTTCTTCAGACATCACAAACGGTCAATACAAAGTGCACAAAACAGCACTCCCCTGACAGCAGTCAGCATGACAAGCTATTAACATATATATTGTGCATAAAGAGTGAGTTACTTTGAACTATGTGCTGTGTTTCCCTGTATTTTGGCGCATAACAGGTATGCTTTATAAAATTATATGGCACATCACTCTACAGCCACAACATATGTATACTTCTTTATAAGCCACATGCAACACAACATTGAACACACCTTGTCTCTCTGAGGGCTACACAGTCTTGTATCTCTTAAGGCTGTCTTTTACTGTTAAAGCATCAATACCTGGAACTCTTTACCAAAGAACATGGACACTCCCTTAAACACAGTCACACACAACTTTAAAAAGTGCAATGAAAAAGAAAGATTAAAACAGTTCAGTCTGAACAAAAAAAGAAAATCCAGCAAAATCATCTGGAAAACTATTTCTCCATTTCTCTCCCCCCCCTCTCTGCCTTTTGCTCTCTAGCCCCTTTCTCACTGTTTGTTCAAATGTTTACAGTGTTCACCACTCAAACGAACAATCAATATTACTGTGCATAGCCCGCCAATCCAATCTCTCATGCAGACAGGTCTGTGTATTTTTAATCAACTCCTAAGCACTTGGTAAATACTTCATTTACAGGTTGCTTAAAAGTGAACACAGAACAGACGTAGAAGTACAACTATACATACATGTGCAGACACGCACACATACATGTGCACCCTATACAATGATGCTCATTGGAGCAAAGACTTAACAACGGGATGATAATGAATCAGCTGACACTGGTTTCAAACAGGCCTCAGACAGGGGGACCATCCTCTTCAACTTCCTGTGATCAAGGCATGGCACATCTGCACAAAGTGATTATGGCAAGCAAAGCAACACGAACAACAAATCATCACAAGGGTTCATCAACCAGAGGCATCCATCAGCCACCAAAACAGCGGTAAATATTCTGATGGGTTGTCTACCATGAAAACCGAGCACCAAATATTTGAACACTTATCCGATCTACAATGAAGGCCATGTACCAAGTGAGTGATGGATTCAAGCACCACATGACTGACAGGTGATGTATGGTGAAGACCAAGCACCACATGACTGACAGGTGATGTATGGTGAAGACCAAGCACCACATGACTGACAGGTAATGTATAATGGAGCACCACATGACTGACAGGTGATGTATAATGGAGCACCACATGACTGACAGGTGATGTATGATGGAACACCACATGACTGACAGGTGATGTATGATGAAGACCAAGCACCACATGACTGACAGGTGATGTATGATGGAACACCAGATAACTGATATGTGATGTATGATGAAGACCAAGCACCACATGACTGACAGGTAATGTTCTGACAGGCGATGTATGGTGGAAGACCAAGCACCACATGACTGACAGGCGATGCATGAAGACCAAGCACCACATGACTGACAGGTGATGTATGGTGAAGACCAAGCACCACATGACTGACAGGTGATGCATGAAGAAGACCAAGCACCACATGTCTGACAGGTGATGTTCTGACAGGCGATGTATGGTGAAGACCAAGCACCACATGACTGACAGGTGATGCATGATGAAGACCAAGCACCACATGACTGCTGGCTGTAGCCTGTCATATGTTCCAGACATCACTAGGGAAAATATCACCACCAACTGACATCACCAGGAAAAAACATCACCAACAGACATTTCCACTGGTTTCATTACTGTCAACACTTAAAAACCCATAACATACATTTCCCACACTTGGATTAATCACTGCTGACCACAACCCATACCACAAACAGACTCTGACTCACTATAACAATGAATTATAAACAGCACAGACTCTGACTCACCCTAACAATGAATTATAACAGTACAGACTCTGACTCACCATAACAATGAATTATAAACAGTACAGACTCTGACTCACAGTAACAATGAATTATAAACGGTACAGACTCTGACTCACCATAACAATGAATTATAACAGTACAGACTCCGACTCACCATAACAATGAATTATAAACGGTACAGACTCTGACTCACCATAACAATGAATTATAACAGTACAGACTCTGACTCACCCTAACAATGAATTATAAACAGTACAGACTCTGACTCACCCTAACAATGAATTATAACAGTAGAGACTCTGACTCACCCTAAAAATGAATTATAACAGTACAGACTCTCACTCACCCTAACAATGAATTATAAACAGTACAAACTCTTGACTCACCATAACAATGAATTAAATAAAGTACAGACTGTGACTCACCCTAACAATGAATTATAAACAGTACCGACTCTGACTAACCATAACTCTGAATTATAACAGTACAGACTCTGACTCACCATAACAATGAATTATAAACAGTACCAACTCTGACTCACCTTAACAATGAATTATAAAACAGTACAGACTCTGACTCACCCTAACAATGAATTATAAACAGTACAGACTCTGACTCACCATAACAATGAATTATAAACAGTACAGACTCTGACTCACCCTAACAATGAATTAAAACAGTACAGACTCTGACTCACCATAACAATGAATTATAAATGGTACAGACTCTGACTCACCATAACAATGAATTATAAACAGTACAGACTCTGACTCGCCTTAACAATGAATTATAACAGTACAGACTCTGATTCACCATAACAATGAATTATAACAGTACAGACTCTGACTCACCCTAACAATGAATTATAAACAGTCCAGACTCTGACTCACCATAACAATGAATTATAAAAGTACAGACTCTGACTCACCATAACAATGATTTAAAACAGTACAGACTCTGACTCACCATAACAATGAATTATAACAGTACAGACTCTGACTCCCCATAACAATGAATTATAAACAGTACAGACTTTGACACACACTTAACAATGAATTATAACAGTACAGAATTATAACAGTACAGCACTCTGACTCACCCCATAACAATGAATTATAAACAGTACAGACTTTGACACACCTTAACAATGAATTATAACAGTACAGACTCTGACTCACCCAAACAATGATTTATAACAGTACAGACTCTGACTCAGCCTAACAATGAAATATAAACAGTACCACACTAACACCACATACCAACACTGGTCCAAAACCTTGGCTGTGCTTCCATCAGGGTCACTCATATTGGTAAATACATGGCGGCTGTCACTGGACGGATGTTATGGTGCCCTCTGGAGGGAGCGCTCACTCACACCACTCCGCAATTGAGCAATAATTGTTGTCAGCAGTGGGCTTAGTAGGTCGTGTCCTGCACATGTTTCATCATAACCAGGCACCACTGCACACCACCAAAGTGACTCGGGCAGCAGTGCAGTGTCTCCTCTGGTGGGCTGTCTGTTGATGGCTTGACATTGACTGCTCCCTGTTGATTGCGGGACCTGGGCTGAGGCTGTGGTTGTGGCTATGGGGTCGGAATAAGCAGAGTGGGTACACTGCCACTGAGGCAGCAAAAAAGATGGTACAGCAAAACAAACAAACAAACAATAAAAAAATAAAACAAAAAGAAAAAGGGTTTTACACTTTTGTAATAAGGCCGAGTTACAAAAAAAAAAGAAGGATTTTTGTGACTTTGGCTTTAATCATTCTTCTTCTGTATACATGTCCATGTTACAAAAACAAGAATAAGGATGTGAAAGAAATGCCTGATTTCTGAGTTGCCCTTGTATTATTCAGCATACATTTCAATGACTGAATGCTCACATAATGAGACAATGCCTCGTAATCAGAATTTGACTGCATTATACTACATTCCCTTTGCATGCAATAGTCATCTAATCAACCTTCAAAAGATGTTCTTGCTCATTTTTTGACAACAAAATGTCTCTCATCAACCTCCTCAATCCTCAATCCTTGCCTCCTCAATACTCAAGGAAATGTTTCCCGTCAACCTCTTCAATCCTCTTACCTCCTCAATTCTCAAAAACACATCTCTCATCAACCTCCTCAATCCTCTTACCTCCTAAATACTCAACAACACATCTCTCATCAACCTCCTCAATCCTCCTACCTCCTAAATATACTCAACATCTCTGATCAACCTCCTCAATCCTCCTACCTCCTCTATTCTCAACAACACACGTCTCCTATCAACCTCCTCAATCCTCTTGCCTCCTCAATTCTCAAGAACATGTCTCTCATCAACCTCCTCAATCCAATCCTCTTAACTCCTCAATAACACATCTCTCATTAACCTCCTCTATCCTCTTACCTCCTCAATACCCAATGTAAAAATTTCACTCCTCAGTATTGTTTCCTCCTCAATCATTGGAAAGATGAACTCCTCTAGAGCTCTTCCTCAATCCTGTTTCATCATTATGCATTCATTTCACACACTCTCACACCGTCAGTGTATGGAAGCTTTGGCCTTGCTGGGGATGTTAGAGCCAAGATGCACCTGTATGTAATCACTGACAGAAGCCAGCGCAGTACAAACACTGTTGTCTGCAGAATAAACTGATAAAGTAGTACGTGAAAGAAATGTATTTCTAACCATTGAGTGAATCGCCACAAAACTGGGTCAGAGTGTAACCATCTTGTCACAACATCAATTTCAGTTGAAAATACAGAACTGGTGATTGTGAACTGTAAGCTGTAATGACTGAAAACGAAAACACACACTATGTATAAAATGTAATTCATCATCCACATCATGTATGTAAATTTTGCAAACACATAGGAACACACACACACACACACACACAAACATGTTGTGTGTGTACATGTGTGTATACATGTTTGTGTGTAGCATAGTGTGTGAATATGTGCAACAACACTGGCTTGAAGAGTAGCGATTAGAAATCATCAACACTTTGAGTGTCAGAAATTCTTGGATTTTCTTTAACGTTATTCCAGCAGAAATTTTTTTTTTTTTTTTAAAGGAAACTGGATAAAATGTGTCGACTTGGGAAAAAAAAAAAATATATATATATATTTTTTTTTTATTTATTTATTTTTATGTACCTATGGATTTAATTCAACAGATTTTCATCTGTGACACTGTCGAGTATAAACTCACACAAACCTACTATCCTTCAAGATTTTTTTTTTTCCAACCTGCCTAGTCTCTAGGACAGTAATGACACACATGGCTGGTGAGGCCAGTGTGAAGACCTTTGGATGGCCATGCTGTGTGGAGCTGAGTGAGGGCCAGTGTGAAGACCTTTGGAGGGCCATGCTGTGTAGAGCTGAGTGAGGCCAGAGTGTGAAGACCTTTGGAGGGCCATGCTGTGTAGAGCTGAGGCCAGTGTGAAGACCTTTGGAGAGCTATGCTGTGTAGAGCTGAGTGAGGCCAGTGTGAAGACCTTTGGATAGCCATGCTGTGTAGAGCTGGTGAGGCCAGTGTGAAGACCTTTGGAGGGCCATGCTGTGTAAAGCTGAGGCCAGTGTGAAGACCTTTGGAGGGCCATGCTCTGTAGAGCTGGGTGAGGTGGTGAAATCTGGCTGAGGAAAACCCTGACAGAAGCTGTAAAGGCAAGTTTCATCATAGAGTTTGCCCAAACAGCCAGAGTTGTCACACTTAAGACACCTGTAGTGTGACATGGCTGTACAACGGTGGGGGGGATCCATGCCACCGCCCACACAGCTGAGGGGATCCATGCCACACAGCTGAGGGGATCCATGCCACACAGCTGAGGGGGATCCATGCTACTGGCACACAGTCATTGGAGACATCATCACTGACATGGCTGTACAAGGCTGACAGGGATCCATGCCACTGGCCTTTCCAGTGTCTTTCACCTGACAGTGCTGCTTTCACCTGACAGTGCTTCTTTCACCTGACAGTGCTGCTTTCACCTGACAGTGCTGCTTTCACCTGACATGGTGCTTCTTTTCACCTGCCACAGTGCTGCTTTCACCTGACATGTGCTGCTTTCACCTGACAGTGCTGCTTTCACCTGACAGTGCAGTGCTTCTTTCTGACCTGCTTTCACCTGACAGTGCTATTCTCTACATGTAAATAAACTAACAGAAGACCAGAGAAAACAATATCAGACTTTGCAGTTTTCTCATAGCTAACTCACAAGCAGAGCACCTCTATAGATACATTCTATTGCATTAGTACAATATCGACCCTTGTAATATGATTTTAAAAAGGATCCGGTCTTTTTGACATTCACTCTTAATGCCTCACGATCTGATCAAATTTACTGATTGTCTCTTACATTTGAGTTGCTAATCTCACTTGCTGTAATCGTGAGGCATTCAATCGGGGATGAGGTTGTTTGGCATTTTTTTCTGGATGAGATCGTTTTGTATGTCGCTTCAAATTGTGGTTTGAGGTAAATTTGCCCTTACACCATCGACAAGAAAATGGTTTTTCTTGATTATGCACTCGCATGTGTTTCTTCAGGTCACGGAGCTCTGTAAAGCATCGATCACACTGGTCACAGCTGTAAGGTCTGATGCCTTGATGCCGCTGAATGTGAACATCCAGGGATGCCTTGCTGGAGAACTTGCGGCCGCAGTACTGGCAATCATAAGCTTTGAGCTTGAGGTGGGTCTGGATGTGTTTTCGCATGTTGCTGGATGTGGTGAATCGGGCGGGGCACAGGGTACAGCAGTAGGGCTTTTCCCCTGTGTGTGTGTGCGCATGTGAAGCTTCAAGGCTGGGCAGTCCACGAAACGGGCGTCACACACCTGGCAGATGTAGTTCTTCACACCTAAATGCCGCCGTGTGTGCACCAGCCACGTTGACTGTGTGCCAAACTTTGCCGGGCAATGGTCACACTGGAATCGCTTCAGCCCTGTGTGGATGATCATGTGGTTGTTGAGAATGGTGGTGCGAGCAAACCGAGCATTGCAGACCTTACACTCATAGGGCCGATCTCCTGTGTGGGACCGCAGGTGAATTCTTAACTTTGTGGAGTCAATGAAACATCGGTGACAAAACTCACAGCGGAATGGTTTCTCCCCTGTGTGTGTTTTGACATGGGCAGCCAGGTGACCGGCGGTGGTGGAGAACTTGGAGGCACAGGTGGTGCAGTGATGGGGTTTGATTCCATGATGAACCACGCGTAAGTGCTTGCTCAGGCGGGTGGAGGCAGCAAAGCGCATTTTACAGATGTGGCACAGGTAGGGCTTCTCACCTGCAAACAACCAGGTGTTCCCAATATCAGAATATTTTCTAAGCATACTCCAGGCAAACTATGACCTTATGTTGATGATCTGCTTTACTTAGGGTGGATACAGACAATGTACAATTGTAAATGGTGAACATCAGATTTGGAGAGGTCAGGGTTTGGTTGAGTTGCTTTTCAATCAGCAAACATGCACAATTCCAAATCTGATGCACAGGGTGGAGAGTGACACTGACAGCATCAAACTCAAAGAAAGTGCAAATCATCCTACATACATTCTCACATCATCATGAGATTAGTAGGAAGCAGTATTATTATTATTTTTTACAACAGACTCACCAGATCAGCAAAAATCATTGAAATTCTGTAAGTGTCTGAGAAAATGACCCCCCCCCCCCCTCCCCCACCTCCCAATTTTTCTTCCCTGCACCATCCAGCTGTTTATATTCTTTTCCTGCTGAAATATGTTTTTTTCCTGCTTTTTTGTTTTTAATTTCTCTGATATCTGCAGATGTGTGCAAAAATGGAAGCCCTGCTAAAAGATGTGTTAACAGAAAACATAAATTGCATACCGTCAGTTCTGGCCTTTATATTTGTACATAGTTCTCTACAGTAAAGAGTGTGTCCCTTGGTCTTGTTTTGAAATACAATCTATACTGTCCCTAGATAAGATGCTTTCTAAATTGGGGCACAGGACTTTGTTTTGAAATACAATTTGTGAAGTCCCCAGATAAATCATTTTCTGCTTTCTGAAATATGGCCCAGATAAGAAATCCAGTCTGTAGCTGAGGCTTAGTTTATGTTTGAGATCACACCAAACCTCCACTGACATGGCCACATTTCATCATTCACCATGTCAGCACACTCTAACATGCAGCAGAGTAAATTTATATATTAGAGCAATCAATACATCATGAAGTGATGAACACAAACCCTATAATCACTCCAACACTGTGCAGTAAACTAGCACTGATCAAATAATGCGCTTGAGTACCTAGAGCTGATTGGACCAGCATAACCCAGGGTGAAGGAGTTATTTTCATTTAGAACTAGCACAGTCATGAAACAGCCATTTGCAACTTCTAATTTTTCAGACTTTTTAAAAGTTGTTTCATTTTCCAATCAAAAATCAACTTTTTCCATGGGTAGTTTCTTAATTTTCCCTACAGCATCAATACTTTGGCCCTTTGATTAACAGGCTGGGTGGGTGTTTGTGACGTTATGGGTTGAGTCAACACACTTGCACAATTCCTAACTTTCTTAAACAAACTAGACCACCACCATAGCATTTTTAACTCCGTCATATGACAACAAGCACTATCTGACTCCACAACAAAATCAAATAAATTCATAATCGCATTCTATAATTTCGTAAGTAACACAACCACAATATGACAGCAGTTCACATCTTTATCAACATGCCAAGAACCGTTTCACATACACATTTCCATACGATGTAGAATTTCCCTTTGTAGCCTCTCTAAATTAGTCTTTCTCCACAACCAACATTCTTCGATGGATAATTTTCTCAAACTGTCTTTAACTGTTTTTCAAATGACATTTCCTTTCAGCACAAAGAAAACCTACTTCATCGGATACATCCTTTCAACGGAACCATGACCTGAAAGTTCCATGAATCCCTAAGTTATCTGAACACAAGTTTCACACCAATATACCCAGTCTCCTCTTGCACATCTTCAGTCTTGATCTTACTCACAGTCTCACCATTTTCTACACATTCACCTCCAGTCATCAGTTCTTCTGTTCTGCTTCTTCTTCTTCTTCCTCTTGTTCCTCCTCCTCTTCCTCTCTTCCTCCTCTTCGACTTCTTCTGTTCCTCGTCTCGTTATTCTCCTTCTCCTTTTCCTTTCCTTCTTCTTCTTCTTCTTCATCAACTTCATCTTCTTGTTCTTGTTCTTGATTTCAATATATCTTTTCCTTTTTTTTGCCTTTTTCCATTTTGTTATCTTAACAAAATTCTTCTTTTTTTTATCTCCATGTTACTGACCTCTTTTCCTCTAGTCAACTTCTTTTTCATTTGGGACATTTCCAAAACAGCCTTCTTCTTAGTCTTAGAGGCCCTTTTTCCATCTGATATACTGACATTATCTGTGAGAACAGAGTTCACCCCACTACAAGCATAAAGAACAAGAAGCCCTGATTACATGTGTCACACGCACACATGTATATAGACTTCAAGCTTCAATCAGTTTAAAAAAAATCTACTCACCCACACAAAAACTAGTCCAAATTTTAAAGGCCCACTTCAGCTAGAAAGAAAATCAAATCCACAGAAAAACTCATGACCCTGTGACATGACATGACAGTGTCACTGCCCTTGAGTCTGTGAAAACTGAAGTGGGTGTGTGAAAGTCAACTTCTGCCTGATTTTACTGTTAAACTCAGTTGAAAGCTCATTAATATTTATGCCTGTTGTATTTGTACATTAAGTATTACTGTTAATCACAGCTGACTTTACGTGCCTGTTGTATTTGTACAGAAAGTAGATGTCAATATCACTGACTTCTGCAGTTCAAGAAAGGAACAAGTGAGACTGAGAGTAAACCATAGTGGTGTGAGCAGTGTTTGGCTGTAGTAACTAGTATGAGGAGGAAGCAGAAGCATATTTTTTGCATGCTAGTCACCATTTTGCAAAGTCAAGCTGACATTCATAGCTTGCCCTGTACAGTATATGAGTATAATGGACACCAAAATGCCAGATTAAAGATTTACTACAAATCATCACCACTACAGCCCTCCATTATTTCTCTCACCTGAATGTTTGCGCTTGTGGATGGTCAGGTCTCCTTTCTGGGCAAACCTGGCTGGGCACTGGTCACACTCAAACGGTTTCTCTCCACTGTGGGTGCGCTGGTGCACGTCCAGGGAGTACTTGGTGGTGAACCTGCCCTCACACACAGTACACTGGAAGGCCTTCACTCCTGTGTGTGAGCGCATGTGATTCTTGAGGTTGTATGCTCGCAGGTACTTTTTACTGCACAGTTCACACTTGAAGAGCGGCCCCTCTACATGAATGTAGGTGTGTCTTTTGAGTTTGAATGCGGTGGGAAAAGCCTTGCCACAGTGGTCACAGATGTAGCCTCTGTCCTCCTCCTCTTCCGTGTCTCCTTCATAAAGATCCTCCTCAGCCTTCTTGATGGTATCACTGCCGTCTTCCTGGTCCTCACTCTTGGTGCTGGAGGTGGGTTTTGTACAGGTTCTAGGTTCCTGATCAGCTAACTGCTGTGTGAGCAGTTCACCTGGCTGTTGTGCCTGGTGGTCCTTGAAGTGTGTGGAGGGTCTTCTCCATGGATGGCTGAATATGTGTCCAGCATATCTTCCTTCCTTCTCCTCCTTTATCGTCACCATGTGCAGCATGGCCTCCTTGTCAGAAGAAAAACTCTCTGGAACAGTTCTTCCAGTGGACCCTTTCCCCCCAGTTCCACAACACTGGTGCTTCCATTGTTCTGCTGGTTGTCTTCCCCTGGGCCAGGACAGTCACGGTCAGGCCACACAAAGCACTGGCCATGTCCAGGAGTCAGGACTTCATCCGGTTCAGTTTTGATCTGAATAATGTTTTTCTTCTTCACCTGTCAATTCCCACGATACATCAGCTGCATTGTTGCCTTCTTGACTAATACTGTTCACGTTCACCTTGCTCTCCCCTGGGTCTAAGGCAGCTGCTGGTGCTGTCTGCGTGATGCTGTACCTGGGGGAGGGGTCAGGGGAGCCACAGGAGCGCTCACAGTGAGCAGGGTCAGCACTGAGCTGGTCACAAGGGCACGGACTGGAGGGGCCTCTCCTCTGGAAGTCAAACACAGGAAGTTGGGGATGACTGGGGCCTCTCCTCTGGGAAAGTTTCAACATCCAGAGGGATGATTCTGGGTGGTGTCCCTCCATCGTCTTCCCTACAGTCTGTCCAGTTTGACATCCAGAGGACATGTTCAGGGATGATTCTGAGGTGGTGTCCCTCCATCGTCTTCTTTACAGTCTGTCAGTCAACAGACAGACCTCAGACATGTTCACAGGGATGATTCTGAGGTGGTGTCCCTGTTCATACATTGTTGACCTCGCTGTCTGTCAATGCACAGAGAGGCCTGAAATATGTTCAAAGATGGAACTGATAAAGTTGTAGCAGCATGTACTTGTCCACACACACACACACACACACACACACACACACACACACACACACACACACACACAAACTGACTGGTTGATTAAAACCTACCTTAGTACCTATGGTCAGAATAACCATTGGTTGTACCAACATCTGAAAATGAGAACGTTGTCATTTTTTGTGAAAAAATAATAACTGCAATTCTTTCACCCTTCAACCTCTTCTTCACTAGCTATCTGGCCTCACCCTACATACATCCTCTTCTCCCACTCTCTTCTTCCACCACATCTCTCTTTTTCCATCTCTCCACCCATCCACCCTACAGTTTGCTCTCTCTGCCACCCTTCACTTCCCTTTCTCTCAGCCATCTTTCATTTCCCTCTCTCTCTCTCTCTCTCTCTCTCTCATCCTCTCCCTTCCTGCCCTTTTCCTGTCTTTTCTTTTTCTTGAATGCAAGTGTCACACACACACACATGCACATGCACACACACACACACACACACATGCATACACACTGTTACTGCTGGACAAAAATCAGCTCTTCATTTATGACATTGAACATTAAAAAAAAAAAAAATTGCTTGAAGCTGAAGCAGTGATGGTTAAACTAGACCTGGGGATGAAGACACAGAGCAAAGAGTGTAAAAGGTTTTACAGGAATTGTTCAGTACTTAAAGCAGCAGCTGTGATAGAAGACAGGAGAAGGAAGAGATGGTAAAAGAGCATTAACAATGTTGTTCTATCTGTAATTGTTAGAAATGAAAACGGTTGTATAAGAAGCACAACACAGAAATGATGAAATGAGTGCAAACTATTGAGGAACTGTGATTATCATTATAGTTTAAAAGGAAACAGTGGTGTAGAGAATAGAAATGAAGAAATGAATGTCAGCTACTGAGGAAAGTCCGTGATTATCATTTTTTTTTGTTTAAAAAGGAACAGTAGTAAAAGAAAGTGTAAAAAAAGAGTTGATGAAAAGAATGTGCCTATTTAAGGGGAGTGACAGAACAGCCCTCTGACTTAAGGGAGTAATAGAAAAAGAAAGTGGAACAATGTAGTTGTACCAAACTGGCACAAATGACAATTACTAAGTTCACTATGCGTGCAGAATCTTAACTGGCATCATATGCTTCATGTGAAGGTCTATATCACTGAACCCTGTGGGCAGTATAAACAAGTGTGTGTTCCTCACAACTTCTTCAAGAAATCTTTTCAACCATACATAGCCCACACTTAGTCACATGTTGTAGCGTTGCAACATTCTGGTATGCTGACTGGCTGGTGTTAATTTTCTGCAGGACTGCCATGAAATTTTCATTTCCCTAGCATGCCTTCAAGTTCAACAGCCTGACAAATCCAAACAGGTCCCATTTAGTCCTGTAATTTATACATAGCCTAGATTTTTCAATTTTGTGTCTGTTGAATTCCAAGCAAATTAATATGTTTGATCACACTTAACTGTAGTCCTAATGTTTAAAAACATTAAGAGGGCAATTAAGTGAGGTGCAACAGTCATTATTACTGGTCCTGCTGTCACCTTGAATGACCTTTGGTCTTCGGAGCACCTGACCCCTTTTTGTATGAGTTCACATTTGTTGTTGATGTTGTTTTTGGTACATGGCAACTTTTTTTTTTTCCATACGGGCAAAATTCAATTGCTTAAAGATTGTAACTTTCTTCTAGGATATCTCTGACTAAGGTTTTTTCTTTGCACCAATTGATAATCATTGCAGCATCTTTTATTATAACTCTCTTCTAAAATATGTGATTGAGTACTTTTTTTCCACCATTTGAAAATTATTATTGCAATATTTTTGCTTTTTCTGATGCTTTTATTTTCTTAAAACCTTGTTTAAGTTGTGTGTGTGTGTGTGTGTGTGTGTGTGTGTGTGTGTGTGTGTGTGTGTGTGTGTGTTGGTTACATTTCTAAGGCTTAGTGTAAGCAACTATAGCAAGGTTAACTGTCCCCTGATCCCTGCTTTTGGTTTTCTGTTACTCATAAGTCAGTAGTCAAGTTAACTGTCCCCTGATCCCCGAGGGGGATTGGATCAATGGGCAGACCGTAACTCCGCAGAGCAAGGCAACTGTGCCAGTCTAAAAAGAGCTCAGATTAAAAGTACAAGCTCAGATTCAGACGGCTGCATTAATCTCTCCAAAGTTTAGTGAACAGATTTCAATGCATTCACAGACTAATGAAAAAAAGTTCATCAAAAAACCCACCTGAAATCATGAAACGGAAACTTAATCTTTCTCATGAACCCTACCTTAATTATCTCAGCATACTTCAAGACCAAACCAAATATGTACTGGATAATTTACCTTCATAACTTCCACTTCAGTGGAAGAATCCATGGAGACATACAAAATCTTGTGAAATCGGCGAATTTTGCGAAACGAGATAGCGGTGAGAGAGTTGTCGTTCTTAGACTCTCAGAACAGTCGGTATAACTCTGAACCTGCACGTACTAACACATTCACAAAGTGTTACGTCCCCTGATAATCACTCGCCTCGCTGAGTGAAAATAACAGGACTAACGATCGCAAAGCAACACATTCCATTTTTCGTTTTGAAAAGATCAGACACGTGTTTTACAAAACATGGGCTGAGTGAAAAAAAGCATTATCCACTCTGTGTTGACACTTTGCTATCAAATCTACTTCACTGAATAATGTTCTCTCTCTCTCTCTCTCTCTCTCTCTCTCTCTCTCTCTCTCTCTCTCTCTCTCTCTCTCTCTCTCTCTCTCTCTCTCTCTCTCTCTCTCTCTCATCTCCGATCGGATCTGTCACAAAAGTTCAAATATACTACTGTTAGGGGACCTTAATATTGATATGTAAAACAACAACCAGCTTGGACAAGTACACTATCACTTAATGCACACCATCAGTTAGTACAAACCCCAACGAGAATAACTAAAACAACTGCGACTCTTATTGATCAAGTCACACGACCATCCGATACCGCTCTTTCAAAAAGTTTAATGACAACACTTCCCCATTTCACTTAACTTATAATTACTCAGACGTCAACGATGCACCGTTCTTCTGGTACCAAACATTCCTCACTATCATAAATAAACACGTGCCGTTACATCAAAAAAGAGTTAGGCATCCGCAGATGAACCCGTGGTTACCACCAGAATTGCTGCAAGAAATGGTACCACGTGACCAACTCAAGGCAGCAAATTTGTTTGAAGAATACAAAGAGCAGAGAAACTTTGTTCAAACGAAGTTGAAAAAAAGCGAAATGAAACTACTTCAGTCAAATGATAACGGATGCAAAATCCACAACGCCAATGTGGAGGGCAACAAACACTATTGTACGCAACAAGTGTACAGATTCACAAAATTCAACCACACAAACATCACCCCGGACAAATTTAATACCCACTTTCTGTCATTATCAGATACCCTTACTCAAGCTTCACAGACTATAAGAGCACCAAATGAATATACATGCCCGACTTCCCTAATATCATTTTGCAAACAAAAACTTGGATCCAGTAACTCAATCAAAATTCCCCTTCTTGCTGTACATGAAGTAGGAATGCACATAGCGCAATTAAGAATAAAAAACCCACGGGTTCTGATAACATACCCGCATTTTTTTTCTTAAACTCGCGCTCTGCCTACATTGTTGAGTCTCTTACATACATATTAAATTATCCATTGAAACCAAAGTTTTCCCTCAGGCGTTCAAAAACGCCAAAGTGACCCCCCCCCCCCCCCCCTTCCAAAATCAAATGATTTGTCGGATCCAAATAATTTCAGACCTGTATCCTTACTATCAATTCTTTCCAAACTCCTTGAAAGACACATACACACACACACACACACGTCAGTCTCAGTTCATGGAGAAGAACAAATTATTTCACCCACTCCAATCAATCTGGATTCCGATCTAATCATTCCTGCCACACACAGCATTATCACGAATGTGAGACCCATAGCTTTCAAATATGAACCAGTCACAAATGACAGGGGTTATCTGTCTTGACTTCAAAAAGGCATTTGATCTTGTTGATCATTCCATTCTTCTCTAAAGAAACTATCTGTCTACTTGAACCATACCCCGACAATCTCATCATTCCAATCATACTTGAACGATAGGACTCTGTATGTGGTGCTTAATGGCAAAATCTCCGCTTCAGACTTTGTCAGACATGGAGTCCCACAGGGCTCAGTACTAGGCCCCCCTACTATTCTGCATCTTCATCAATGATTTACCATTGTCCGTATCAGATGAAAAGGTCACGACAGATTTATT
>JADBJO010002524.1:57500-82500 GCA_016801955.1 Conus betulinus
GCCCACGGCTGTACTGCACAGATCCAGGCCCACAGCTGTACTGCACAGGTCCCGGCCCACGGCTGTACTACACAGGTCCCGGCCCACGGCTGTGCACTGCACAGGTCCCGGCCCACGGCTGTACTGCACAGGTCCAGGTCCACAGCTGTACTGCACAGGTCCCGGCCCACAGCTGTACTGCACAGGTCCAGGCCCACCAGCTGTGCTGCACAGGTCCAGGCCCACGGCTGTACTGCACTGTGCCCTGTCCACAGGTCCAGGGCCCACAGCTGGACTGCACAGGTCCAGGCCCACGGCGGTGCTGCCTATTGCCGCTGTGTACTGTCAGCAGGGCACAGCTGCCGGGCAACTTCCAGAGCCGTGACAGGTCCCCCGGCTTCCTCAGAGGGTGAATGAATGGTGGTCCTCGCGTCACAAGCTCATGACACTGGCCTTGTGGGGATACAGTAGCCTTGTAGGGATACATTGGCCTTGTGGGGATACATTGGCCTTGTGGGATACACCCGGGTCTTGTGGGGATACATTGGCCTTCTGAGGATACATTAGTCTTGTAGGGATACATTAGCCTTGTCGGGATACACTAGCCTTGTGGGGATACACACTGCCTTGTGGGGATACATTGGCCTTGTGGGGATACATTGGCCTTGTGGGGATACATTTGCCTTGTGGGGATACATTGGCCTTGTGAGGATACATTTGCCTTGGGGATACATTAGCCTTGTCGGGATACACTAGCCTTGTGGGGATACATTAGCCTTGTCGGGATACACTGGCCTTGTGGGGATACATTGGCCTTGTGAGGATACATTTGCCTTGTGGGGATACACTGGCCTTGTGGGGATACAGTGGCCTTGTGGGGATACATTGGCCTTGTGGGGATACATTGGCCTTGTGGGGATACATTGGTCTTGTGGGGATAATTGGTCTTGTGGGGATACACTGGCTTGTGAGGATACACTGGCCTTGTAGGGATACATTGGCCTTGTGGGGATACATTGGTCTTGTGGGGATAATTGGTCTTGTGGGGATACATTTGCCTTGTGAGGTTACATTAGCCTTGTGGAGATACACTGGCCTTATGGTGATACACTGGCGCTGTTGTTAAACATTGGCCGTGAAATATACACCGCTCTAAGTAATACAATTACATGCATGTGAACTGCTTGTGGGGGATACAATGGTCTTTACATGTAGTTATTTTGTGATACAACGACATACATACGTACTTCTTGTAGGAACACACTGGCTTTTACATGTAGTTATCTTGTGAAGAAACGAAATGCATGTTTATTGCTTGTGGGAATATACTAGCCGTTGTATGTAGCTATGTCGTGAAACAGGAACACATCTAAGTCTTCGTGTGGGAATGCATTGGCCGTTTTTAGTCACTTTGTGGAACAACAGAAAGATTAGATACCTGTGTGGGGAGCCATCGGCCTTGCCATTCATGTGTATTTTTTTTTCAAGAGAAACGTGGCAGACCCCCTAAACACGGAACGCATGTATGTGATCGTCATCTCTGTCATGGGATGCAAGTCCTTGGTTTGGGCACTCGTTGGTCTTCCCATTCGGGAACACGTCAGTCTCAGGGGAAGGCTTCACACTTAGCAATACGTCAAACTATGGGGACACAAGTCTTTTGGGGAGGTCGGGGGGGGGGGGGGGGGGGGGGGGGGGGGGGTCGGGGGGGGGGGGGGGGGTTGGGGGGGGGGTGGACACTTCGATGATGACATGTGGGCTCGACCAGAGCCGCAGGAGGAGTAGGTCGGCACACACTTAGAATGGTCCTATCAGCCAAGAAAAACAGACTGATCTTCACAAGCCCCGAAGACAATGGAACTCCGCAAAACTGACCCTAGTTTCCTGTTTGTGAAATGGCTCCGTGAATTTACTCATGCACTGCTGACAACAAAACCCAACAAAACACCTTCAAGACTGAGATACTTCTTTTGATATTTAATTCGGGCAGAAAATCACATACAAACAAGGAAAAACCAACAATATATGCAATCAAGTCAGATCAGATATATACAAAACACTACTATTTCTTTGAAAGAATTGGTAGGGGACGGGGGAAGGGGAGCAGGCGGGTGGAAGGGGGTGGAGCGCGGGAACGGAGTGGGTGTGTGGCGGTGATGGGGCGGAGGAGGGGGGGGGGGGGGGGCGTAGGCATGGGACAGAGTATTCAATCCTCCGACGGTAAACGTTTCCTGACAACTGTAATCCGATAAGAGTATACAGCTGAGGTGAAAACGTTACTGTTAATGGATCAAATGATATCTTTTTGTAACTCAACTCTGTTTAGATACCAAGGGAGAATTAGTATTCCTTCTACGTTTTTACATTTCAACATTATCCAGAGAACTGTACGGAGGTTTCTGTCAAGCAGTTTATCGGTGAACAGTAGAGAAGTTTCTGTCAAGCAGTATATTGGTGAACAGTAGAAAAGTTTATGTCAAGCAGTTCATCAGAGAACTGTAAGGATGTTTCTGTCATTAGGCATCGAACTGACTATCTCATGAATCTCAAAGTTAAACTTAAAAAGTGTGTAAGGGAGACTGGGTAGTAGCAGTTTTGTTCTTGATAAAGCCATCCTAAATTTGGCAAAGCCAGCCAACATCTGAGGCAGGCAATTCAGTTTGTATGGAGCCAATCAACAGTTGACCCTGCCTGCCCGGTCTTAATAAATCCAGACAGCACCTGCACGCAGCCAGTCCAGTAGGAAGAAAGCCAATGTATTTGAATAAAGCCAGCCAACACTTCACATAGCCAGTCCAGATTAAATAAAACCGCAAAACCTTACATAGCCAGTTCAGTTGCATTGAAGCCAGCCAACACCTTACCTAGCCAGTCACATTGCAGTGAAAGCCGCCACCATCTGATAAATCACTCCAATATGAAAAAAAAGTCGGCACATTTCAACTGTAGATGAATCCGCGCCTCTCTCTAAGTGAAATAAACCCATTTTTATGAGGGTGGACTCCCCTGGAAGGGTTGATTAGATCAGACATAGCATGGTCAAACCTGAACCAGCCAACCCGTTTAGAATACAACCAGTTCAACAGGGGAGCTCAGTGTTGATAACTGCTCTAACTCGTAGCAGAAGGCAGTGTCCATCAGTTTGAAATCGGTCTAAATTCAATCCTTAACAGTAGAATGTGAACAGGCAAACTTTCCCTTTTCGTAGAAACATGTGTGCGGTCTCTGCTAACACTGAGAGACTGACACAGACCTTCAACTGTCAACAACAGGTGTATTGTTTTCATCAACACTGACTGACTCAGACCTTCAACTGTCAACAACAGGTGTGTTGTTTTCATCAACACTGACTGACACAGACCTTCATCTGTCAACAACAGGTGTGTTGTCTTCATCAACACTGACTGACACAGACCTTCATCTGTCAACAACAGGTGTGTTGTCTTCATCAGCAGCACTGACTGACACAGACTTTCAAATGTCAACAACAGGTGTGCTGTCTTCATCAACACTGACTGGCACAGACCTACATCTGTCAACAACAGGTGTGTTGTCTTCATCAACACTGACTGGCACAGACCTTCATCTGTCAACAACAGGTGTGTTGCCTTCATCAACACTGGACTGACACAGACCTTCATCTGTCAACAACAGGTGTGTTGTCTTCATCAACACTGACTGAAACAGACTTTCAAATGTCAACAACAGGTGTGTTGTCTTCATCAACACTGACTGACACAGACCTTCATCTGTCAACAACAGGTGTGCTGTCTTCATCAACACTGACTGACACAGACCTCAGCTGTCAACAACAGGTGTGCTGTCTTCATCAACACTGACTGGCACAGATCTTCATCGTCAACCACAGGTGTGTTGTCTTCATCAACACCGATTGACACAGACCTTCAACTGTCAACAACAGGTGTGTTGTCTTCATCAACACTGACTGACACAGACCTTCAACTGTCAACAACAGGTGTGTTGTCTTCATCAACACTGACTGACACAGACCTTCAACTGTCAACAACAGGTGTGCTGTCTTCATCAACACTGACTGACACAGACCTTCAACTGTCAACAACAGGTGTGTTGTCTTCATCAACACTGACTGACACAGACCTTCAACTGTCAACAACCGGTGTGTTGTCTTCATCAACACCGATTGACACAGACATTCAACTGTTAGCAACAGGTGTGCTGTCTTATTATTAACGCTGACTGACACAGACCTTCAATTATCAACAACAGGTGTGCTGTCTTTATTAACACTGACTGGCACAGACCTTCAATTATCAACAACAGGTATGCTGTCTTCATCACTGACTGACTGACACAGACCTTCAAATGTCAACAACAGGTGTGCTGTCTTCATCACTGACTGACTGACACAGACCTTCAAATGTCAACAACAGGTTTGCTGTCTTCAACACTGACTGACGGACCTACTGACACAGACCTTCAAATGTGGTGTCTTCATCAACGCTGACAGACACAGACCTTCAAATGTCAACAACAGGTGTGCTGTCTTCATCAACACTGATAGACACAGACCTTCATCTGTCAACAACAGGTGTGCTGTGTTCATCAACACTGACAGACACAGACCTTCAGTTGTCAACAACAGGTGTGCTGTCTTCATCAACACTGACTAACACAGACCTTCATCTGTCAACAACAGGTGTGCTGTCTTCAACACTGACTGACTGACACAGACCTTCAACTGTCAGCAACAGGTGTGCTGTCTTCAACACTGACTGACTGACACAGACCTTCAACTGTCAGCAACAGGCGTGCTGTCTTCAAACACTGACTGACTGACACAGACCTTCAACTGTCAGCAACAGGCGTGTTGTCTTCAATACTGACTGACTGACATAGACCTTCAACTGTCAGCAACAGGCGTGTTGTCTTCAACACTGACTGACTGACACAGACCTTCAACAGTCAGCAACAGGCGTGCTGTCTTCATCAATGGTGGGGTGGTCTGCACCAGGCCTTTTAGATAAACTCTGTCAACTCGGAAACAGACCATGTGCAGACACACACGGCACACAAATGCACGCGCGACTAGGGAAACGGCTTGTATTTCGGACCACCGTCAGTACAAAATGATACAAATTATGACAAAAAAATCCACCTTTCATCAACTGCCTAGCGCCTTCAAAAAGATTAGATCGTTTCGGCTGAATTATTTCAACGGTACAATCTGTTTTATATAACGTCCTGCCTGATAAACTGTCCAGTTCCAAACCAGTCACCGAATCCTCTCCAATCCAGTTCTTGCGCGTTACATTGCACCTGCTATTATTTACCTGCTTCTTGGCGTTCATCATTGTATCCCAGAACATCACAGGTTGAGGTGCCACAATCGGCTTGTTCTGCCGTATCTTCTTGCATCAGTCCGTCCTCCTCAGTACCCAAGAAATGCATGTTCCTGGTACCCGTCCAAAAGAAGGAAAGAAAATGTGCAGCGGTTAAAAAAGAATAAAACCATCATGGCATTTGATCTTGATAGACACCTTCCTGACAGCTGGTTGGACGAAATCCACACGAGAGGCGAAACCGTCGACTGATACTGGAGAACCACCAGAACACGCTGCTTTTCCAGTGTCAGCGTGTACTGGTTGACTGTCTGTATGGGTGTGTGTGGATTGTGCTTTACATCACCCTTACCACTGTTCATGGGAGAGAGAGAGAGAGAGAGAGAGAGAGAGAGAGAGAGAGAGAGAGAGAGAGAGAGAGAGAGAGAGAGAGAGAGAGAGAGAGAGAGAGAGAGAGGGGGGCGGGAGGGGGGTGGCCTTTGTTCAGAGTTCAGGTCACCAGCGGTACTGAAGTTCTGCTGGAGCTTTGACCTGCCCCTGGCTGTCTGTGGGCTAGTCTGCCCCTGGCTGTCTGTGAGCTGGTCTGCCCCTGGCTGTCTGTGGGCTATGTCTGCCCTGGCTGGCTGTGAGCTGGTCTGCCCCTGGCTGGCTGTGAGCTGGTCTGCCCCTGGCTGTCTGTGAGCTAGTCTGCCCTTGGCTGTCTGTGGGCTGGTCTGCCCCTGGCTGGCTGTGAGCTAGTCTGCCCTTGGCTTTCTGTGGGCTGGTCTGCCCCTGGCTGTCTGTGTCCTGACATGCCCCTGGCTGTCTGTGAGCTGGTCTGCCCCCCTGGCTGTCTGTGAGCCAGTCTGCCCCTGGCTGTCTGTGAGCTGGTCTGTCCCTGGCTGGCTGTGAGCTGGTCTGCCCCTGGCTGTCTGTGAGCTAGTCTGCGCCTGGCTGTCTGTGGGGTAGTCTGCCCTTGGCTGTCTGTGGGCTGGTCTGCCCCTGGCTGTCTGTGACCTGACATGCCCCTGGCTGTCTGTGAGCTGGTCTGCCCCTGGTTTCTGTGAGCTGGTCTGCCCCTGGGTGGCTGTGAGCTGGTCTGCGCCTGGCTGTCTGTGACCTGACATGCCCCTGGCTGTCTGTAACCTGACTAGTCCTGGCTGTCTGTGAGCTGGTCTGCGCCCTGGCTGTCTGTGACCTGACATGCCCCTGGCTGTCTGTAACCTGACCAGTCCTGGCTGTCTGTGAGCTGGTTTGCCCCTGGATGTCTGTGAGCTGGTCTGCAGCAAAAATTGATTCTGTTGTCTTCCACTTGCCCTCATGACTTTAGTCTGTCTTCGTGCCTTCCACTGATGCTGCTGTCTTCCACGTGAGCTAACAGTCATATCAATGTCTTCTAACGGTGATGTATTTTCCAGCTGCATTTTGACGCCTTTTAGTTACATTAGTATCTCCCAGATGAATTATACTCTTGTGCTCAGAACTTCAAATCGTACTCATGTCTTTTCGGTGAACTCACGTCTTTGAATCATGCTCATATCCTTCAATTGTCATCAGGTCTCTAGATTTTTCACATTTCTTACACTCTATTCATGTCTTGAAAGTGTGTTCATGTCTTTTACTTGAATGTCACGTGCTGATGTCTTCCTATTGCACTAGTGACGCATATGTTACACAGACACTGATTGTAGTCTGGTTTAGCACTGATGGCATCAAACCATACACATGAACACTGCATCGAACATTGTCGGAGGACAAAATTACCAGTGACTGTGGCTGTGACTTGAACTTAGAGAAACCACAAAACAAATGTGGAGAACACAATTTTCAGCTAAGATATATTTCTGTTTTTTCCTTCTGGTAAACATGAATTTGCACTGATTTACTTGTTTCTGATTAAAGCAAAAGCGACATACTCCATGGAGACAGGAAGACAACACAAACAGATGGTGCTGATGACTGTTTGAGTGGTGCTGTTCTTCACCAGAACACCTGGATAGCATGAAACACATGGAAAAAAAACCAGTTACCTGGATTAGCAGCCACCCATCCCCTGAATCACTTGATCTAATTACCTGGAATAGCAGTCACCCACACTCCATTCCCATGAACGTCTTGAATCAGTTACCTGAAATATCAGTCATCCCTCCCCTAAATTGATAAATCAGTGGCTTAGAATATCAGCAACCTCCCTAAAGCATACTACTCCAGTTGTCAGTAATATCAGCCCCCCCCCCCACAACTCCCTGATTTTATTTAACAGAAATATCAGTAATCCATCCCTTAACCCTAAAACACCTGTATGGAAATCATAACCCATCCCTAAAACATCTAATTCACCTATCTCAAATATCAGAAAACTATCCTTTGACTCTAATTCACCTAACTGAGTGTACAAGTGATGCATCCCTTAAACCCTAATTCACCTGTCTAGAATATCAGTAATCCATCCCTTGCACCTCAAATTCGCTTGTCTGGAATATCAGTAATCCATGCCCTAAACACCAGAATCAGGTATATGGAATATCAGTACCCCTTCCCCACGACCCTCCAGTAACCCGTGCCACAGGCCTCCTGATCCAGTTGTCTGGAATATCGGTAACCCTTCTGACAGGAACTCCCCCTCTCAAGGAAAAAGAAAAGATCAAGGAATCAGGAAACGCTCTTTAAACATTCCGGAACAAACACATTATGGGATAACACTTTTTCATGTTGAATGGCAAAAAGTTTCCAGCATGATAACCTGCCTTATCACCGCTGACATTGTAACCTGACATGTCGGCCACAACACACACTGGCGTAACTTGGAAGGTGGGATGAGAGAAATCATTGAAAGAAAGAAAAGGGGAGGGATGCAGATAGCATGACGATCATCCTGTACAGAAGTAAAACTAAAACAACTCAGCCATTACAGGGTTCACTCCTATCAACACAACCATTCCCTGACTCAGGCGTCCACGTTTGCACCATGGGATCAGCCCACAATGCACTCGGACACAAGCATGACGTCACGTCCTCACATGATCACTCATTTCCACATGCACCCCGACGTGACACAACAGTTGCTTATTCAAACAATATCTGGAGAACAAATTTGCCTGCCCAAACTATTTTTACGTTGTGGAAACACGACACACAGCATCAGTGGCAGAATGAACCATGCCATCTTCCACATTCAACCCCTATCGTCAAGTCACTCTTCTGCTCACCAGGGGAGAAAGAGAACACAAAAGATAAACAGGATAATCTCTATTCACACCAACGGTAAAACTGTGGTGATACGTGCAACGAGAACAATCTGGAATATTAATCTGGGTGCTATAGTCAGGGTCAAAGGGTCATAAGGAAGAGTGCAATCTAACTAAGGACCGAAAAGATTTCTACCAGGAACTGACCAAAGGTCCATTCAAATCAAAGTTGGGTTACACTGATGAAAACACAGGAATGACTAAACGCTTATCAAATCAAAGCTGGGTTAAACTGATGAAAACACAGGAATGGACTAAACGTTTATTCAAATCAAAGCTGGGTTACACTGATGAAAACAGGAATTGACTAAACGCTTACTCAAATCAAAGCTGGGTTATACTGATGTAAACACAGGAATTGACTAAACGCTTACTCAAATCAAAGCTGGGTTATACTGATGTAAACACAGGAATTGACCGAAGGCCCATTCAAATTAAAGGTGGGGTAAAACTGAAGAAGAAACGGGCATCGACCCCGTATTCACAAGGATTAAAGTAAAATCAAACTTGATGGAGGAACCGGAATCAACACACCGCCCACCAGGATTTTATGAAATCAAAATCGCTGACAGAAAGGAAAGCCAGCGGAGTATAATTCTATCACTGTATAATCACAGAGCGTCCTTTTCCTTAACCTGTTCCATCACTGTAAAACAGAACGACTCAAATCTGTTCCATCGCTATAAAACAAAACGTTTATTTTCCAACCTGTTCTATCACTATAAAGCAGAATGGGTTTTTCTTTGCCTCTTTAACCTATTCCATCGCAGTAAACCTGAACTTTTTTCTATCAATTGCGTACTAGTAAACAGGCTTTTTCAACT
Source organism: Conus betulinus (assembly GCA_016801955.1). Taxonomy (NCBI): domain Eukaryota; kingdom Metazoa; phylum Mollusca; class Gastropoda; order Neogastropoda; family Conidae; genus Conus; species Conus betulinus. The sequence continues at coordinate 66,852 of JADBJO010002524.1, forward strand.
TTGAAAGCGCTATGTAGCATAGAATGACTGTGAGAGGGCTGTATGAAATAGAATGGCTGTCATAGGGCTGTATACCATAGAGTAAGAGCAAGGAGGAGGCTGTAGCATAGAATGGTGAGGAAGAGGAGGAAGGTCCTGACTGGCTATCAACAGCAAATGACGATTCCATTTTCCACCCGCTGTGACTGAAGCCTGGCTGTCAAGTTTCCCCATCATGTCTGGACCTGATACTTGCCTGTCATCTTTCATACAGCTGTGGTGTGTCAACTGTGGGAGGTTTAAGTACAGGGAGTGTCTACAGATCCGCCTCCTACAAAACCCCAAGGACTGGTTTAGTGGGCGGTCACTGGGAATCAGGACTAAACCAATACAAATAACCATAAGACATTGTGCACTTTTTACAGTGGTGTCGCCACGCCATAACCATTCACAGTAATCTGAGTGACGGATTTTGTATCAGAATCCATTCTGTTGTCACACACACACACACACACACACACACACACACACACACACACACACACGCGCGCGCGCGCGCGCGCGCGCGCGCGCGCACAACTAATCATAAGACAAACACCATTGCTATGTAAAAAGAGGTTCAACTGGTGTAAATAAGAAAAAACAACTCTTCGCTGAAGAGTATTGTTTTGGTCAAACTCATCTCTGTACACCCAACCAGTAAGAAACGGAGTGGGATGAAACAGTGCAAGTGGCATACAATCATTCCGCACAGTGTCTTTGTACACAGACCAGCATGACAAGACTGAGATGAAAGAAAACAGGTAAAAGACAAGTGTATCAAGCAAAGTCAAGTAAAGAGGAAAAGTCGTGATGCTAATTTGAAGAGTCCATGACATCTCTCCACACCAGCAGACAGGACACGTTCTCCTAGGTTTGAACAGTAAATCCTTGAGCTCTGGGACACTGTTCTGGGGGAAACCTGTATCTACCCACATGTACACGGCGTCCTTGTCTGAGACTGCTCTGCCCTGGACACTGTTCTGGGGGGAACCTATATCTGCCCAGATGTACATGGCATCCCTGTCTGAGCCTCTCTGCCCTGGACACTGTTCTGGGGGGAACCCGTGTCTGCCCAGATGTACACGGCATCCCCGTCTGAGCCTCTCTGCCCTGGCATGATGCTCCCAGGAGAGAAAACGGGATGAACGTCACGTAGAAAGGAAATCCTCCACCTTCTTTGGGATCTTGTATTCTCAGTGTCCACAGCTGTTTATCCATTTTGCCTGAAGCATCATGGGACGGGTCCTCGTCCCCATCTGGCATTCCAGTCCTCGTTAAGGACTGTTGGTGCTGCAGTTTTGCTGTGTTCAGCCAGTGTCTCTCCAGCTCTTCTTGTGGAACAAAGAGTCGAAGGAAACATTCTCATGAGTCAATACAATGCAGGGCAAACATTTTGATTTGTGAACATCGTTCTACGCCTTCCCTGATACATAACACAGCATCAACTGGATACACAGTCTCGTTTTGATGCAGTTTTAAGATCGATACAAACAGCGTCAACACTCCAAAACTGGGGACATACTCTCATTTCCCAACACACACCACGCCAACTGTCCATCACACAAGAATCAACCAATGGCAGTGCGTCTGGGGACTGAGGTCACAGTGAAGCCAGAAAATCGTCCTCGGATTGGCTGAAGGGGAAGAGGGAGGCGGCGGAGGTGGAGGAAGCGGGAGTGCCGTTGGCCACGGTTGGACTGGGCGGGGCCGGAGAGGCTGTCTGTCAGAGCACGGTGTCAAATAGTGCCATGCCTTTTGGAGATGATTTCATCCTGCACATACAATACTGTGTCAATAGTGCCATGCCTTTGGAGATGATTTCATCCTGCACATACAATACTGTGTCAAATAGTGCCATGCCTTTGGAGATGATTTCATCCTGCACATACAACACTGAGTCAGAGAGCGCCATGCCTTTGGGGATGATTTCATCCTGAACATACAACACAATACTGTGTCAAATAGTGTCATCCCTTTGGGGATGATTTCATCCTGAACATACAACACAATAATGTGTCAAATAGTGTCATGCCTTTGGAGAGATGATTCCATTCTGCACGTACAAAACAACACTGTCAAAGAGTGCCATGCCTTTGAGAAGATTTCATCCTGCACGTACAACACAACACTGAATTGAAGAGAGCCATGCCTTTAGAGATGATGTCATCCTGCAATATAGAAATCAACACTGTGTCAAAGAGGGCTTTGCCTTTGGAGATGTTTTCATCCTGCACATACAACCCAACATTGTCAAAGAGGTCATGCCTTTGGAGATGATTTCATCCTACAATATAGAACACAACACTGTGTCGGCGCCATGCCTATAGAGATGATATCATCTCTTGCACATACAACACAACGCTGTGTCAAATAGCGCCATGCCTTTCGAGATGATATCATCTTGCACATACAACACAACACTGTGTCAGCGCCATGCCTTTCGAGATGATATCATCTTGCACATACAATACAACACTGTGTCAAATAGCGCCGTGCCTTTGGAGATGATATCATCTTGCACATACAACACAACACTGTGTCAAATAGCGCCATGCCTTGGGAGATGACATCTTGCACATACAGCACAACACTGTGTAAAATAGCGCCATGCCTTTGGAGATGATTTCATTGTGCACCTACAACGCAGCACTGTGTCAAATAGCGCCATGCCATTGGAGATAATCTCATCCTGCAATATAGAACACATCACCATGTCAGAAAGCGCAATGCCTTTAGAGATGATGTCATCCTCCACATACAACACAACACTGTGTCAAAAAGTGCCATGCCTTTACAGACGATGTCGTTCACATACAACACGACAAGTAAAAAAAAAAAGCGCCATGTCTCGAAGATGATTTCATGCTGAAATATAGATAACAACAGTGTCGGACATTGTCTTTACGTCTTCAGGAGAAATGTCATCATGAACATAGAAAACAACGTCATATAAATCAATGACATGTTATTTCATGTGACAAATGATGTAAGGTGTATTTGTCATCAATGATATGCTATTTCATATGACAAATGATGTAAGGTGTAAATCAATGACATGCTATTTCATGTGACAAATGATGTAAGGTGTAAATCAGTGACATGTTATTTCATGTGACAAATGATTTGAGGTGTACTTGTCAAAGGAAGGTCATGGAAGGACTGATGTCAGGTGTGACGTCATGGTGAAGGTCATGGGGGAAGTAACATTGGCTGTGATTGTAAAAGGTGAAGGTCATGGAAAAGAGGTAATGTCGGGTATGGCAGTGAAAGTTGAAGGTCATGGAGAGTGGTGTTAGGTGTGAGTGTAAAAGGTGAAGGTTAGGGTAGAAGTGGTGTCAGGTGTGATTGTGGAAGGTGAAGGTCAGGGCAGAAGTGGTGTCAGGTGTGACTGTGGAAGTTGAAGGTCAGGGCAGAAGTGGTGTCAGGTGTGATTGTGGAAGGTGAAGGTCTGGGCAGAAGTGGTGTCAGGTGTGATTGTAAAAGGTAAACGTCACAGAAGAACGTATTTCAAATGTCTTTTTTGTGACAGGTAAAGGTCAGGGGAGGTATGTCTGATATTATGGTGAAGGTCAGGGAATAGGTGGTTTCAAGTGTTATTATAGAAGCTGAAGGTCTATGGGTGTCGTGTGATGTCAGGTGTGAAGGTGGAAGATGATGGGAAAAAGTGATATCAGTGGATGGTATCAGGTGGAAGGTGAGGGTGAGGATGAGGGACATCAGGTGATCCATGTCACACACATACCCTCCTGCAGGTGTCCATGAACTCCTCCACGCTGATGACCCCATCTCGGTTCAGGTCCATTTTCTGCAGACACACCAAACAGCAGACAGTTCATGATATATAATGAGAACATCCATCACGTGCAGGTCATAACCCATAGTCAGACACATCCATCATACACAGGTCATGACCTACAGTCGACAAATCCATCACGTGCTATGGCCTGACACATCCATCAGGTGCAGGTCATGACCTACAGTCAGACACATCCATCACATGCATGTCATGACCTATAGGTCATCACCTATAGTCAGACACATCCATCACGTGCAGGTCATGACCTATAGTCAGACACATCCATCACGTGCAGGTCATAACCTATAGTCAGACACATCCATCACGTGCATGTCATTACCTATAGTCAGACACATCCATCACGTGCATGTCATTACCTATAGTTAGACACATCCATCATACACAGGTCATGACCTACAGTCAGACACATCCATCACGTGCAGGTCATGACCTATAGCCAGACATATCCATCACGTGCAGGTCATGACCTATAGTCAGACACATCCATCCATCACATGCAGGTCATGACCTATAGGTCCAGACTACATCAGACATCCACGTGAAGTTCATGACCTATAGCCAGACACATCCATCACGTGAAGTTCATGACCTATAGCCAGACACATCCATCATGGCTCATGGGAAAGAGAGTACAAGGAGTAGCAGGGGACAGGGGAGTGGGAAAGGAGTGGGGGGGAGAGGGTGGGGGCGGTGGTCTTTGTGTGCTTCAGTGTGGGGATGGGTTGTAACTTGGTAACATTGTGGTGGTAAAGGCTGCTGTGGGGGCTTTTCTGTGAGCTGAAGCAATAAGGCATTGGGGCTACCGGAGGATCAGGATTTTGAGTGATTGGAAATGTGAATGTTTTGAACAGTGTTTGTTGTGAGAGAGGGTTTGAATGGGCAAGTAATACTGTGGTAGAATTGGTGCTGGTGGGGGCCACGTGTCTTTAGACTCTTCATTGGTCCTTGGCGGTGTGATCGTCTATGGTGGACTGAGACATGGACACAGACAGACATCCACACTGAAACGCTGACATCCACACAGACAGACAGGCATCCACACAGACAGACAGGCATCAACACAGACAGACAGACATCCACACAGACAGAAAGACATCTACACAGACATCCACACAGACAGACAGGCATCCACACAGACATACAGACATCCACACAGACAGAAAGACATATACACAGACATCCACACAGACAGGCAGGCATCCACACAGACAGACAGACATCCACACAGGCATCCACACAGACAGACAGATATTCACACAGATAGACAGACATCCATACAGGCAGACATACACACAGACAGACAGACATCAACACAGACAGACAGACATCAACACAGACATCCACACTGAAAGACAGACAGACATCCACATAGACAGACAGACAAACATCAACACAAACAGACATTCACACAGACAGACATCCACACAGACAGACAGACATCAACACAGACAGACATTCACACAGACAGACCTACAGACATCACACAGAGAGACATCCACACAGACAAACAGACAGACAGACAGACAGACAGACAGACACACAGACAGATAGACATCCATACAGACATACACAGAGACATCCACACAGACAGTCATCCCACATAAAGAGACATCCAGACATCCAGACAGACACACACACACAGACAGACACACACACAGACATTAACACAGACAGACAGACATCCACACAGACAGACATCCACACATATATCCACTCAGACAGACAGACGTCCACACAGACAGACACTCACACAGACATACACACAGACATCCACACACACACACAGACAGACATCCACACAGACTCAGGCGGATACACAGACAGATATCTACACAGACACACAGACATACACATAGACAGACATCCACACAGACAGACAGACATTCACACAGACAGACACACAGACAGACAGACAGACAACCACAAAGGGCAGACATACATCCACACAGACAGTCAGACAGACATCCACACAGACAGACAACTACACAGACAGATAGACATGCATCCACATAGACATCCATACAGACAGACAGACATCCACACAGACAGACAGAAAGACATCCTCACAGACATACATACATCTACACAAACATCCACGCAGACAAACATACAGGCAGAAAGACATCTCACAGACATCTCACAGACATCATATTCACATAGACAGGCAGATTCACATAGACAGACAGACAGACAGACAGACAGACAGAGAGACAGACATCCACGTAAGGAGACAGACATCCACAAAGACAGACAGTTAGACATGTACACGGACAGACAGACATGCGCACAGACAGACATGCGCACAGACAGACAGACGAACAGCCAGCCAGCCAGCCATGCAGGCTTTGAGACGGACGGACCTGAAAGACCCTGTCGACGTGGTCTTTGGCGGTGTTGTCTTCGATGGTGGGCTCCGTGTAGCGGCCCATCATCTCGTAGATGGCGGTGACGATGTCCAGCATCTCGTCCTTGGTGATGATGCCGTCGCCATTGATGTCGTACAGGGAGAAGGCCCACTGCAGCCTCTCCTGCAGGCTGCCCCGCGACAGCACTGACAACCCCATCACAAACTCCTGCAGCGGTCAGAAAGACAGGACACAACACTGCCAACGTCAGTGGAAAAACCAGGAGGAGTGGGAAGAAAAACTACATTTACAACAATAGCACACACACACACACACACACACACACACACACACACACACACACACACACACACACACACACACACACATGTATATACACACATACAGCCAGACAATGGAAAGCAAACAAGCAAGTTCTTTCCGACGTTTCAGTTCTGGGCCTTCCTCAGGGACTTCTCTATTTTTGGCACTACTGACACATCAAACAATCCTTAACTCAAGCTTTCTTTGATTACCACTCACTGAATTACAGTGAATCCCTTCTCCATAAACGCAACGCCCAGGATCTCTCTGCGTTCAAGCGGAAGATGATGTTTTGCTGATTGAAAGTGCTTCTTTGCAGGGATTAAGGAGAATCTCCTGCCCTGCAACACACAACTGGTGAACTGTGGGAAGTTAAATGACCTTGGGTGTCGACTGTAACGGGCAATCAAACAGTGGAATCGTCCTGAGTTCATGCAAAGCAGCGTTCAGCCAAGGAGGCACGAGTGGGGACACTACTCAGTGCTGAAAGAGATGGCACTGGCGATTGGTGCTCCCAGAGTGCTAAACACTTGGTGTGGTCCAAAACTCTCACAGTGAGAAGCTCAGTGCTAAACACTTGGTATGATCAAAACCTCTCATGGTGAGGTGTTCAGTGCTAAATACCTGGTGTGACCCACACCTCTCACAGTGAGAAGTTCAATGCTAAACACTTGGTGTGGCCCAAACCTCTCACAGTGAGTTCAGTGCTAAACACTTTGTGTGGCCCAAACCTCTCATGGTGAGTTCAGTGCTAAACACTTGGTGTGACCCAAACCTCTCACAGTCAGTTCAGTGCTAAACACCTGGTATGATCCAAACCTCTCACAGTGAGCTCAGTGCTAAACACTTGGTGTGGCCCAAACCTTTCAAAGTAAGGAGTTCAGTGCTAAACACTTGGTATGACCCAAACCTCTCACTGTGAGTTCAGTGCTAAACATCTGGTGTGACCCAAACCTCTCACAGTGAGGTGTTCAGGGCTAAACACTTGGTGTAGCCCAAACCTCTCACAGTGAGTTCAGTGCTAAATACTTGGTATGACCAAAACCTCTCACCGTGATGTGTTCAGTGCTAAACTCTTACTGTGGCCCAAACCTCTCACAGTGAGTTTAGTGCTAAACACTTGGTGTGACCCACACCTCTCACAGTATGCAGTTCAGTGCTAAACTCTTGGTGTGGCCCAAACCTCTCACAGCGTGGAGTTCAGTGCTGAAACACCTGCATGAGGGCGGCCTCTTTTCCAGAGACAATGTTCAGTACTCTTCAGAGTTTCTTCCCATCTGATCCACAAGCCCACCTGGTGATCTTAAAATAAATGAAACACCTGACAGTACGACCACTTCCATTTGGGAGGAACAGTTGACTAACAGATCAGTCACCAGCAAAAGACTCAGATGTTTATGTCCTTTGGCTTGGACATCACTGGCAACTCTGTTGTCTACGCCCTTTGGCTTGGACATCACTGGCAAAGGACTGTGTTGTCTATGCCTTTGGCTTGGACACCAGTCTGCCATTCAAGGTGATACATTGACACCTGCTGCCTCCACGTTTTCTCCTGGAAATTCAAGGCATCAGGGCCCTCACTTATTAGATTTAGAATTATTGGCTCAGGATCCTCAGAGTGTGCACTTGCATGTAAGAACTTGGTCATTTCTGATGGCTGTCATCAGCACAGTGAAGAGAAGTGGGCTGGCTGACTTCTGGTGGCAGCATCACTCAGCAGTAGGTTGTAGACTGGGAGAAGGTGATCACATTTGATCCTGTTCACGTGTTGGCAGGTGAGGGGAGTATCACTCAGCAGTGGGTTGTAGATAGGGAGAGGGTGATCACCTTTGATCCTGTTCAGGTGTTGGCAGGTGAGGGAGGATCATTTAGAGGTAGGTTGTAGACAGGGGGAAGATCATAAATTGGTTCCTGATCAGGTTTGGTTTTTGATCTGTTTTGTTTCAATGACTTCAACTTTTCATGAAATAGGTATTTAGTCCAGGATTGCTCTCCATTCCAGTGTTCCCATTGCAGCCCATATAACACTGTGTACTTCTCATTTTCTCATTGCCCATAACACACTGTGTACTTCATGTCTTCCCCTTAAAATCTATGGCACACTTCCTCCTGGAGTCCATCTCACACTGTGTGGTTTCTGTCTTCCTCTTGGAGTCCATATCACACTGCGTGGATCCAGTCTTCCTCTTGGAGTCCATATAACAGTGTGTGTATCCTGTCTTCCTCTTGGAGTCCATATCACACTGTGTGGATCCAGTCTTTCTCTTGGAGTCCACATCACACTGTGAGGTTCCTGTCTTCCTCTTGGAGTCCATATCACACTGTGTGGATCCAGTCTTCTTCTTGGAGTCCATCTCAAACTGTGTGGGTCCTGTCTTCCTCTTGGAGTCCATCTCACACAATGTGGATCCTGTCTCTTCCTCTTGGAGTCCATATCACACTGTGTAGATCCAGTCTTTCTCTCGGAGTCCATATCACACAGTGTAGATCCAGTCTTCTTCTTGGAGTCCATATCACACTGTGTGGATCCTGTCTTCCTCTTGGAGTCCTCCATATCACAGTGTGAATCATGTCTTCTTCTTGGAGTCCATATCATACTGTGTGGATCCTGTCTTCCTCTTGGAGTCCATATCACACAGTGTAGATCCAGTCTTCCTCTTGGAGTCCATATCACACTGCGTGAATCCTGTCTTCCTCTTGGAGTCCATATCACACTGTGTGGATCCTGTCATCCTCTTGGAGTCCTCCATATCACAGTGTGAATCCTGTCTTCCTCTTGGAGTCTATATCACACTGTGTGGATCCAGTCTTTCTCTTGGAATCCATCTAACACAGTGTAGATTCTGTCTTCTTCTTGGAGTCCATCTCACACTATGTGGATCCTGTCTTCCTCTTGGAGTCCATATCACACTGTGTGGATCCAGTCTTCCTCTTGGAGTCCATATCACACTGTGTGGATCCAGTCTTTCTCTTGGAGTCCATCTCACACAGTGTAGATCCAGTCTTCTTCTTGGAGTCCATATCACACTGTGTGGATCCAGTCTTTCTCTTGGAGTCCATCTCACACAGTGTAGATCCAGTCTTCTTCTTGTAGTCCATATCACACTGTGTGGATCCAGTCTTTCTCTTGGAGTCCATATCACAGTGTGGACCCTGTCTTCCTCTTGGAGTCCATATCACACAGTGTAGATCCAGTCTTCTTCTTGGAGTCCATATCACACAGTGTAGATCCAGTCATCCTCTTGGAGTCCATATCACACTGCGTGGATCCAGTCTTCCTCTTGGAGTCCATATCACACTGTGTGGATCCTGTCTTCCTCTTGGAGTCTTCCATATCACAGTGTAAATTCTGTCTTCCTCTTGGAGTCCATATCACACTGTATGGATCCAGTCTTTCTCTTGGAGAGTCAATCTCACACAGTATAGATCCTGTCTTCTTCTTGGAGTCCATCTCACACTGTGTGGATCCTGTCTTCCTCTTGGAGTCCATATCACACTGTGTGGATCCTGTCTTCCTCTTGGAGTCCATATCACACTGTGTGGATCCAGTCTTCCGCTTGGAGTCCATATCACAGTGTGGATCCTGTCGTCCTCTTGGAGTCCATATCACACTGTGTGGATCCAGTCTTTCTCTTGGAGTCCATATCACACTGTGAGGTTCCTGTCTTTCTCTTGGAGTCCATCTCACACTGTGTGGATCCTGTCTTTCTCTTGGAGTCCATATCAAACTGTGTGGACCCAGTCTTGCCTCACCAAACCCTGTGATCTGCTGTCCAGTGCTTGGAGGCCACCCTTGACCAGCTGGAAGACAGAAAGCGCAATGACCAGTCCTGCAATCCCTCTGTACCCCCTCTTCCCCCGTACCCTCCAGGTTTCTTCAGGATCAAGAGGGAGGACAGAGTACTCATTAAGCAGTCATACTGGGTTCTCCGACAGTGAGTGGAGGATGAAGTGCTCATTGAAAGACCAACAAGTCCACTCCCATCCCAACCACGGCCGCGTCACCCCTTCCGTCCTCCCTTACCCCCCCCCCCTTTCTGCCCTCAGGTTCTATGACGATGAACAGGGAGGATAGAGTGCTGACTGATCAGTCATACAGCCCCAGGTTCCATCACCCCGCTGTAGGAGAGCACCTTTTTTTTTTTTTTTTTTTTTTTTTTTTTTTTTACTAAAAATCAACATGCTCTGCACGCGCCAGTTTTTCTCGCTCGCCAATCACCCCTACCTACTCCTCCATGTCTCCTCTCCCTCTCCGCTGTCTCACCACTGATTCAGATCAATACCAGGGACTCCAGCGGTGATCAAGTGGCGCGAATGATAGATGAGATACCGACACCGTGCACAATGCGGAGACAGGTTGTCAATCAATCAGCAAGGATCTGTATCAGCAGCAGGCAGGAAGATTGACAGGCTGCAACGGGACGACATAGGCTGTCAATCACCTCAGCGGTAGCCAACGGTCCGAGTAGACGCTGTGTGGACAATACAGTCGTTCCTCTGATCGATTGTATGTTTTTTTCCTACAGTCAGGCTTTCCATCATTGCAGCTTCTGGTTGCAGCCGGCAAGAGACTAGCTATTCCAGATACTGATAACATGACCAATATGACCAAGAAAAATACTAACAAGAAGGGTGGACCTGAAAAGTACCACTATGTGAGTATTATCATGTCTCCTCCCCCTCCCCAATCCGATGTGTAGACAAACTACATTTCCTGCCTCCCACCAAGTGTGCAACACCGCCCCCCCCCCCCCCCCCCCCAACACTTTCTGTCCCCCACCAAGTGAGCACACATGCCCCCATGTCCCCCCTCCTCCCCTTCCCCAATCTGATGTGTAGAAGGCTACACTTCCTGCCTCCTACCAAGTGTGCAACACATGCCCCCTACACTTTCTGTGTCCCCCACCCAGTAAGCAACACCACCACCCCCCCCCCCCCCCCCCACACACACACAGATCCCATGAGTAGACAGGTTACATTTCCTGCCTCCCACCAAGTGAGCAACACTATGCGCCCCCCTCCCCTCCCTACCCAGATCCCATGAGCAGACAGGCTACACTTTCTGCCTCCCGCAAATTGAGCAACACCGTGTCCCCCCCCCCCTCACACCCCCCCCCCTCGCCATCGCATCTCATGTGTATGTGGACACCTGCTACCCTTCCTGCCCCCCCCCCGTCTCCCCTGCTCTCCCGTCTCCCCTGACCACAGTTCTCCCGTCTCCCCTGACTTCCCATAGCTCCCCCGTCTCCCCTGACTTCCCACAGTTCTCCCGTCTCCCCTCACTTCCCATAGCTCTCCCATCTCCCCTCACTTCCCACAGTTCTCCCGTCTCCCCTCACTTCCCATAGCCCTCCCGTCTCCCCTCACTTCCCATAGCTCTCCCGTCTCCCCTCACTTCCCATAGCCCTCCCGTCTCCCCTCACTTCCCACAGCTCTCCCGTCTCCCCTCACTTCCCATAGCTCTCTCCCGTCTCCCCTCACTTCCCCAGCTCTCCCCGTCTCCCCTGACTTCCCATAGCTCTCCCGTCTCCCCTCACTTCCATAGCTCTCCCATCTCCCCTCACTTCCCCGTCCCTCCCCTCACTTCCCATAGCCCTCCCGTAGCCCTCCCCTAACTCACTCCCATAGTTCTCCCGTCTCCCCTCACTTCCCATAGCCCTCCCGTCTCCCTCACTTCCCATAGCTCTCCCGTCTCCCCCCTCACTCTCCCATAGCCCTAGCCCTCCCGTCTCCCCTCACTTCCCATAGCCCTCCCGTCTCCCCTCACTTCCCATAGCCCTCCCGTCTCCCCTCACTTCCCACAGTTCCCTCACTTCCCACAGTTCTCCCCTCCCCTGACTTCCCATAGCTCTCCCGTCTCCCCTCACTTCCATAGCTCTCCCGTCTCCCCTCACTTCCCACAGTTCTCCCGTCTCCCCTGACTTCCCATAGCTCTCCCGTCTCCCCTCACTTCCCACAGTTCTCCCGTCTCCCCTGACTTCCCACAGTTCTCCCGTCTCCCCCTGACTTCCCATAGCTCTCCCGTCTCCCCACACTTTCCACAGTTCTCACTTCCCCGTCTCCCCTCACTTCCCACAGTTCTCCCGTCTCCCCTGACTTCCCATAGCCCTCCCGTCTCCCTGACACTTTCCATAGCTCTCCCGTCTCCCCACACTTTCCATAGCTCTCCCGTCCCTCCCCTGACTTCCCACAGTTCTCCCGTCTCCCCTGACTTCCCACAGCTCTCCCGTCTCCCCACACTTCCCAGCTCTAGCTCTCCCGTCTCTTCCCCACACTTTCCACACTTTCTCTCCCGTCTCCCCTCACTTCCCCTCAGTTCTCCCGTCTCCCCTGACTTCCCATAGCCCTCCCGTCTCCCCTCACTTCCCACAGTTCTTCCCGTCTCCCCTGACTTCCCATCCCACAGCTCTCCCGTCTCCCCACACTTTCCATAGCTCTCCCGTCTCCCCTGACTTCCCATAGCCTCCCGTCTCCCCTCACTTCCCACAGTTCTCCCGTCTCCCCTCACTTCCCATAGCTCTCCCGTCTCCCCACACTTTCCATAGCTCTCCCGTCTCCCCTGACTTCCCATAGCCCTCCCGTCTCCCCTGACTTCCCATAGCTCTCTCCCGTCTCCCCTCACTTCCCATAGCTCTCCGTCTCCCCACACTTTCCATAGCTCTCCCGTCTCCCCTCACTTTCCACACAGCTCTCCCGTCTCCCCTCACTTTCCACAGCTTTACCGGCCACTAGCGTCACCTCGGGTGTCTGTTCAAAGAAAGCGATCGATACACCTGAAATCCTCTGCCAGGAAAGAAAAAAGCACAAAAAGAAACGAGAAAAGAAATCGATGCTACTGATACCGTTCGCCATAACCACTTGGGCAGGTGATCGATAGTTGCCTACACACACTGCAGTAAGTCGTGGTTGTAGTGGTGGTGGTACTGGTGGTGGTAGTGGTGGTTGTGGCGAGGGGAGGGGTCCATGGCATTGCGTGATAAGGTCTTCTGAGGCACGAGCTGGTGTATTCTTTGTCCATTATTCATGACACTCTCTGCCTGAACTGTGGGACTGACTCTTCTCTTCCTTTAACACCGCACTGGAGTTTATAGCCCAGCCTTCCTCCAGGGGCCCTGTTTGGAATGAAAACAACCTCCGTGGGCCCTGTTAGGGATGAAAACTACCTCAGGGGCCCTGTCAGGGATGGAAACAAGCCGCCAACAACAGATACCAAAAGCACACTGCACCCCATCCATCCATCAGACCCTTACAGAAACAGGCTTGTGGAACGCTTCAGAGCGGTGATTCTGTGAACACAACAGAGCCACAGACGGAACACATGAGACGGACACAGAAGAAAGCAGCACCGAGCAACCCACACCACACACAATGTCTATTGTCCCCCACACCACACACAATGTCTACTGTCCCACACCTTACACAATGTCTACTGTTCCACACCAGACACAATGCCAACTGTCCAACACCACACACAATGTTTACTGTCCCACACCACACACAATGTCTACTGTCCCACACCACACACAGTGTCTACTGTCCCACACCATACACAATGCCTACTGTCCCACACCACACACAGTGTCTACTGTCCCCACACCACCACAGTGTCTACTCCCCACCCACACATGCCTACTGTCCCACACACATGCCTACTGTCCCCCACACACACACGCAGTGTCTACTGTCCCACTACTGTCCCACACCACAATGCCTACTGTCCCCACCACACACAACACTGTCAGACCACAGTACTGTCAGGGCCACAATGAGGCCAGGACACAGTGAGGCAGTTGTCTACTGAGGTCCCAGGACCACAGTGAGGCATGTCTACATTGAGGCAGTCAGGACCACAGTGAGGCAGTCAGTGCCACAATGAGGCAGTCAGGGCCACAGTGAGGCAGTCAGGAACACAATGAGGATGCCTCATCCGTGGCCGGCCTGATGGAAGGAGGCCTCAAGGTTATCAGCACAGATAGGTCTTCTGCAGATGATAGCCTGTGGCTCCCATGACATGATCAAATGAATGGGTTCTTTGTGGGCAGATGGACTGTCACCAGAGCTGTGTCAGATTGCTGTCGAATGGTTTGTGGGCAGATGGACAGTGACCAGTCAGACAGCTGTGGAATGGTTTGTGGACAAATGGACAGTGACCAGAGCTGTGTCAGTCTGCTGTGGAATGGTTTGTGGGCACAAATGGACAGTGACCAGAGCTGTGTCAGTCTGCTGTGGAATGGTTTGTGGGCAGATGGACAATGACCAGAACTGTGTCAGATTGCTGTGGAATGGTTTTGTGGGCAGATGGACAGTGACCAGAGCTGTGTCAGATTGCTGTGGAATGGGTCTGTGGGCAGATGGACAGTGACCAGAGCTGTGTCAGACCAGCAGTGTGTCAGATTGCTGAGGAATGGTTTGTTGGCAACTGGACAGTGACCAGCAGTGTGTCAGATTGCTGTGGAATGGTTTGTTGGCAACTGGACAGTGACCAGCAGTGTGTCAGATTGCTGTGGAATGGTTTGTTGGCAACTGGACAGTGACCAGCAGTGTGTCACATTGCTGTGGAATGGTTTGTGGGCAGATGGACAGTGACCAGCAGTGTGTTAGATTGCTGTGGAATGGTTTGTGGGCAGATGGACAGTGACCAGCAGTGTGTCAGATTGCTGTGGAATGGTTGTGGGCGGATGGACAGTGACCAGCAGTGTGTTAGATTGCTGTGGAATGGTTTGTGGGCAGATGGACAGTGACCAGCAGTGTGTCAGATTGCTGTGGGACAAGATGTGGGCTGACATCGGAACGATCTGACTGCAGTGTGTCGTAATGACAATCATGCCACTCTGTCTCCTTCATCATCCTCCCTCCCCTCCCCTCCACCCTCACTCCTTCCTGTGTTGCCTCACACCTCCCTTCCCCGCTCACCTTTTCTGTCTGTCTGTCTGCCGGTTGATCTCTCTGTCTCTGTCTCTCTGTCTCTCTGTCTCTGTCTGTCTGTCTGTCTGTCTGGTTCATTACTTCTTCATGCAAAAAGAAAAGTGTGCACCTAGCAATTTTAGATTAGTTATGCATGAACGATGGATTCCAGAATGCCAATGTGTTTTCTTTTTTCCTGCTGCAGGAGAGAGATCTTTAGGCAGAATATTAAGTGGCA
>JADBJO010002524.1:85000-95000 GCA_016801955.1 Conus betulinus
CACTATGAAACAATATGACACGTTGAGAACGCTTTGAAACAGTAGGACAGGTGGGATACACTATGAAACACATATGACACGTTGAGAACACTATGAAAAGTAGGACAACTGGGAAACAAGGTGAAACAGTAGGACAGGTTGGATACTCTATGAAACAGTAGGACAGGTGGGATACACTATGAAACAATATGACACACGTTGAGAACGCTTTGAAACAGTAGGACAGTGGGGATACACTATGAAACATAGGACACGTTTGGGAACACTATGAAACAGTAGGACAACTGGGAAACAAGGTGAAACAGTAGGACAGGTTGGATACTCTATGAAACAGTAGGACAAGTAGGGAACACAATGAAACAGTAGAAAAGTGGGGAACACTATGAAACAGTAGGACAAGTGGAGAACACTGTGAAACAGTAGGACAAATGGGGAACACTGTGAAACAGTAGAACAAGTGGAAACAACGTGAAACAGTAGGACAGGTGGGTACACTATGAAACAGTAGGACAAGTAGGGAACACTATGAAACAATAGGACAAGTGGGGAACACTATGAAACAATAGGACAAGTGGGGAACACTGTGAAAAAATAGGACAAGTGGGAACACTGTGAAACAATAGGACAAGTGGGGAACAATGTGAAACAGCAGGACAAGTGGGGAACACTATGAAACAATAGGACAAGTGGGGAACACTGTGAAACAATAGGACAAGTGGGAAACACTATGAAACAATAGGACAAGTGGGGAACAATATGAAACAGCAGGACAAGTGGGGAACAATGTGAAACAGTAGGACAGGTGGGAAATAATGTGAAACAGTAGGACAGGTGGCAGACAATGTGAAACAGTAGGACAGGTGGGAAATAAAGTGAAACAGCAGGACAGGTGGGAAACAGTGTGAAACAGTAGGACAGGTGGGAAATAATGTGAAACAGTAGGACAGGCGGGAAATAATGTGAAACAGTAGGACAGGTGGCAGACAATGTGAAACAGTAGGACCAATGGGAAACACTCACAAACACACACACACACACACACACACACACACACACACACACACACACACACACACACACACACACCCACACACACACACACACACACACACATATTTTCCCCCCAATATTTCGACCTCTTTGGTCTTCCTCAGGGGACTTAATATGCATGTATTATTAACTCTAATTTATAGTTTAGTAATGCTTTGTTGCTTTTTACATAGTTTTGATTTTTCATTTATTGTTTCTGTTTTATTTTCAATCATTCAACAACTTATGGATCATTGAAACATAATAGCTGTCCTGTAGATATGCCAGTGTAAACGCTGCTTCGCATTTACATGGGCAGGTGTCAGGTCCACACAGTTATGTCATGTTGTGTGCAGGAAGCAGGAAAATGTTTGGTACATGATCTTGAGCTGCCGAATTTTGCGAAATGTTTGCGAAAACAGGTTTTGAAGACATTCAGGCTACTTTCCCGATGAGCAGAGGTTCTATATACGGCTCTGCTGAGTACAAACTGCTACAAGGTGTTTTGTGTCGACTGCAAATAACTTGAGGTCTTTTGTACCTTCGAACGACCATTGAGTTCGAGGTAGAGATGACTGTGTGGTTTTGATCATTAGGAGTCTTGGTGATGTCTGATAGAAGAGAGAGAGAGAGAGAGAGAGAGAGAGAGAGAGAGAGAGAGAGAGAGAGAGAGAGAGAGAGAGAGAGAGAGAGAGAATACAAACTCGAAAACAGAGATGAATACAAAATACGAACGTTTTAATTGATGGTAAAATGGATAATTTAGAGCTCCATCACACCATGCCCTCAAGGGAGAGAGAGAGAGAGAGAGAGAGAGAGAGAGAGAGAGAGAGAGAGAGAGAGAGAGAGAGAGAGAGAGAGAAGCTTTTTACGATAAATCAGCGACGGGGCTGCTTTGTTCCTTATCCCCTGCGAATAACGCTGGCGCAATGACGGGGAAGGAAGCGAGTTTCTGGTCTTCCCCCGGTGAAGACGGTCGATGGAGGGGAGTTAATCTGAGCCAGCGGCACTCATTTGCTCACAGCATTAATTAATCTTTGATGACTGATCGCCTCATTACCTGCCCGCCAAGCCCTCTCCTCTCTCTCTCGGCGGCCTAGCATTAGAGAGAGAGAGAGAGAGAGAGAGAGAGAGAGAGAGAGAGAGAGAGAGAGAGAGAGAGAGAGAGAGAGAGAGAGAGATTGTTTTTCACATGCTCGTGCATTCGTCTCTGTCATTCTATCAGTCTGTCTGTCTGTCTATCTGTGCGTGCGTGTCGTGCGTGCGTGCGTGCGTGCGTGCGTGCGTGCGTGCGCGCGCGCGTGTGTGCGTCTGTGTGTGTGTGGTGTGTGTGCTGTGTGTGTCTGTGTGAGTGCATGTTTGAGTGTGTGTGAGCGCTTGCAAATGAGTGATCGGATGTATGCCTGTGTTAGCCCGTAAATGCGTGCGTTCTCTCTCTCTCTCTCTCTCTCTCTCTCTCTCTCTCTCTCTCTCTCTCTCTCTCTCTCTCTCTCCTCTCCTCTCTCTCTCTCTCTCTGTCCTCTTGGTGGTAGTTGACAGTCTGGAAGGCGACAGACTATCAGGATGCTGTCTACTGTCCTGCGCTCAGCGGCAGTGCCAGGGAGCACCAGATGATCATTGTTACTGGCGGACACTGTGTGAGACTGACCACGTGATGTAGCCATAGTGGGTAAGGACTGGCGGGAGCTCTGCCTGATGGCAGGAATGTTATGTAATGCCAGTAATTAACCGCGTTTGAATGCTCCCTGTCTGTCCTGTCTGTCTCTCTCGTCTCTCTCTCTCTCTCTCTCTTGACTGCCTCCATAAGATATCTTTTGTTCAGTATTTACTTTGTCTTTGTTTGGTTGCTGGCCATTTTTTTTTTTTTCGTGTTTTGTAGTTAGTAGTACTGCAGCACACACGCGTGCCATGGTACTACAAGCTGGAATGGTTTACTGCCATTTTTACAGTGAATGATGTCATTAGCCAAAATGAAAAAAAAATTGTTGAACGAATGTGGGAGAAAGGGCTGCACCACTGAACTGTCACACACTTGCTGCACTCTGCAGGCACCAGCCACTACAATCTCCCCACCTCGCCCACAGCTGAATACGACTGAACACAGGACGTAATTCATTGACGAAACAAGAGACGAACACAGGTTACAACCCATAAGTGAAGCAGGAAGTGAACACAGGATAAAACCCATTGATGAAATAGGAAGTGAACACAGGACACAAGCCAGTAATGAAATAGGAAATCAACACATGACGCGCTTTGAGCTCTTAAGTGTTCCTCAGGCAAGATAACAACGTTCAGGACAATGAAAACGAAGAACGAGCAATCACCTATTTTCTCAAACTGGGCGCAAGATGGCCGTTGAATTCTCTTTTTTCTCCTTCTCCTTCGTTTTCGGTGTCCTGAATGCTGTTTGTCTTACCTGAAGACCTAAGAGGTCGAAACTACGGACTGGAGGCAGGAAGAAGGGTGGGAGAGGGAGGAGGGTGGGAGAGGGAGGACGAGGCAACAACACAGCCAATGCTGTAAGCCACAGGTCAGTGAAGGAAGAAGTAAGGGGGATAACTGCCTGCTGCCTTACCTCCCTGGGGGGAAGAACGGGGCGTAGATCTCCTTGAAGGTCTCCTCGTTCACGATCCCTGTGGGGCACTCCTGAAACAGAGCACACCCAGGACCAATGTCAACGGGTCATCATCGACAACACAGCCTCCAGAGAAAGATGAGGCAGGGTGAGGATGACAGGGTGAGGTGACAGGGTGAGGATGACATGGTGAGGGGTGACAGGGTGAGGTGACAGGGGATGATGACAGGGTGAGGATGACAGGGTGACAGGGTGAGGATGACAGGGTGACAGGGTGAGGATGACAGGGTGAGGATGACAGGGTGAGGATGACAGGGTGACAGGGTGACAGGGTGAGGTGAGGATGACAGGGTGAGGTGACAGGGTGAGGATGACAGGGTGAGGATGACAGGGTGAGGTGACAGGGTGAGTGAGGTGAGGATGACAGGGTGATGACAGGGTGAGGATGACAGGGTGGGATGACAGGGTGGTGAGGATGACAGGGTGAGGATGACAGGTGAGGATGACAGGGTGAGGATGACAGGGTGACAGGGTGAGGATGACAGGGTGAGGATGACAGGGTGAGGATGACAGGGTGAGGATGTGAGGATGACAGGGTGAGGGGATGACAGGGTGGTGAGGATGACAGGGTGAGGAGGACAGGGTGATGACAGGGTGAGGATGACAGGGTGAGGATGACAGGGGTGACAGGAGGATGACAGGGTGACAGGGTGATGACAGGGGGTGACAGGATGACAGGGTGGTGAGGGTGACAGGGTGACAGGATGACAGGGTGAGGATGACAGGGGGATGACAGGGTGAGGATGACAGGGTGAGGATGACAGGGTGAGGATGACAGGGTGAGGAGGGTGACAGGGTGAGGATGACAGGTGAGGATGACAGGGTGAGGATGAGGATGACAGGGTGAGGATGACAGGGTGGGTGAGGATGACAGGGTGAGGATGACAGGGTGAGGATGACAGGGTGAGGATGACAGGGTGAGGATGACAGGGTGAGGATGGTGAGGGTGACAGGGTGATGACAGGGTGAGGATGACAGGGTGAGGATGACAGGTGACAGGATGACAGGGTGAGGATGGCAGTGAGGATGACAGGGTGAGGATGACAGGGTGAGGATGACAGGGTGAGGATGACAGGATGACAGGGTGAGGATGACAGTGTGAGGATGACAGGGTGAGGGTGACAGGGTGAGGATGACAGGGTGATGACAGGGTGAGGATGACAGGGTGAGGAGGATGACAGGGTGACAGGGTGACAGGGTGAGGTGACAGGGTGATGACAGGGTGAGGGATGACAGGGTGAGGATGACAGGTGACAGGGTGAGGATGACAGGGGTGAGGATGACAGGGTGAGGATGACAGGGTGACAGGGTGAGGGTGACAGGATGACAGGGTGAGGATGACAGGGTGACAGGATGACAGGGTGAGGATGACAGGGTGAGGATGACAGGGTGACAGGGTGAGGATGACAGGGTGAGGATGACAGGTGAGGATGACAGGATGACAGGGTGAGGATGACAGGGTGAGGATGACAGGGTGGGTGACAGGATGACAGGGTGAGATGATGACAGGGTGAGGATGACAGGGTGAGGATGACAGGGTGAGGATGACAGGGTGAGGATGACAGGGGTGAGGATGACAGGGTGAGGACAGGGTGAGGATGACAGATGATGACAGGGGGTGAGGATGACAGGGTGAGGATGACAGGGTGAGGATGACACAGGGTGACAGGGTGAGGATGACAGGGTGAGGATGACAGGGTGAGGATGACAGGGTGAGGATGACAGGGTGAGGATGACAGGATGACAGGATGACAGGATGACAGGGTGAGGATGACAGGGTGACAGGATGACAGGGTGAGGATGACAGGGTGACAGGATGACAGGGTGAGGATGACAGGGTGACAGGGTGAGGATGACAGGGTGAGGATGACAGGTGAGGATGACAGGGTGACAGGATACAGGGTGAGGATGACAGGGTGAGGATGACAGGGTGACAGGATGACAGGGTGAGGATGACAGGGGTGAGGATGACAGGGTGAGGATGACAGGGGTGACAGGGTGAGGATGACAGGGTGAGGATGACAGGGTGAGGATGATGACAGGTGGGTGACAGGATGACAGGTGACAGAGTGAGGATGATAGGGTGACAGGGTGACAGGACGACAGGGTGACAGGATGACAGGATGACAGGGTGACAGGGTGACAGGGTGACAGGATGACAGGATGACAGGATGACAGGGTGACAGGATGACATGATGACAGGATGACAGGTGACAGGGTGACAGGGTGACAGGGTGACAGGGTGACAGGGTGACAGGTGACAGGATGACAGGATGACAGGGTGACAGAGGACAGGGTGACAGGTGACAGGGTGACAGGATGACAGTGGATGACAGGGTGACAGGGTGACAGGGTGACAGGATGACAGGGTGGTGACAGGGTGACAGGATGACAGGGTGACAGGGTGACAGGGTGACAGGATGACAGGTGACAGGATGACAGGGGACAGGGTGACAGGTGACAGATGACAGGGTGACATGACAGGATGACAGGATGACAGGGTGACAGGATGACAGGATGACAGAATACCAGGATGACAGGATGACAGGGTGACAGGGTGACAGGATACTAGGGTAACAGGATGACAGGGTGACAGGGTGACAGGGTGACAGGGGTGACAGGATGACAGGGTGACAGGGTGACAGGGTGACAGGGTGACAGGCTGAGGATGAACAGTGTCTCAGTATTATGGTAAACCCAGATTTTCCTCACCCTGAAGCAGAAACCTCAGCGGGCTTGTCTGTGTGTGTGTCTGTGTCTTTCAGAATGATTAATAAGTCAGTCAGTCAGTCAGTCAGTCAGTCAATCAGTGAATTGGTCCATCAACAGCTCAGCCAGTCCACCGTTAGTTTATGTCCTTAGAGAGAAGAGAGGGAAGAGCCAGGTCCCCCAGTACAGTATTCCTAAAAGCAATTTCCGCTATCCACCCCCCTCCACACTCACCCATGTCTGGCCTTCCCCTCCCTCTCATCACCCCCCCCCCACCCCCCCCCCCCACCCACCCTCCCCCCCCCCCCCCCCCACCCCCCCCCCAACCCCAGCCCCCCCCCCCCCCCCCCCCCCCCCCCCCCCCCCTCTTCATCTCCATCTAATTCTCAGAAAACTGCTTCTCCTCCCAGTGTCAGCTCGCTCTCTCCCATTTCGGCACTCAGTCTGCGAGGAGGACGAAAATAGCGGCGAGTTTCTCCACCTGAAGAGCTGGCCAATCCAATTGCGGCTGTCCCCGCTGCCGCTGTCTCCCCGCCTGGCTTTCACCACCACAGTCCCCCCCCCCCCCCCCTCCCCGGCCATGGCCGCAGTTAGAGCTGGACAATCTGTGTGAGGCTCCCAGATGGCGTGTCGTTACACAACTCCACTCCACATCCCGCTCCTCCTCTCTGCTCGCTCTTTTCCCCATCCTGCACCGTGTCCTCTCCCTACCTCTCCCTTTGCCATGGCCTGCATATCCAGGCCACACTCCATAGTTAGCCTTGTGCACTAAAACATTGTATAATTCATGTAAGCGTTTTCAGGCCTACAACAGACGCGAGCCAGCATTTAAACTGATAAGTGATCAAAAAGAACAACCTCCCACCAATTCTTTCTCATGTTTTGAGAGATTTCGATGAAATGACAGTCTTTGTCATGTGCACCCTTTTCAGTGCACATGTTTGCAAAATGTTTCCTTTTTCAAAACTCATCATTAAAAAGCTACTGTAGACTCTACCTCAAAGGGATGGTCAGTAAACCTAGAGTTAACTCTGGTTAGTGTCCCTTAGACTCTAACTCAAGGGGATAGTCAGTAACCTAAAGTTAACTCTGGTGTGTCTCTTGTGTTAAACAGTTCAAAATGCAGACTAAGGTCAAACTATGTGGAAAGTGTTTACGCTTCCCCTCACACTCAATGAGAGGGTCAGTAATTCAGTTAACAAGTCAGCTTGCCTGACAGGTTTTCAGCAGTGTCAGTTGACAGTGCAGTGCAAGTAAAGCATGATTTTGGCTTGACTGCAAGTAAAGCATGATTTTGGCTTGACTGCAAGTAAAGCATGATTTTGGCTTGACTGCAAGTAAAGCATGCATGATTTTGGCATGACTGCAAGAAAAGCATGATTTTGGCTTGACTGCAAGTAGAGCATGATTTTGGCTTGACTGCAAGTAAAACATGATTTTGGCATGACTGCAAGAAAAGCATGATTTTGGCTTGACTGCAAGTAAAGCATGATTTTGGCATGACTGCAAGTAAAGCATGATTTTGGCTTGACTGCAAGTAAAGCATGATTTTGGCTTGACTGAAAGTAAAGCATGATTTTGGCTTGACTGAAAGTAAAGCATGATTTGGCTTGACTGCAAGTAAAGCATGATTTTGGCTTGACTGCAAGAAAAGCATGATTTTGGCTTGACTGCAAGTAAAGCACGATTTTGGCTTGACTGCAAGAAAAGCATGATTTTGGCTTGACTGCAGAAAAAGCATGATTCTTACTCGTGATAGGATAACACAGCTGGCTGGCTGTGACTGAACCGGCTGGCTAAGATAGCAGTCAGTATCAGCAGAGGTGAGAGAGAGAGAGAGAGGAGAGAGAGAGAGAGAGAGAGAGAGAGAGAGAGAGAGAGAGAGAGAGAGAGAGAGAGAGTGGCCTCAACTGTGCTGATATTTCATAGGGGCTGTATTTCAGAGGTGCTATATGGTAGTCTTCCTCACCTCTGTAATATGTAAAAAGTTAAACAGTGAATTAAGGCATCAATTGCCTGTATAGGCCTAACGTGGAAAGGAAAAGGTAAGCATAAAAAATACATAGTTTTCCTGATGATTTTGCAAGCACCAAAAAACGCGAACAGAAAAAAATAAAAAATATATCTGACATTTGAAAATGATTATTAATAAAGTCTCGGTTTTTTACTGTTGCAGGGATTTTTCTCCGTCAAAATAATTGCCCCTAAGTCCCCTATGTTGACAAAATAAAAAAGAATAGATAAGTGTTAGACAGTGAAAGTCTAAGACTGGAAGAAAATGAATGAAACAAACATTGATTGACTGACGTCTCAGTTAGGTTGGGGTGATTTAAGAGTGGAAGACTATAACTACCACTTGTGGCCTTAAAGAGCAAGGTTGGGTATTTGGATATAGTGCGGTGTGGTGGCCATCTTGAAGAAAATTGTTATGTGGTCTTGTTGTCCAAAGTCATTTGAAGTCTTGTTGTCCAAAGTTGGGCCTGGGGCTTCTTATATTCATAAGTGTGTGCTAATCTGTTCATGAAATGTTGTAGTGAGAAAGACAAAATGGTGAACGAATTTCTGAAGAAATTATTGGACCATTGTTGTAATTACTTAAAAAAAAAAAAAAAAAAAAAGGGCTGGTGGTGGTTAAATATATAAGAACTCCAAAAAGGGAAACTGTCTCTTAATAAGAAGAAAGGTTGAACGCGGGAGATCGTGTAAGACAGCGAATGAAAGTTGCAGTCAGGGAAATTTTATATGAAACGCAATAGTACATTTTCGATCTTGTGTGTGTGTCTCACTCCAAGGGTAACTCACCCCTCTGTCAGTCTTCAAATACATGACCTTCTCCTCAGTTGACATTTTTCAGGCCTCTGCACTCATCCGTGACACTATCTTTGCGCCAGCTACCTGGCTTGTACCTTGATGGCCACGTAAAAAGAAACAGAGAAGAATGAACCTTCAGACAATACAAATTACCAAAACAGTCTTATTGCGCCAGTCTATATAAATACTACTCGAACTGTTAAACAAGGCCTCGGTGCTTTCATTTTCGGTGTGCAGCCTGCAATGCTTTCCATCCGGCCGTGTCACGCTGTCCACCATACTGTTTTCCACACATCGTTGTAAAGGTGATAATAACAACACTATTTATACAGCATTTATCTTGCACAGAAGGACAATTCAAAGCGCTGACATACACACGTCAAGCGCACACGTGAATAATGTAACTTGAAAAGAAAGATAGCGGCTCCATGAAGAAACTAAAAAAAGAGGAGGGGAGACGTGGAGGGGGGGGGGGGGGGGGGGGGGGGGGGGTGGAGGCAGAATCAATGAAGCGGAAAATCAGAGCGGAAAAAGGAAGGCTCTAAGGATGTCATAATTGGACGAAGAGGAAACTTGTTCCAGGCATGCTGGCTGTGGAAAAACAAATCTGCCTGGCAATTGACTTGTGCAAGTCTGGAATCAGCGCAGCAGTTGAAACCTGATGTACAACGTAGACAACAGGATGGAGTGTAGAGATGAAGACAGTCACAGTAGAGAACAGGATGGAGTGTAGAGAAGACAGTCACAGTAGAGAACAGGATGGAGTGTAGAGAAGACAGTCACAGTAGAGAACAGGATGGAGTGTGTAGAGAT
>JADBJO010002524.1:100000-115000 GCA_016801955.1 Conus betulinus
CGCATGCCACGAAATCAAAAAAACGCTCTGGTGTTGTGTTTTGATACCCTCCCTCAACACAGAATGTGGCTACCTTACAGATGGCATCAAACACGGCTGCAGACACAAAAATCTCACAGAATGTGGCTACCTCGATAATGGCATCAAACACAGCTGCAGACACAAAAATCTTACCAAAGATGGACCTCGGGGTTCTAAGCGAAGAATGAAGAAGAAAGAAAGAAAAATATGCATCAATATTCAGCAAGATAATCTCAATTCATTATCTGTCAACATTTAACAAGATTATCGCAAGTCTAAATGTGCCTGAGTGTACAAGAAATTTATCGCATTTCTCAATATACCTCAATCAACAAAGCTGTTGCAATTCTCAATATCATTCAGTATTCAACAAAATTATGGCAATTCAAAATATCTCTCCATTTTCAACAACTGTACCGCAGCTCTCAATATCCCTCAGTATTTAACAAAATTATCGCGATTTTCAATATCCTATAATACTAACAAAACAAAAATACCCCCACACCACCACCACCACCCCCCCCATCCGCCCCCCCCAAAAAAAAAAAAAAAAAAAGAAAAAAAAAAAAAAGAAAAAAGAAGCGTGGCTTTCAGTATCCCCAAATATTCAACAAGCTTGTCGCATCCCTGAATATGCCTCAACATTCTGTGCAGCTCTCGGCACTGAAGAAGATGGTCGCCCTATCAAAAGGTCAAAAGGTCATTAAGATTCCCCGATTTTTCAACCTCCAGATTTCTGTGGCTGTCCTTCACCCGCCGCGCGGATGCCAAGGATGGACGTGTTTCCCTTTATATTTTCTTTGTGAATTGATTTTTTTTTTTTACTCAGCACTTTAACAAAAACATATTTCACATAGAGAGAGAGAGGGAGGGAGAGAGAGAGAGAGAGAGAGAGAGAGAGAGAGAGAGAGAGAGACAGAGACAGAGAGAGAGAGAGAGAGAGAGACAGAGACAGAGAGCGACAGAGAGAGACAGAGAGAGACAGAGAGAGAAGCACACAGACAGACAGAAAGACTGAGACAGACAGAGACAGACAGACAGATAGACAGACAGAAAGAAACACACGCACAGTCAGACACCCGCGCACAGATAGATAGATAGATAGATAGATAGATAGATAGATAGATAGATAGAGAGAGAGAGAGAGAGAGAGAGAGAGAGAGAGAGAGATAGGAGAGAGAGAGAGAGAGACAGACAGACAGACAGAGACAGACAGACAGACATAGACAGATAGAGAAAGAGACAGACAGACAGACAGACAGACAGACAGACAGACAGACCGAGAGGGAGGATGGGATGGGATGGGGAGAAGTGGCATGTGGGTTTAGGGATTAGGGCAGCCCAAAGAATCAATAATTCTTTCAGTGTTTTGCTTCAGGAAAGATCGATTGCTATGAGAAAGAAAATCGAACATCCTTTCGCTGGAATCCACGCAAAGTCTCTCCCCCCCCCCCCTCCATACCCCCCCCCCCTCTACTAATTAGCAAAACGAAATGCTCGTGATGATAAGAGAAACGTTGCATGATTTGATTTTCTTTTCTCTTCTTTCGTTTCACCTTCCTTTGCATGCTGCTTTCTTCTTCGTTTTCTTTTTTTTTTCCTTTATTTTCGGTCGTGATTGTTGTTATATTTTATTTCTCATCCAGAAGAAAGCAGAGTGGACGTTTGCCAATGACATGTCCGAGCGCCCACAGTACCAGGGTCAACACACCAAACATCTGCCCTTCTAGCGCCATGATTAGCAGGGTCAATACTAAATATCTGCCCCTTCTAGCGCCAAGATTAGCAGGGTCAATACACCAAACATCTGCCCCTTCTAGCGCCTAGATGGCAGGGTCAATAACCAAACATTTGGCCCTTCTAGCGCCTAGATGGCAGGGTCAATACACCAAACATCTGCCCCTTCTAGCGCCATGAATAGCAGGGTCAATAAATCAAACATCTGCCCCTTTTAGCGCCATGATTAGCAGGGTCAATACACCAAACATCTGTATGTTCTCCTAACGCCAAGACTATTAGAGTCAATACACCAAACATCTGCCTGTTCTCCTAGCGCCAAGATTAGCAGGGTCAACACACCAAACATCTGCCTGTTCTCCTAGCGCCAAGATTAGCAGAGTCAATACACCAAACATCTGCCTGTTCTCCTAGCGCCAAGATTAGCAGAGTCAATACACCAAACATCTGCCTGTTCTCCTAGCGCCAAGATTAGCAGAGTCAATACACCAAACATCTGCCTGTTCTCTCCTAGCGCCAAGATTAGCAGGGTCAACACAACCAACATCTGTCTGGTCTCCTAGCGTCATGATTAGCAGGGTCAACACAGCAGACATCTGTTCTCCTAGCGCCAAGATTAGCAGTCAATGCACCAAACATCTGTCTGTTCTCCTAGCGCCATGATTAGCAGGGTCAATACACCAAACATCTGTCTGTTCTCCTAGCGCCATGATTAGCACGGTCAATATACACAAACATCTGCCCGAGATTAGCAGGGTCAATGCAGCAAACATCAGCCTAAGATTAGCAGAGTCAATACACCAAACATCTGCCCAAGATTAGCAGGGTCAATACACCAATCATCTGCCCAAGATTAGCGGCGTCAGTACCGCAAACATCTGCCCAAGATTAACAGGGCAATACAGCAAACATTTGCCCAAGATTAGCAGGGGTAATACAGCAAACATCTGCCCAAGATTAGCAGGGTCAATACACCAAATATCTGCCCAAGATTAGCCGAGTCAATACACCAAACATCTGCCCCTGCTCCTGTCTTTCCCTGCCTGGGTCAGTGTGTTGAACTTCTCTAGGAACTGGAAACACGCCAACGAAGTCCCGCTTTGTTTTTCGGGGAAAGTACCGAATTGTATGACTTTTGTGTGAAGATCATGATCTGGTAGAGAGAGGGATTTAAAAAGCTTACCACATGGGAAGAAAATATTGGCATGGTATCCTCCAACAAGCGGGTTGTTTGGGCAATTCTGTTGTTCGTGCGTGCGTGCGCGCGTGCGTGCGTGTGTGCGTGCACGCGCGCGCGCGCGCGCGCGCGTGTGTGTGTGATTTTTTTTTTCATGCCACAGCACTTCAGTGTTTGTTTGTTGCTCTATTCGTTCCTCTGTCACATGCTTCAATACTGTTTGTTGCTCTGTTTCTTATTCTTTCACATGCGTCAGTGTGTGTTGTCTGTTGCTCTACTCTTTCCTCTTTCACATGCATCAGTGTTGTTTGTTGCTCTATTCGTTCCTCTGTCACATGCATCAGTGTTGTTTGTTGCTCTGTTCCTTCCTCTTTCACATGCGTCAGTGTTGTTTGTTGCTCTGTTCCTTCCTCTTTCACATGCGTCAGTGTTGTTTGTTGCTCTATTCTTTCCTCTGTCACATGCGTCAGTGTTGTTTGTTGCTCTGTTCGTTCCTTTGTACACATGCGTCAGTGTTGTTTGTTTGCTCTACTCGTTCCTCTGTAACATGTGTCAGTGTTGTTTGTTGTTCTATTCGTTCCTCTGTCACATGTGTCAGTGTTCTTTGTTGCTCTATTCGTTCCTCTGTCACATGTGTCAGTGTTCTTTGTTGCTCTACTCGTTCCTCTGTCACATGTGTCAGTGTTCTTTGTTGCTCTACTCGTTCCTCTGTCACATGTGTCAGTGATGTTTGTTGCTCTGTTCGTTCCTCTGTCACATTTCTCCTTGTTCCCTGGCCAGTGGGGGTGACTGTCCGGTCACGTAACTACAATGAATCTGGCAACACAGACAGGCCGCCAGAGATGCTGCCAGACATGTTTGATCTTATTCGTCATCTCTGTTCCTGTTGATTTTGGAATGGAGATCAGAATTACAAACAGGTTGATTCTTTCTCTCTGCCGAAACTGTCCCTTTACATCTCCGCCCCGCTTTCCTGCAGAACCTTCTGCGTTGGGGGGGGTTGTTGTTGTTCACATTGATGTTCCATGTTATTAAAGTGGTTGTTGTTTACATTGATGTTCCATGTTGTTTGGGTTGTTGTTCACATTGATGTTCCATGTTATTTAAGTGGTTGTTGTTTACATTGATGTTCCATGTGTTGTTTGGGTTGTTCTTGATTACATTGATGTTCCATGTTGTTTTGGCTGTTGTTGTTGTCACATTGATGTTTCATGTTGTTGGGTTGTTGTTGTTCACATTGATGTTCCATGTTGTTTTGGCAGTTGTTGTTCACATTGATGTTCCATGTTATTTGGGTGTTGTTGTTCACATTGATGTTCAATGTTGTTCGGTTGTTGTTGTTCACATTGATGTTCCATGTTGTGTTGGTTGTTTTTGCTCACATTGATGTTCCATGTTGCTTGGGTTGTCGTTGTTCACATTGATGTTCCATGTTGTTTGGGTTGTCGTTGTTCACACTGATGTTCCATGTTCTTTGGCTTGTTGTTGTTCACTTTGATGTTTCATGTTGTTTGGGTTGTTGTTGTTCACATTGATGTTCCATGTTGTTTGGGTTGTCGTTGTTCACATTGATGTTCCATGTTGTTTGGAGTGTTGTTGTTCACATTGATGTTACATGTTGTGTTGGTCGAGGGTTGTTCACACTGATGTGTTCTACGTTGTTTGGCTGTTCTTGTTCACATTGATGTTCTATGTTGTTTGGCTAGTTGTTGTTCACATTGAGGTTCCATGTTGTTGGGTTGTTGTTGTTCACATTGATGTTCCATGTTGTTTGGCTAGTTGTTGTTGTTCATTGATGTTCCATGTTGTTGGCTTGTTGTTGTTCACATTGATGTTCCATGTTGTTTGGCTTGTTGTTGTTCACACTGATGTTCCATGTTGTTTGGCTTGTTGTTGTTCACATTGATGTTCCATGTTGTTTGGCTTGTTTGCTGTTCACATTGATGTTCCATGTTGTTTGGGTTGGTTGTTGTTCACATTGATGTTCCATGTTGTTTGGGTTGCTGTTGTTAACATTGATGTTCCATGTTGTTTGGGTTGCTGTTGTTCACATTGATGTTCCATGTTGTGTGGGTTGTTGTTGTTCACATTGATGTTCCATGTTGTTTGAGTTGTTGTCGAATTGATGTTCAATGTTGTTTGGGTTGTTGTAGTTCACATTGATGTTCCATGTTGTGTGGGTTGTTTTTGTTCACATTGATGTTCCATGTTGTTTGGGTTGTTGTTGTTGTTCACATTGATGTTCCATGTTGCTTGGGTTGTTGCTGTTGTTCACATTGATGTTCCATGTTGTGTGGGTTGTTGTTGTTCACATTGATGTTCCATGTTGTTTGAGTTGTTGTTGTTCACATTGATGTTCCATGTTGTTTTGGGTTGGTTGTTGTTCACATTGATGGTCCATGTTGTTTGGGTTGCTGTTTGTTCACATTGATGTTCCATGTTATTTGGGTTGTTGTTGCTCACATTGTTCCCTGCGATGGAGTGCATGATTATCAGCATGACATGAGATGGGCACATGTCTTTTGTCTGTCTCTTTAGCCGTCACTTTGTCCCTCTGTCTACGTATCTAGTTCACAGTGGCTGTTTGTCTCTCTGTCTACGTATCTAGTTCACAGTGGCTGTTTGTCTCTTTGTCTACGTATCTAGTTCACAGTGGCTGTTTGTCTCTCTGTCTACGTATCTAGTTCACAGTGGCTGTTTGTCTCTCTGTCTACGTATCTAGTTCACAGTGGCGGTTTGTCTCTCTGTCTACGTATCTAGTTCACAGTGGCGGTTTCTTTATATTTATCTGTCCTTCTGCATGTCTGTCTGTCTGTGTGTCCCTGTCAGTCTCTGGATACTCGTCTGTGCTCATTCGGGCATGAGAGAGAGAGAGAGAGAGAGAGAGAGAGAGAGAGAGAGAGAGAGAGAGAGAGAGAGAGAGAGAGAGAGAGAGAGATGTAACTCACTGTGTATATCGCCACGTGCGTTATGTGTGATGTGTCTGTATAATGTAGCAGTGCGATGTGTCGTTCTCAGAGCTGAAAAGCCGTATCTCAGCACTCAGCAATACTACTGCAGTACTGTGCTCAATACAAAGATACATCTGATTGACATGTGATCTACCTGTACCACTCCTTGTTGCCGTCCACTTCCCCCGAAAAAAGCCCCCCCCCCCCACCCCCAACCCCCACCCCCACCTCTCTCTCTCTCTCTCTGCTCCACTACCGCATGGAAAGAATTAGACATAACATATTACAATCTCTCTCTCCTCCTCCTCCGCCTGGATCCCTCCTCCCACCAACGGGAGAGAGAGAGAGAGAGAGAGAGAGAGAGAGGAGAGAGAGAGAGAGAGAGAGAGAGAGAGAGAGAGAGAGAGAGAGAGAGAGAGAGAGAGAGAGAGAAATCTGAAATCTGAAATCTTTAATGAGGATAACTGAATAAGCATTTCAATACTTTTTTTTTCATCAGGTCCTCAAAAACAAAGCAAAACCACGTCACAAATTAAACAAAGACAAGAAAAGAGCAGAAGAGTATGTTAACAATAATATCAGCTATGACATACAGGAAATAATATTAATATAGAAAGGATCGGGATGCAATAAACAAAATAAAAAACAAAGGGGGCAGGGTACATTATATAAATGAAGACATAATATGTATGTATATGTATACATACATATTATGTATATATATATATATATATATATATATATATATATATATATATATATATATATATTGTGTGTGTGTGTGTGTGTGTGTGTGTGTGTGTGTGTGTGTGTGTGTGTGTGTGTGTGTGTACACGTATACATGTACACGGGAGCCGGAATAGCTCAGTTGGTAGAGCATCTGACTCGTAATCTTGGTGATCCTGGGGTTGCGGGTTCGAACCTCCACCGGGGCTTTTCGGTACAGGGGGACTTTTCCCTCGGAGTTGACATTGGTTCTGACTCCATTTCCCATACAGTCCTTCGAATGAGACTATAAACCGAGGTTCCGTGTGTGAACGCACGCATAACATCTTGCACACACGTAAAATCCCATCACCAACATTCGGAAGAGTAGGCCAGTTTGGCCGTTGGTATTGATGACACGTTACGCATAGCATGCACCCTGAGTGAGAAATGAAAAGAATGAAGGATGTAAGGAAAATGAGTGATCGATATTGAACGATACTGACTGGATAACACGGGAAACGACTGAATGAAGCGCCAGCTGGCAGCAGCTCTTCATCGGCACTACCCAGGTGGGCAGCCCGTTGTGTAAACGAGTGTGGATTGTAAAGCGCTTAGAGCTTGGTCTCTAGCCGAGAATAGGCGCTATATAATAAGTATTCATTATTATTATTATTATTATTACACTTACCCACTTGTACATAATAAGAGAGAGAGAGAGAGAGAGAGAGAGAGAGAGAGAGAGAGAGAGAGAGAGAGAGAGAGAGAGAGAGAGAGAGAGAGAGAGAGAGAGAGAGAGAGAGAGAGAGAGAGAGAGAGAGAGAGAGAGGTCATCACCTGGATAATTTGAATACATTGTAAATATATGCCATTTACATGAACAATAAACAACGGAATTACTATTATAACAGCTTGAATAAGTAATCTTGGTAGCAGCTCTTGAATGATGCCAAGGAATTCTTTGTTTTAATGCCATCAGGAATTTCGTTCAATTGTTTACTGCCTGAGTATATAAGAGAAGCCATATACAGATCAGTTCTAGGACGGGGAAGTTGTATTCTCTCTTTGTCTCGTAGTTTAGTCTTTTGGAGCTTTTCGTAGAGATATGATGGAGCAAGTCCATTAACTATTTTGTAGAAAAATACTGCTTTATTGAACTGACTTCTCAACTGAAACGGAAAGAAGAATATGTAATGTTTTGTAGTCATGAATTAGTAGGGAAGATGATTTTAGAAGTATAAGTTTGATGGAACGCCTGTAAATGCTTTCTAAGGGTTTAAGACAGTTTTTACCAGCCATATCCCATATTGTAGATGCATAGTCGAAATGTGGTTGTAAATATGCATGGAAAAATAATTTTCTAGTGTGTTGATCGAGAAAGTGTTTTATTCTGTTAAACTGAAATAATTTCTTAGAAAGTTTACGCGCGAGTGCAGAAGTGTGTACTGACCAGGAAAGATTGTTGTCAATTGTTAGACCAAGCAGTTTGTGAGAGTCAACCTCTTCTAGAACACTGTCGTTTAGTTTTATTTTGCTTAAATCAGTTTTGAAGTTTTGGTGTTTTTGTCTTGTAGTAATTATCATTAACGTAGATTTCTTAGGATGTAGAGCCATATGATTTAGTTTACTCCATGTTTCCAGTTTTGTAAGGTCGTTTTGTATATCTGCAAGCACTGAGTCTGTGTTTTTGTTTTTGTTATGCATTGTACTATCACCTGCAAATAGTTCACAAATTAACGAAGATCGCTTATATAGACCGAAAATAAAACTGATCCTAGGACTGACCCTTGGGGACACCACAGCTTACAGGTTGAAAAGATTATTTTTTACTGTCCTGGAAAACTAATTGCTTTCTGTTGGTTAGAAAGGATGAAATAAGACTTATCGCATCTTGTGATAAACAATATAATTTCAGTTTTTTTAATAAGGAGATTGTATTCAATGGTATCAAATGCCATAGCAAAGTCAACAAATACTGCCCCAGTAACAAGATCATTATCAATATTTGTTTGCCATTGTTCTACTAGGTTTGAGAGTGCAGTGTGACAAGAATGTTTTTTTTTTTTCTGAAACCACTTTGGTTTGGATGAAACAAATCATAATCATCAAAATGGGACTGAATCATTTTATTTAAATGTTTTTCTAATGGTTTTGACAGAACAGATAAAATTGATATGGGCCTGTAGTTTGAAGCATCATTTGGGTCACCAGATTTAAAGAGAGGAATTACCTTGGTATCCTTAAAAGCTTGAGGAAAATGACATTTTTCAATACACAAACTATAAATATAGGTTAAATGTTCCGCAATGATCGGTGCTGCCGTTTTAAGTATTCGATTGTCCAATCATCCAATCCACGAGATTTAGACTGACTTAAGGAACATAAATCATGGTATACTTCATGCACACTTATGAATTTAAACTTAAGAGAAAGATTTTACATTTTTCAACGCACAAAAATCTTTAAGTAACAGCAAATCATTCTGATGAGTGTAGTCTTCCTTGACAATTGAATCAGAAACTACATGTTGAGAAGTTTTTGTTCAATTCGTCGTTTAATAGGCTTGTAGACGGAGTATTTGAAGATGCTTTTTTCCTGATAGTTGATTTACTGCTTTCCATATAGATTTGGTGTTAGATTTAGAAGCGATGAGAGAGAGAGAGAGAGAGAGAGAGAGAGAGAGAGAGAGAGAGAGAGAGAGAGAGAGAGAGGCAAATGGCACTGTATTAAATACAACAGTCTGTGATAGTTTTTCATCTGAAGTTTCGCCGCCAATGACACACAGCGACAGTGTCTACAGGGCAGGGGAACAACAGTATTGTCCACAAGCAGCGATTTTAAGATATAATACTTTGAGGAAGCAGCAATAAAAAGACATAGCACTTTTAGGAGGAGCAATAAAAGTCACTGGGTTGGAGAAAAAAGAAACAACTTTGGCCATCAACCCGTCGCACGTAGCACACAGCTAAGACCTAGCGCTGTGAAGACGAAGGGCAATGGATATTCTAACGCTGTGAAAAACAGCGGGCAATGGAGATTCTAGCGCTGTGAAGACGAAGGGCAATGGAAATTCTAACGCTGTGAAGACGAAGGGCAATGGAGAGATTCTAGCGCTGTGAAGACGAAGGGCAATGGAGATTCTAGCGCTGTGAAGACGAAGGGCAATGGAAATTCTAACGCTGTGAAGACGAAGGGCAATGGAGATTCTTGCGCTGTGAAGACGAAGGGCAATGGAGATTCTAGCGCAGTGAAGACGAAGGGCAATGGAAATTCTAACGCTGTGAAAACAACGGGCAATGGAGATTCTAGCGCTGTGAAGACGAAGGGCAATGGAAATTCTAGCGCTGTGATGACGAAGGGCAATGGAGATTCTAGCGCTGTGAAGACAACGGGCAATGGAGATTCTAGCACTGTGAAGACGAAGGGCAATGGAAATTCTAGCGCTGTGAAAACAACGGGCAATGGAGATTCTAGCGCTGTGAAGGCGAAGGGCAATGGAAATTCTAGCGCTGTGAAAACAGCGGGCACTGGAGATTCTAGCGCTGTGAAGACGAAGGGCAATGGAGATTCTAGCGCTGTGAAGACGAAGGGCAATTGAGATTCTAGCACTGTGAAGACGAAGGGCAATGGAGATTCTAGCGCTGTGAAGACGAAGGGCAATTGAGATTCTAGCACTGTGAAGACGAAGGGCAATTGAGATTCTTGCACTGTGAAGACGAAGGGCAATTGAGATTCTAGCGCTGTGAAGACAACGGGCAATGGAGATTCTAGCGCTGTGAAGACGAAGGGCAATGGAGATTCTAGCGCTGTGAAGACGAAGGGCAATTGAGATTCTAGCGCTGTGAAGACAAAGGGCAATGGAGATTCTAGCGCTGTGAAGACGAAGGGCAATGGAGATTCTTGCACTGTGAAGACGAAGGGCAATGGAGATTCTAGCGCTGTGAAGACGAAGGGCAATGGAAATTCTAGCGCTGTGAGGACGAAGGGCAATGGAAATTCTAACGCTGTGAAGACGAAGGGCAATTGAGATTCTAGCGCTGTGAAGACGAAGGGCAATGGAAATTCTAACGCTGTGAAGACGAAGGGCAATGGAGATTCTTGCGCTGTGAAGACGAAGGGCAATGGAGATTCTAGCGCAGTGAAGACGAAGGGCAATGGAAATTCTAACGCTGTGAAAACAACGGGCAATGGAGATTCTAGCGCTGTGAAGACGAAGGGCAATGGAAATTCTAGCGCTGTGATGACGAAGGGCAATGGAGATTCTAGCGCTGTGAGGACGAAGGGCAATGGAGATTCTTGCACTGTGAAGACAAAGGGCAATGGAGATTCTAGCGCTGTGAAGGCGAAGGGCAATGGAGATTCTAGCGCTGTGAAGACAAAGGGCAATGGAGCACACGGCTAACACCCAGCGCTGTGAAGACGAAGGGCAATGGAGATTCTTGCACTGTGAAGACGAAGGGCAATGGAGATTCTAGCGCTGTGAAGACGAAGGGCAATTGAGATTCTAGCGCTGTGAAGACAAAGGGCAATGGAGCACACGGCTAACACCCAGCGCTGTGAAGACGAAGGGCAATGGAGATTCTTGCACTGTGAAGACGAAGGGCAATGGAGATTCTAGCGCTGTGAGGACGAAGGGCAATGGAGCACACGGCTAACACCCAGCGCTGTGAAGACGAAGGGCAATGGAGATTCTTGCACTGTGAAGACGAAGGGCAATGGAGATTCTAGCGCTGTGAGGACGAAGGGCAATGGAGCACACGGCTAAACACCCAGCGCTGTGAGGACGAAGGGCAATGGAGCACACGGCTAACACCCCAGCGCTGTGAGGACGAAGGGCAATGGTGATTCTAGCGCTGTGAAGACAAAGGGCAATGGAGATTCTAGCGCTGTGGAGACGAAGGGCAATGGAGATTCTAGCGCTGTGAAGACAAAGGGCAATGGAGCACACGGCTAACACCCAGCGCTGTGAAGACGAAGGGCAATGGAGATTCAGCGATCCAACTGCCATGGACAGAGTGCTTCAATGTTGCCATCACTAATCTCGGGGCTACATGCATGGAGCTATACACACGGCGCTACACACACGGCGCTACACACATTGGGCCACACACACGGCGCTGCACAACGGGGGGCTACATACAAGGCGTTACACATGGGGACTACACACATGGGGGCTACACC
Source organism: Conus betulinus (assembly GCA_016801955.1). NCBI lineage: Eukaryota > Metazoa > Mollusca > Gastropoda > Neogastropoda > Conidae > Conus > Conus betulinus. The sequence continues at coordinate 111,773 of JADBJO010002524.1, forward strand.
CTGTGTTACACACATTGGGCTACACACACGGGGCTACACACATTGGGCTACACACACGGCGCTATACCCACGGGGCTACACACACACACACACACACACACACACACGGCGCTACACACATTGGGCTACACACACGGCGCTACACCCACGGGACTACACACACACACGGGGCTACACACATTGGGCTACACACATTGGGCTACGCACACGGTGCTACACCCACGGGGCTACACACACACGGGGCTACACACACATTGGGCTACACACACGGCGCTACACACATTGGGCTACACACACGGAGCTACACATACGGTGCTGCACACACATTGGGCTACACACACGGAGAGCTACACACATGGGGCATCATCGGGAACTTTCGTCCATTGATTTCATGAGAACGGAATGTCTGCTGACATGATTCCTCTCCCCCCAGGAGTAGGTGATCACTGTGACATCAGTTCCTCTCCCCCAGGGAGATTCCTCTCCCCCAGGGAGTAGGTGATCACTGTGACATCAATTCCTCATCCCCAGGGAGTAGTTGATCACTGTGACATCAATTCCTCTCCCCCAGGGAGTGGTTGATCACTGCGACATCAGTTCCTCTCCCCCAGGGAGTAGGTGATCACTGTGACATCAGTTCCTCTCCCCCAGGGAGTAGTTGATCACTGTGACATCAATTTCTCTCCCCCAGGGTGTAGTTGATCACTGTGACATCAATTCCTCTCCCCCCAGGGAGTAGCTGATCACTGTGACATCAATTCCTCCCCCCCCCCCCCCCCACTTGGGAGTAATTGATCACTGTGACATCAGTTCCTCTCTCCCCCAGGGAGTAGTTGATCACTGTGACGTGTGCCAAAGCATGTCTCTGAAGTAACAAAAAAAACACGCACCCCCCCCCCCCCCCCCAAGAAAAAGAAAAAACAAAAAACAAAAGAACGACGAAAAAAAAAACACACTGCGTGCGCGCACCCTCCCGCCCCCCCCCTGTGTGTGTGTGTGTGTGTGTGTGTGTGTGTGTGTGTGTGTGTGTGTGTGTGTGTGTGCGTGCGTGCGTGCGAGCATGCGTGCGCGCGCGCGCGCGCGCGTGTGTGTGAGTGTATGTGTGTGTGTGTGTGCGAGTTAGGAGGGAGGGGGGGGGGTCTGTGTGTCTACTGTTTGTACACACCATGTGCAAGTGCTCTGTGTCAGAGGGTGAGTGCTTGCCAGGCTTTGGCGGCTCCTACACGCTACTCAGCGACATTTCTCACTCTGTGTGTGTGCTGTGACTGATAGGATCAGTACCGTGCTACTCAGCGACATTTCTCACTCTCTGTGTTTGTGTGCTGTGACAGACAGGATTACTTCTTCGACGTACCTACTTACACCTAGCACTTGCACTTAGCATAATCTACCCACATGAAGTTTGCCCACAAGCCTCTCACGTCTATTCCATGAAGTTTGCCCACAGGCCGCTCAGTCTATTCCATGAAGTTTGCCTACAGGCCTCTCAGTCTATTCCATGAAGTTTGCCTACAGGCCTCTCATGTCTATTCCATGAAGGTTGCCCACAGGCCGCTCAGTCTATTCCATGAAGGTTGCCCACAGGCCGCTCACGTCTATTCCATGAAGGTTGCCCACAGGCCTCTCAGTCTATTCCATGAAGGTTGCCCACAGGCCGCTCAGTCTATTCCATGAAGGTTGCCCACAGGCCTCTCAGTCTATTCCATGAAGGTTGCCTACAGGCCTCTCAGTCTATTCCATGAAGTTGCCCGCAGGCCTCTCAGTCTATTCCATGAAGGTTGCCCACAGGCCGCTCAGTCTATTCTATGAAGGTTGCCCGCAGGCCTCTCAGTCTATTCTATGAAGGTTGCCCGCAGGCCTCTCAGTCTATTCTATGAAGGTTGCCCGCAGGCCTCTCAGTCTATTCCATGGAGGTTGCCCACAGGCCTCTCGGTCTATTCCATGAAGGTTGCCCACAGGCCTCTCAGTCTATTCCATGAAGGTTGCCCACAGGCCGCTCAGTCTATTCCATGAAGGTTGCCCACAGGCCGCTCAGTCTATTCCATGAAGGTTGACCACAGGCCTCTCAGCCTATTCCATGAAGGTTGCCCACAGGCCTCTCAGTCTATTCCATGAAAGTTGCCCACAGGCCGCTCAGTCTATTCCATGAAGGTTGCCCACAGGCCGCTCAGTCTATTCCATGAAGGTTGTCCACAGGCCGCTCAGTCTATTCCATGAAGGTTGCCCACAGGCCTCTCAGTCTATTCCACACAACTCCCTGGTCTCTGGCCGCAGCTCTCTACGCTCAGCTCTTTGATGCCATGGTTTGTTGGGGGGGGGGGGGGGGGGGGGGGGGGGGGGGGGGGGGGGGGGGGGCAGGGGTTGCAGTTGAAACGCCTTTTCCTTCGCCTTCATTCTTCAACTAGCAGATCTCTTTCCATTTGCCCTGCTCTTGTGCAGGCTGCTAGGGCATCAAACATCCGTACTATTCAGACATCGCTCGCCTGAATACCTGGCATGTTATTGCCAGTGGGGTCAATTCTAAACCCTTTCTCGGGTCTAAACACAACCCCATCCCTGATGCGGGATTCATCCATTACCACTGTGATGTTGTAACAGCCATTCTCTATTGATACATACCACTGTGATGTTATAACAGCCATTCTCTACTGATATATACCACTGTGATATTGTAACAGCCATTCTCTATTGATACATATCACTGTGATATTGTGACAGCCATTCTCTATTGATACATACCACTGTGATGTTGTAACAGCCATTCTCTCTTAGACACATACTACTGTGATTTTGTAACAACCATTCTCTATTGATACATACCACTGTGATGTAACAGCCATTCTCTATTGATACATACCACTGTGATATTGTAACAGCCATTCTCTATTGATACATACCACTGTGATGTAACAGCCATTCTCTATTGATACATACCACTGTGATGCTGTAACAGCCATTCTCTATTCTTTGTATGTTTGAGAACCAGCTTTTGAGAATGATCTACATTTCCTCTAAACCATCGGAATTATTATTTTACTGAGTTGCTAGTGAACAGAAACCAAATTCCGGAGGAGAAGCGTTTTCAGTCAAGGAAACAGCGTATTGAGCTGGTACTCCTACCATGATGGGTATTGTTCCAGCGTCCCCAGATGATGGAGGGAGGGGGAGGGAAAAGGGGGAGGGATAGAGGAAGCAGGTTGATGGAGGAAAGGGAAGGGGTGGCGGAGG
>JADBJO010002524.1:125000-127500 GCA_016801955.1 Conus betulinus
GACTGATTGAGGGGAAATTTAGCGGTTAAAGTAGGAGGTACGTAACCGTTCATAATTCTGTACATCATTATTGCTTTGTTGTATTGAAGTTTGAGTGACAAAGGAAGAATGTTTAGTTTGATATATTCTTGGGGGGTTAATGAAGATGATTTTAGAAGTATAGCCTTGAGGGCTCGTTTATCAACCCTGGCTAGAGGTTTCAGTGAATTAGCACTACACGAATCATAAAGAGTAGAGGCATAATCAATAAATGATTGAATATATGCATGTAAAAGTGCTTACGCGCGTGTATATCAATTTTTTTTTTTATTTTTGTGAGCTGGAATACTTTTTGCGACACGCGTTTGCTTAAGCAAGTAATATGGGGTGCCCAGGTGAGATTATGATCTAAGGTGACTCCCAGAACTTCATGGGTACTGACTTCTTCAAGCTGGTTTACACCTATGTATATAGAGGGCATTACAGAAGTTATGTTTTGTCTTTTTTGCCGCGACGTTATAATCATATACTTAGTTTTCTTTTCATTTAAAGACATGTGATTGAGCTTAGTCCAATTAACTAATTAGTCAACATTCTCTTGCATTTTAACGGTTAACTGATGGAGGTTAGAGTGTTTAGAATGAACAGACGTGTCATCGGCGAAAAGGTCGCAGGAACATTTTATGTGTAAGGGTAGATCATTTACGTAGAGTAGAGAAAGAAGTGGACCAAGAACTGATCCCTGTGGTACACCGTATGTTTGTCGTAAAGAGAGAGAGAGAGAGAGAGAGAGAGAGAGAGAGAGAGAGAGAGAGAGAGAGAGAGAGAGAGAAGGGGGGGGGGGGACAGAAACAGAGAGAAAAGGGAGAATGTAAGAGAGAGAGGGAAGGAGGGAGGAGAGAGAGAGAGAGAGGGAGAGAAAGAAAGAAAGAAGAGAGTGAGGGGGGGGGGGGGAGAGGGGGAGATACAGAGGTGAGGGAGAGAGAGGTGGGGAGAGAGAGGTGGGGAGAGAGAGGTGGGGGAGAGAGAGGTGGAAGAGAGAGGTGGGGAGAGAGAGGTGGGGGAGAGAGAGGTGGGGGAGAGAGAGAGGTGAGGGAGAGAGAGGTGGGGAGAGAGAGGTGGGGGAGAGAGAGGTGGGGGAGAGAGAGGTGGGGGAGAGAGAGGTGGGGGAGAGGAGAGAGGTGGGTGGGGAGAGAGAGGTGGAAAAGAGAGGTGGGGGAGAGAGAGGTGGGGGAGAGAGTTGGGGGAGAGAGGTGGGGAAGAGAGCGGTGGAGAGAGAGAGAGGTGGGGAGAGAGGAGGTGGGAGGGGAGAGAGAGAGGTGGGGGAGAGAGAGAGGTGGGGAGAGAGGGGGAGAGCGAGGTGGGGGAAGAGAGGTGGGGGAGGAGAGGACAGGTGGGTCAGAGAGGGAGACCTGAAGAGGTGGCCCCCTAGAGACAAAAGAGGCCCAGCCAAGCACTGAAGCCCCCAATGAAGCCAGGGGCTTAGCACAGAGCCAGGAGACCTGAAGAGCTGGGCCCCCAATGCCCCACACACAGCTGAACACACAGCCCAGGAGCCCTGAAGAGCTGGGCCTCCGATGCCCCACACAGCTCAAACACACAGCCCAGGAGCCCTGAAGAGCTGGGCCTCCAATGCCCCACACAGCTAAACACACAGCCCAGGAGCCCTGAAGAGCTGGGCCCCAATGCCCCACACAGCTGAACACACAGCCCAGGAGCCCTGAAGAGCTGGGCCCCCAATGCCCCCACACAGCTGAACACACAGCCCAGGAGCCCTGAAGAGCTGGGCCCCCAGTGCCCCACACAGCTGAACACACAGCCCAGGAGCCCTGAAGAGCTGGGCCCCCAATGCCCCACACAGCTCAACACACAGCCCAGGAGCCCTGAAGAGCTGGGCCTCCAGTGCCACACACAGCTGAACACACAGCCCAGGAGCCCTGAAGAGCTGGGCCCCCGATGCCCCACACAGCTGAACACACAGCCCAGGAGCCCTGAAGAGCTGGGCCCCCAGTGCCCCACACAGCTCAGCACACAGCGCTGGAGCTTAGCGAGGCCTGGCATGAAGAGCTGGGCTTCCAATGCCACCACACAGCTCAGCACACAGCACACACCATACCGCTAAATGCTACGGGAACTGGGCCCTGGCGCCAGGCAACACCACACACACACACACACACACACACACACACACACACACACACACACACACACACACACACACACACACACACACACGCACGCACGCCGAGTGGTTAAGACGTTCGCCTGCCAATCCGATGTGTGAGAAGAGCGTGGGGTTCGAGCCCTGCCTTTCTCGCCCTTTCTTTCCCAGTTTGAATGACAAATCGAACTGAACGTCAAGTCCATCGGATGGGGACTATAAGCGAGTCGGACCCGTGTGCCTTTCCTCCCCCCCCCCCCCCCCTGCACACGTTAAAGAACCCACGGCAGTTGAAAATCGAAAAAGAGCAGGGGGGTTCCCTGCTGCCCTGGCAAAATTGATGTAGATTGAAGACAGCCG
>JADBJO010002524.1:130000-150000 GCA_016801955.1 Conus betulinus
TTCCCTGAGAATCACAACTGTTCCCTCAGGATGATAGCTGTTTGGGCTGTTTTCCCTGAGAATCACAACTGTTCCCTCAGGATGATAGCTGTTTGGGCTGTTTTCCCTGAAAATGACAATTGTTTTCCTCAGGATAAGAGTTGTTCCCTGGGGACCGCAAGTAGTTTCCTGCTTTTCTTCGGAAAACAGGTATTATTCTATTATCCCCAGGACAACAGGGAACATAGTTATTGTCCTCTGGGAAATAGGGGAAAGCAATGATTATCCTCAGATAAACAGGGGAAAACAGTTATTATCTTCATGAAAGCAGTGAAGACAGTTATTATCCTCCAGACAACAGGACAAACAGTCATTTTGGGAAATAGGAAAAACAATGATTATCCTCAGGAAAACAGGGGGAAAACACTTATTATCTTCAGAAAAACAGGGTAACAGTTATGATCCTCGGAAAAAAACAGAAAAAAAAATTGTCCTCACGAAAACAGTTAGTATAGTCAGGAAAACAGAAAAAGCAGTTATCAGCCTCAAGAAATCAGGAAAAAAAAAACATTTAGTATCTTCAGGACAACAGGGAAAACAGTTATCATACTCAGGAAAACAGTAATTTTCCCCAGGACAACACGCAAAACTGTTGTTATCCTCAGGAGAACAGGGAAACAGTTATTATCCTAAGGACAACAGGGAAACAGTTATTATCCTCAGGACAACAGGGAAACAATTATTATCCTCAGGAAAACTGTTACTATCTACAGGACAACAGGGAAGGAGTTATTATCCTCAGGATAACAGGAAAACAACTATTGACCTCAGGCAAGCCGGAAAAACAACAGTTGTAATCCTGGGGAGTTATCACTATTCCTCAGGATTCCCGCAGTTTTCCCTCAGGGTCATGATTGTTTTCCTGGAGAACTCAGCCATCATCATCTTGAGACACTAGTCTGCACCCATAGGAGGAACAGAAACGGGGGAAGGGGGAAGGGGGGGAGGGAAAAAAAAACAAAGCAGACATAATGACATGGTGGGCAGTCAAACAAAAGAAAACAAACAAAACATAAAGCAAACAAAACTACAGAGAGAGAGAGAGAGAGAGAGAGAGAGAGAGAGAGAGAGAGAGAGAGAGAGAGAGAGAGAGAGAGAGAGAGAGAGAGAGAGGTCGGAGGGAGGGGGAGGAGAGAGAGGGGGGGGGGGGAGGAGAAGAGGGGTGGTAGACAGAGTGGAAGTGGGGATGAGCGATTTAATGGAGGAGGTTAAATGTTTGCTTGGTATGATCAAAGTATGGTTCACAGAAGACTTGGCCAATGGACACTGAGGATTTCACCCGAAAAAATCAAATTATTGAGACATAAAATATTTGTGTAAACGTTCCTTGAAAAGTTTTAACGTATTCGTATTTTATAGACCAGGTGGAAGTGAGTTCCAGACATACGGTCCAGAGTAAGCAAGGCTTCTTTTGTATTGATTAATGGGTAGTGGAGGAGAAGAAATTTCTTCGAACCAGAAGAGCTATTCAATCTTGTAAACAGGGCATTGATACAACATGGTATAGTGTCTGTCGAGATTGTAAATATAAAGGATGCCTGTTGAATTCTAACTCTTTACTCAGAGGAAGTATGTTCAGCACTTTTAGTCTTTTGTCTTTTGTTAGAAGCACAGCTGGAGTACCTTTGGTGCATGTCTATGAGAGAATTCAGCCCTTTTGTGGACTTCACTACTCCAGACCCACGCTGTTGAAGCGTAATTGATGCGTGACATTATGTGCACAGTGGAGAAAAGTTTAAGCACAGTATAGTTGACGTACACACATATAAAGCGCTTTTGAGCGGGACGGGCCGCTATCGATTGAATATATTATTGAGAGAGAGAGAGAGAGAGAGAGAGAGAGAGAGAGAGAGAGAGAGAGAGAGAGAGAGATGATGATTAGGTCATTTTTTTTTGCCCGTGTCAAAATATGTCGAGTGGGGGTTGAGGTAATGTGTGATATGGAGATTCGTCTCGGAAACAACTACTCAAACACAACATGAAAGAAGACATGGCGATGTGCCTGGAATTCTAAGTGTGGGGAAGCACACTCGTTCTCATGGACAACTGAATACAAATCATTCGTAATCATAAGACGAATTAGAAGAGAGAGAGAGAGAGAGAGAGAGAGAGAGAGAGAGAGAGAGAGAGAGAGAGAGAGAGAGAAACAAAGTATTTTCACTGCTCATACGTCAAACCAGATATGCGTTGCCCGCATTAACTTTTGAATAATTCATGCCAGTTTTTCAAACTGTTTTTTTTTTTTTCATCCCCGATTTTCTCTCGGTGACAGTGTAGAAATGACAGGCGGACACTCTTGTCGACTGATGGATGCAGATACGTTATAAAGCGTTGTGGAGCGGAACGGGCCCGCTATCGACTGAGTATTGATGGACGGGGAGGAGACCCGTTGTGTGAGGGAGAACACAGCCATCCGTCATGTGCAGGTCGTTTATCAACTCTTCCCTACCCTCCTCAATCACCTCCCCCTTCCTCTGTCCCCTCCATTCTCTCCCCCTCTCTCTCTCTCTCTCTCTCTCTCTCTCTCTCTCTCTCTCTCTCTCTCATTCTCTCCAGTGTCTATCCCCTATGGGTAAATAAGAACGGCTGCAGTCCACATCAATCATTCTCTGTTTCCTGTTTTGTTGTCCTTTTCTCGTGCTGCCTCTCTCTGTCTTCCGTACCCCCCCCCCCTCACCCTATCTCTTTCTTTGTCTGTCTGTCTGTCAGTGTGTCTCTCTGTCCCCCCCCCCCCCCTCTCTCTATCTCTCGTTCACTTGCTCGATCGCTCTCGTGGTGCACCAGCGCCCCCACCCCACCCCCCCTTCGCTCTTGTGGTGTGTGTGTGTGTGTGTGTGTGTGTGTGTGTGTGTGTGTGTGTGTGTGTGTGTGTGTGTGTGTGTGTGTGTGTGTACTACACTGTTACTCTCTCTCTCTCTCTCTCTGTCTCTGTGTCAATGTCGCTGTCTGTCAGTCTGCATGTCTGTCTGTCTGTCTGTCTCTCTCACGTACACACACACACACACACACACACACACACACACACACACACACACACACACACACACACACACACACACACACACACACACACACACACACACACACACACACACACGTATTCTGTCCTGAGTCTGAATGGAATGTCCATTCCTCGGACCGCATATCGCACACCCATCAAATGTCTATCACGCCGTGCTCTGTCTGTGTGTCTATCTGTCTGTCTGTCTGTCTGTCTGACTACCTGCCTGTCTGTCTTTCTGTTGTGTCTGTCTTCTGTCTGTCTGTCTGTCTGTATGCTTACCTTCCTGTCTGTCTGTCTGCCTGTCTATTCTGGCCCTAACGGATACCCCCCCCCCCCCCCCCCCCCCCCAGTGATGATATTGGGCTGACGAAGGTTGTTGCTTCCAGTGGAGTCATGTTCGTAACAGTGTCATCAGAAGACTTTCAATCACACGTGCAAGAACCATCAATAGGGGGCACGAATCGTCATCACATCTTGCCGGCTCTTATCATCATCATCATCATCATCATCAGCAGCAGCAGCAGCAGCAGCAGCAGCAGCAGCAGCAGCAGCAGCAGCAGCAGCAGCATCTTCATTATCATCATCATCACACTTATCATCAACAACGATTCAATACATATTTTCGTAGCCATGACATCCACAGAGATACTTCAGATACCGAAATGCATTTAAAGGCAAAGTGGGCGATAATCAAGAAAAAGAATGACAGAACAAAAAGTATCGAAGGATGAATGTAAAAAAAAAATCCCAGAGATAAAATCAATGGTTTAAGTACAACAAACAAACAAAAAGAACAAATCCTATGATAATTTATTTGAAACCATCAGATCTGAACAAGATCCCCAAGGATCTGACTGAACCATCCAAGGACACACTCAGAACATCCAGAACTATAAGTCTCTGCAAGGCCAACACCCAGGACTGCAGGCATGGGCGTCGTGGTTTCGATTCCCTTCAGAACCATCTTTCTGGGGTGGTTTGGGCATGACCACATCAACCCTCAGAGGAGTTTGCTATGAGCTCAAATGAGGAGAGCGAAACCTCACAGTCGAATTTCATTCTCTCTGTGGAGGCATCTCTGACAAAAATCGTTCAAATTTCCTGACCAACACTGCAGGTGTTTTTGTCTCTCGGGCCTGGTCAACGTCGGGATTTTTATGACAGGAAGTGTAGAGAACAGCCCTGTCATACAGTCTTTGAACAGAATGGAACCTTAGCATCATCTTCCTCCTCCTTATCGATCAGCATGAAAAAGTCTATATTCGGTGGCCTTCATGCCCTGCTGTCGTGGTGACCTCTGTTTCAATGTCCTCTCCACAGCTTTGCCCTCAGTGACTTATTGGCGAGTCCACAGAATGGGTCAAGGTCATGGGGACAGTCGTTGGACGACGTGATGGCACCCTCGCGGGGGATGCTAACTCACGCTGGCTCCACGACTAAGCAGTGACTACGGTCAGCAGTGGACGAAATATATGGTGTATTGTGCGCCTTAGATCACAACCGGCAGCACTGAACACCCTGGAAGTGACTCGGCAGCAGAGCAGTGTGTCCTCTGGTGTGTTGCCTCATGGCGACAGGATGTTGATGCTCCCTGCGGTGGGACAAACCAGGGGGCGACTGTGGTCGGGGACGGAGACGGAAGGAGCGGCGTGGGCGAAAAACAACAGAAGTGGCAGGGAAAATCAGGACAAAAACGTCTCTCCATGGGTCCTGGGCACACCGCCCACAGAGCCGGGGAAATGCGGGGAATAGTTCTTGAGCGCTGCGCCCTTGTGACTTTTCACTGAGTGTCAGGAGAACAGTCTGTCTTGTGTCTGTCCTACCTTGGTTGTACTCTCAGAGGCGGTGTCTATTATTAGCAGTCTGTTTTGTGTCTTTCGTACCTTGGTGGTACTCTCAAAGGCGATGTCTTTTATTGTTCACACGCACTGACCTCAGTCTTCTAAAGTCTACGCTTCTTTAGTGTACACACATATCTCCCCCCCCCCCCCCCCCCCCCCCCCCCGCCCCCCTTACTTACTTTGAAACTTTCTCACGTTTGCTCTGCGCTTTTGAATTTCTTCTGGTAAACCCCCCCCCCCCCCCCCCCCCCCAACCCCATCTCTCCTGCCCAGCTATTTTTCTGGTTGATTTTCATCTTCACATCCCCCACCTCTGCAGAACTATGTACACTATTGTTAATGTACGCTCAAAGTCCAGAGGTTGTTTACCAAAGTAATGGCGAAAGATCTGCCGTTTGTGGACCAGAGGAGAGGGGAACAGAATACCATTCATGCCCTGTGCAGTTGACTGACGTCATGCTTACACAGCATGCCGACGACGGGTCTCTGTGTCCTGGTGTCCTCATCCAACTTCCTCACACAGCAGACACGGCCATCCTCACACAGAAGGCACGGCCATCCTCACACAGCAGACACGGCCATCCTCACACAGCAGGCACGGCCATCCTCACACAGCAGACACGGCCATCCTCACACAGCAGGCACGGCCATCCTCACACAGCAGACACGGCCATCCTCACACAGCAGACACGGCCATCCTCACACAGCAGGCACGGCCATCCTCACACACAGCAGGCACGGCCATCCTCACACAGCAGACACGGCCATCCTCACACAGCAGGCACGGCCATCCTCACATAGCAGACACAGCCATCTTCACACAGCAGGCACAGCCATCCTCACAAGCAGGCATGGCTATCCACCTTCCTAACACAGCAGGCACAGCCGTCCTCACACAGCAGGCACGGCCATCCATCTTCTCCTCACACAGCAGGCACGGCCATCCTCACACAGCAGACACGGTCATCCTCACACAGCAGGCACGGCCATCCTCACACAGCAGACACGGCCATCCTCACACAGCAGGCACGGCCATCCTCACACAGCAGGCACAGCTATCATCACACAGCAGGCACGGCCATCCTCACACAGCAGGAATGGCCATCCACTTCCTCACACAGCAGGCATGGCCATCCACCTTCCTCACACAGCAGACATGGCCATCTACTTCCTCTCACAGCAGGCACGGCCATTCACCTTACTCACACAGCAGGCACGGCCATCCTCACACAGCAGGCACGGCCATACTCACACAGCAGGCACGGCCATCCTCACACAGCAGGCACGGCCATCCACCTTCCTCACACAGCAGGCACGGCCATCCACCTTCCTCACACAGCAGGCATGGCCATCCATCTTCCTCACACAGCAGACAGGGCCATCCTCACACAGCAGGCAGGGCCATCCTCACACAGCAGTTACGGTCTTCCTCACACAGCAGGCACAGCCATCCTCACACAGCAGGCAGAGCATCCTCACACAGCAGGCACGGCCATCCACCTTCCTCACACAGCAGGCACGGCCATCCTCACACAGCAGGCACGGCCATCCTCACACAGCAGGCACGGCCATCCTCACACAGCAGGCAGAGCCATCCTCACACAGTAGGCACGGCCATCCACCTTCCTCACACAGCAGGCACGGCCATCCTCACACAGCAGGCACGGCCATCCTCACACAGCAGCAGGCACGGCCATCCTCACACAGCAGGCACGGCCATCCTCACACAGCAGGCACGGCCATCCTCACACAGCAGGCACGGCCATCCTCACACAGCAGGGTACGGTCTTCCTCACACAGCAGACACGGCCATCCTCACACAGCGGACACGGCCATCCTCACACAGCAGACACAGATCATCCTCACACAGCAGACACGGCCATCCTCACACAGCAGGTACGGTCTTCCTCACACAGCAGGCACGGCCATCCACATTCCTCACACAGCAGGCACGGCCATCTTCACACAGCATGCACGGCCATCCTCACACAGCAGGCACGGCCTTCCTCACACAGCAGGCAGGCACGGCATCCACCTTCCTCACACAGCAGGCACGGCCATCCACCTTCCTCACATAGCAGGCACGGCCATCCTCACACAGCAGGAATGGCCATCCACCTTCCTCACACACAGCAGACACGGCCATCCACCTTCCTCACACAGCAGGCACGGCCATCCACCTTCCTCACACAGCAGGCACGGCCATCCACCTTCCTCACACAGCAGCACGGCCATGGCCATCCACCTTCCTCACACAGCAGGCACGGCATCCACCTTCCTGGCCATCCACCTTCCTCACACAGCAGGCACGGCCATCCATCTTCCTCACACAGCAGGCACGGCCATCCACCTTCCTCACACAGCAGGCACAGCAGGCGATCCATCACCTTCCTCACAGGCAGGCACTTCCTCACACAGCATCCGGCCATCCACCTTCCTCACACAGCACGGCATGGCCATCCACCTTCCTCACACAGCAGGCACGGCCATCCACCTTCCTCACACAGCAGGCACGGCCATCCACCTTCCTCACACAGCAGGCACGGCCATCCACCTTCCTCACACAGCAGGCATGGCCATCCACATCCACCTTCCTCACACAGCAGGCACGGCCATCCATCTTCCTCACACAGCAGGCAGGGCCATCCTCACACAGCAGGCATGGCCATCCACCTTCCTCACACAGCAGGCACGGCCATCCACCTTCCTCACACAGCAGGCACGGCCATCCACCTTCCTCACACAGCAGGCACGGGCCATCCACCTTCCTCACACAGCAGGCATGGCCATCCACCTTCCTCACACAGCAGGCACGGCCATCCATCTTCCTCACACAGCAGGCACGGCCATCCTCACACAGCAGGCACGGCCATCCACCTTCCTCACACAGCAGGCACGGCCATCCACCTTCCTCACACAGCAGGCACGGCCATCCTCACACAGCAGGCACGGCCATCCATCTTCCTCACACAGCAGGCACGGCCATCCACCTTCCTCACACAGCAGGCAGGGCCAACACGGGGTAGGACGGGGATGGGGGTGGAGGAGGACTAGAGTGTGGGTGGGAGAAGGAAGGAATAGGGGTTTATCAGAGGAGGAAGGAATAGGGGTTATCAGAGGAGGAAGGAATAGGGTTATCAGAGGAGGATGGACTGGGCGGAGGGGGGGGGGGGAGGGTGTCGACTACAATGGAAACGGTAGTTCCGCCAGCATACGACAAAAATTAGTTTTTATGGACGATGAAAATGATGGAGACGACGGCAATAATAATGAGAAGTAGCCTCACTAATATCCTGAACTGGGCAGTCAAAAAGGAAAGATAAAAGAGAAAGAGGATGAACTGAAAATAAAGTCAAGAACTCAATACCGTCTTTGGTGCCATGCTGCTCTGAGTCTGTACGGCCATGGCGCCGACATGATGCAGATGGCTTCATAATGGGTATGCATGTTCTCTCTCTCTCTCTCTCTCTCTCTCTCTCTCTCTCTCTCTCTCTCTCTCTCTCTCTCTCTCTCTGTCTGTCTGTCTGTCTGTCTGTCTCTCTCTCTCTCTCTCTCTCTCTCTCTCTCTCTCTCTCTCTTGGGTGCACGCGAACCCACATCGCAAAGGGAAGGTAATGTTTAACTGCTTCCTGCTAATCATCCAAAGATGTCACTCTGGGGCACCTACGTAAAGGGACAGAAATACGGTGAATAATGATGAATTAAATACGGTGAATAAAGATACTATCAAACGGGAATAAAGGGATTTGGAATCATAGGACAGGCCATGAAATCAAATGGCAACTGTCAATTATATTGGAACCAGAGATGAATCTTCGTCATCCCTTGGGATTGGGGCAGCTTGAGATTTTTAGGTTTTGTATCAAGATTTTTGTATTAGGCTTAGTCAGATGATCTGCCAGGTTTTGCATCAAGAGTTTTGTATTGACCTTAGCAAGGTTTTACGTCAAGACCTTGGTTCAGGCATCAAGATTTTTGTATCGGGTTTTGCCAAGTTTTACATCAAGACTTTTGTATGAGGTCCTATCGGGTTTTACATCAAGATTTTTGTATTGGGTTCTGCCAGGTTCTACGTTAAGAGCTTTGTATCGAGTTTTGCCTTGATTTACATCAAGATTTTTGTATTGGGTTTTGCAAGTTTTACATCAAGATTTTTGTATGGGGTTTTGTCAAGTTTTACTTCGAGATTTTTGTATGGGGTTTTGCCAGGTTTTACATCAAGATTTTTGTATTGGGTTTTACCATGACTCCGTTTGGACATGGACTTTGTCAAGTTTCTGACAGATTTTTACACTTTGTATTTGACAGGCTTTAGCTCGAAAAGTGTGGGTCCATTACACATTGCAAAGGATTGTGGGAGTAGAGGAGCACATGACATTTTAACTCACAGTGGAGGAACGCCGCCATGGCAAGAGCCATGGGATTCTAGTCACTGGAGAGTTTCCAGGGTCTACTGTAGGAATCTTTGAAGTGCAAGAAATGTCTAACGTCGGGATCCTGATGTCCGGATGCTGACATTGTCGGATCTGAGATGAAAAATTGTTCTTTCTTTTAAGATCATGAGGATGCTAAGGGGTTGAGACAACGTGAATTCACACCAAAGTATATAAGTCAGAGGTGAGTTTGTCACATCTCAAATTTGAGATCCAGACAACTGGAATGACCAGGCTTTGTTTGGAGCTGTCGGCATTGGACGGATGGCTTCACTGGGGTATCACTGGGCTTTGAAATGAGGAGGAAATACCATGAATGGTGGAAGAATCAAACGTCACTCAGCGAGCCAGGGATGTCAGACAATGTAGGAAGGAGGGGCAGTGTCGCCTGTTGACCACTTTGCTTTGCCTTCAGTGTGACCACACGTGTCATTACAGATTCTGCAGTGTTGATGTGGTTTTCGTGTTGTGGCAGGTGCACTTTCAGCTGTGTCCACATAAAAACATCCTGGATGTTGTGTCCAATCACTGTGAAGAAGGCCTGCCAGATCTGTGCCAGTTCTGGGTGTTGTGTTCGATCACTGTGAAGGCCTGCCAACTCCGGCCTTGTTCTCCAAGTTGTCCTCTCTTATTATAACTGTGTGCGAGATTTTTTTTTACGGTGAGGAAGTGTGATGTGTGTGTGTGTGTGTGTGTGTGTGTGTGTGTGTGTGTGTGTGTGTGTGTGTGCGTGCGTGCGTGCGTGCGTGCGTGCGTGCGTGCGTGCGTGCGTGTGTGTGTGTGTGTGTGTGTGTGTGTGTGCGTGCGTGCGTGCGTGCGTGCGTGCGTGCGTGCGCGCGCGCGCGTGTGTGTGTGTGTGTGTGTGTGTGTGTGTGTGTGCGCGTGTGTGCGACACGTGCAATGTCGATTGCTGGTGACAGCTGCAGTGCTGATAGCAATGTACGCATTTTCATAGAGAATTGTGATATGAAATGAGGTTGGAAAAAATCAAATTAACAGATAGCGAACCAGACAAAGGAGAGAGAACAGGAGGAGAAACAAGAGAAAACAGACAGAAGCTGAAGGCTGGCGCTGCCTGAGGACGATTGTCAATACAGGAGGTCACTTGCTGTGACTGCCATCTTAGAGGGGTCCAATACTTTTGTTTCTACCTTTGGAATTCTCCACTTTATCACCTTATCTCATCCATTTACTTTCTTAAACAATTATCAACTATTCTAGAACCCACATATACGGTATCGTCTCCCAGTGTCTCTCTGGGTGTGTCCCTGTGTTTGTGTCTGCCTGCCTGCCTGTCTGTCTGTCTGTCTGTCTGCCTTCCCATCTCCCTCTCTCCCCCCTCCCTATCTCTTCAGTGCACTCCTCTCTGCTATCATTTGTTCTTTAAGGTTGTTAAAAATTAAAACGAATAAAAGGATTGTCGACGCAGTTCGATCAATACTAAAATGCAATCACTAATTTCATCAGAGAGAGAGAGAGAGAGAGAGAGGAGAGAGAGAGAGAGAGAGAGAGAGAGAGAGAGAGAGAGAGAGAGCAGTACATTGAACCCTTTAAGCAACGTCTCATTCTTTTCTAGTTAAAGCACTTTCCTGCATGATGTTGATTGATGGCCTCACTGGAATCTGACAACGGACCCAGCCCTGAAATCTGACCATGTACGTTCCCTGCAGGGATTGTTCCTGTTCACTGACGTGGGTCACTGCCTGTCCTGTGTGAAGCCATGACGCCTTCCCTCCCTACACACCTGACTGCCGGAGGGACACCGCCAGCAGCACGTGACCCCAGTCAGCTTCCTTTCATTGCTGGAGATACACCTGCGTCAGCTCAACACTGGCCCTGGGGAGGGGGGGTGGGGTGGGGGCGGGGGTGTCAGGGGGGGAAGGGGAGGGGGTCGAAAAGCGGATATAACAACACGTGCCAGCGTAGGAAGCTAAAAGTCAAGCTGGGGTCAGAGTTGGGGGGTCAGGGGTGATGGGGCTGGGGTCGGGGTGGAAGGCGGAGAGAAGGAGACAAAGGAGAGGACAGGCTGCATACCTCCAATGTGCACCTTGTCATAGATCTGTCCCATGTCGGCCCCGCACCATGCCCCTCCTCCCCCCACTCAACTGTGGGGGTCAGGGGTCATCGGCCTGAGTGATGAGGTCAGCAAAGGACGGCCCTTGGAGCAGAGGGGTTCGCTGCTGATAGTGGATAGTGGTGGAGGCGTGGTGCCACCTTGAAGGGCACATGGAAGGTCACAGCCGGGCTGTCAGAGCCTTCACAGTCCACAGCAGACACTGTCCTGTGAGGTCCACTGAGCTATACAGGAACGTCCACCACCAGCGCCTTGTCTTCACCGACGTCACATGTGAGTTTGTACCCTGACACACCAAATATCCCTTGGGCTGGTCCTTAACTCATCTGGACGCCAGGAAGTTCTGGTCGACTTTCTGTCTCTCGCGATCTTGATCAACAGTCTCTGGTTGTTCTCCACAAGTCCGCTGGACTCTCTGCCACAATGCTTGTTATCTATTCACTTTAGACTGTACGCTAGATCGCAGCCCATATTCAACACTTCATTTGTGCTCATACAATAAAATCCAAACCTTTGTATGATACCGAATCCTGCGAAATAGGAACTTCAAATAATGCATGCTCCAAATGAAAAGCCACATATAAACTTTGTGTCCATTGTTGGTTTGTTTTCTCAAATATCTAAAGATGTCGACAAAGTAGCATAAGACACAGATCCTCGGCCTCGTAAAGAACTAAGCCCTACTGTGCTTGGAACACACAGGATTCTAGGTTCCACCATGAAAACCAATAGAAACGATCCTTTATTCATGATGGTGGAGCCTGGTGCACGCACTGGCTGTAACCTTACAAGAATCTACCAAGTTATACATTATGGGAGAACACGCAGCTATTACGTGAGCTGAAACATACACAGTGTGAGTGTGCTGGGAATTCTTGTGGACCACAGAATTCTATCTTGTTGGCTGGTAGACATATCCTGAATTGTCAAAGAATTATGGACCACAGCCAGAAGTTAACGCATTTAGAAAGTGAATGTTGTGGTGGTGAGGTCGAGCTCGTGACTTCAGTGTTGTTACCATCATCTGGTGACTCAGATCTTCATCACTGATCTTCAGCTAGTGACTTCAATGTTGGTTACCATCATCTGGCGACACAGATCTTCATCACTGATCTTCAGCTAGTGACTTTAGTGTTTGTTACCATCATCTGGCGATTCAGATCTTCATCACTGATCTTCAGGTAGTGACTTAAGTGTTTTGTTACCATCATCTGGCGACTCAGATCTTCATCATAGATCTTCAGCTCGTGAAGGTCTTGGACTTGAAATCCTAAAGCTCCGATTTCAAGGCTGGAGGCACCCTTTGGGCACCGTGACAGCTGACAGGTCAGGGAAAGATGACCACTGCTGACAGGCATGCTGTGACCAAGGAAGGTAATGATGCTGGGCGAATTACACTAAGACCCTAACTTCAAGAATGTTTCAAAGTACGACAGGCACTGGTCATGAGAATGCCATTACTTTAGCCTAACTATCTCACGGGAGTTTAGCCTTCTACCCCCGTCAGCAGGTGATAACTGCTAATGCCCACATAGGCGGATGTTTCATGTGTCATAAATGCTAATACCCACATAGGCGGATGTTTCATGTGTCATAAATGCTAATACCCACATAGGCGGATGTTTCATGTGTCATAAATGCTAATACCCACATAGGCGGATATTTCATGTGTCATCAACTTGGAAACTTTTTGTGACGGAATGTGTCTCCTCGACGTAAATATAGTCATCTACTAGCAACAAAAACTTTGCTTTTTTTTAGGACAATAGTGTTTCGACGTCAAGACACCACGAAAGTAACTCATAACTGCCACCCAACGCCACAAAGCCTGGCCTCTTTTCATCACATCATTCACTGGCTCAGCCTGCCGGCACAGAACGCTGTGTGAGTAGAAAACTGCCTGCTGCTGCGTCTCTCTGTGAGGCGCTGTCACACGACTGCTTCCACCCAGTCGGTCAGAAAGGGGAAGGCCACACCTTCCGTTGGTCAGTTACTCGACAATATCCCCTCACAATATCTTCAAGCAAAACTTAATTTGATTCATTTAGCCCCTCATCTGTCACCTTTGTGGCCAACTCAGAAACAGACAAAAGTGTGGTTGAAACTGACATGGACATGCACACACAGGTAGCCATAGAAGATATTTTTGCGCTCTTGCAGAGCAGCTGGCACCCCGGTAATCTGCTGACATAATTACCGCAAAATTGACGTCACTCAGAGGAGGACAGGAAACACCACAGAGCTGAGAACAGGTCAAAACTGTTATGCCAATAAAAGAACAGAGCCCAGAAGAGTTAACGAAGGGAAACGAATTCCAAGCATCCTCCCATGAAGCCTATGGGCCATCAACTGCCGCCCACCTCCAGGAATCATGCTGGTTCTGCAGCGTTCTTCAAACATTGTTCTTTTTTCAGGCTCACAACACTAATGATATATTCATTCTCCAATAGTACTAAGCACGCGTCACTTCGTGTCAAAACAGTCTCAGTCCTTACAAAAAGCTTGTCTTTTAGGTGAGGACTTTCCAAGACATCCATGTAAAATATAAAACAGAGTTTGCTATGTTCCGCGCAGAAAATGAAGCAGGCTTTTAATCAGGAAAAAGTATGTTCACTCTGTTACAGAAAGCCATCCTGTCCAAAAGACTGCAATGGCTTTTCTGGCAGTCTGTGAACAGTGGCAGAGCTGGCTCTACACCACTCTGGGACACTGAGCGGTGAAGAACTCAGGGCAAGTTAAAAAAAAAAGCCCCAGCACTTTCTCTTTTCAAGATGGCTAAGCAGAAAACTTATACAATTTCAGCCCCACAAATCTTAAAATAATTGTCAGCGAACCGCCCAGAGAAACGTGGACAAACGAGTCACAAGACAAACCACAACGCGTTTCGACCTCTTAGGTCTTCTTCAGGTGCAACAAACATGAAACAAATAACGAAAATGCACTTAGCTTTGATCGCTTCTGTGTTCAGCGCAAGAAAGAAGGCGTTGAAATGCACTTAGCTTTGATCGCTTCTCTGTGTTCAACGCCTTCTTTCTTGCGCTGAACACAGAAGCGATCAAAGCTAAGTGCATTTTCGTTATTTGTTTCATGTTTGTTGCACCTGAAGAAGACCTAAGAGGTCGAAACGCGTTGTGGTTTGTCTTGTGACTCGTTTGTCCACGTTTCTCTGGGCGGTTCGCTGACATTTATTTAAGATTTGTTTAGATTTCCGCCTGCAGTCGTTTCACTTTGCAACTAGATCAATTCAGCCCCAGGTAGTTACTTATACAATTCAGCCCCAGTTAGTTACTTATACCATTCAGCCCCAGGTAGTTACTTATACCATTCAGCTCCAGCTAGTTACTTATACAATTCAGCCCCAGTTAGTTACTTATACCATTCAGCTCCAGCTAGTTACTTATACCATTCAGCCCCAGGTAGTTATAAACAACTATCTTCAGTATGTCACAACTAGCAGTCTACAGTCTGTCACAGGCAGTGATATATTGTCAGTTCTAAACAGAAATCCACAATCTGTTCTACAGCAATACCACGACCGTTCACAGTCAGCTGTGCACAGTCTGTTATAGACAGGTATTCACAATTTGCTTCAGTCAGGTGTTTACTATTTTGACAGACATATCCACAATCAATTGCAGACAGATATCCACAATGTTTACAAATGAGTGTCTTCAATCCGTTACAGAAAGCTATCCACAATGTTTACAAATGAGCGTCTTCAATCTGTTTCAGAAAGCTATCCACAATGTTTACAGATGAGTATCTTCAATCTGTTACAGAAAGCTATCCACGATAGACAAGTATCTGTATTATTACAGAGAAAAAAACAATCTGTTTCGGACACGTATCCACAATCTGTTACAGACTGGTTTTTACCATCTGTAACAGACAACCGTCAACATACAGGTATCTATAATTTGTTCTACAGTCTGTTAAGACAGCTATAAACAGTGTGTTAAAAAAAAAAATCATATATATATATATATATATATATATATATATATATATATATATATATATATATATATTACTTCTTACAGACAGGTAAACATGATTTGCTACAGACAGGCATCCAGAATTGGTTACAGACAGGTGCCTACAATCTGTTTCAGACAGGTATCTACAATCTGTTTCAGACAGTCTTCTATCTATTACAGAGTCTTCAATCTGCTACAGACAGATGTCTACAATCTGTTACAGACAGAGTCTACAATCTGTTACAGACAGAGTCTACAATCTACTACAGACAGATGTCTACAATCTGTTACAGATAGAGTCTACAATCTGTTACAGACAGAGTCTTCAATATGCTACAGACAGGTATCTACAATCTGTTGCAGACAGAGTCTACAATCTGTTACAGACAGAGTCTTCAATCTGCTACAGACAGATGCCTACAATCTGTTACAGACAGGTGTCTACAATCTGCTACAGACAGATGTCCACAATGTGTTACAGACAGGTGTCTACAATCTGCTACAGACAGATATCTACAATCTGTTACAGACAGGTGTCTACAATCTGCTACAGATGTCTACAATCTGCTACAGGCAGGTGTTTATAAACTGTTAGAGAGAGAGATGTCTACAATCTGCTACAGAGAGATGTCTACAATCTGCTACAGACAGATGTCTACAATCTGCTACAGAGAGAGGGTGTCTACAATTTGTTACAGGCAGGTGTCTGCAATCTGCTACAGACAGGTGTTTACAATCTGCTGCCCACAGGTGTGTAAACTGCTACAGACTAGTATCTACAATCTGTTACAGACAGGTATATACAATCTGTTACAGACAGCTAATTGATAGCTTCTTATGAAGCGACTCATAATGTGTCATAGATTGCTGTGCTATACACGGAGATACACTGTGTCACAATCTGCTATACACAGAGATACACTGTCTGTCAAAATCTGCTATACACAGAGATACACTGTGTTACAATCTGCTATACACAGAGATACACTATCTGTCACAATCTGCTATACACAGAGATACACTGTCTGTCACAATCTGCTATACACAGAGATACACTGTCTGTCACAATCTGCTATACACAGAGATACACTGTCTGTCACAATCTGCTATACACAGAAATACACTGTCTGTCACAATCTGCTATACACGGAGATACCCTGTCATAATCTGCTATACACGGAGATAACTGTCACATCTGCTATAGCAGCCTGTGCACAACCCGTCAAACTGTGAGATACTGTGTACATCCTGTTACAAAAACAGTTACAGTTACACAACCTGTCAAACTGTGAGGTACAGTGTACAGACTGTTATACACAGTTACAGTTACACAATCCGTCAAACTGTCAGATACTGTGTACAGCCTGTTACACACACTAACAGTTACACAACCCGTCAAACTGTCAGATACTGTGTACAGCCTGTTACACACACTAACAGTTACACAACCTGTCAAACTGTCAGATACTGTGTACAGCCTGTTACACACACTAACAGTTACACAACCTGTCAAACTGTCAGATACTGTGTACAGCCTGTTACACACACTAACAGTTACACAACCTGTCAAACTGTCAGATACTGTGTACAGCCTGTTACACACACTAACAGTTACACAACCTGTCAAAACTGTGAGATACAGTGTACAGCCTGTCACACACAGTTACTATTACACAACCTGTCAAACTGTGAAATACTGTGCACAGCCTGTTACACACAGCTGTCCACGACCTGTCGAACTGTGAGATACTGTGAACAACATGTTACACTGTGAGATATTGTGTACAAACTGTTAAACACAGTTACAGTTACACAACCTGAAATACTGCGAGATACTGTGTACAAATTGTTACACACAGTTACAATTACACAACTGCAAAACTGTCAGATACTGTGTACAGCCTGCTACACATAGCTACAGTTACATAACCTGTCAAACTGTGAGATACTGTGTACAGCCTGTCACACACAGTTACAGTTACACAACCTGTCAAACTGTGAGATACTGTGTACAGCCTGTTACACACAGTTACAGTCACACAACCTGTCAAACTGTCAGATACTGTGTACAGCCTGTTACACACACCTATCCAGAATCTGTGGAACTGTGAGATACTGTGTACAGCCTGTTACACACACCTATCCACCTCCTGCAACAGCACCAACGCACAACGTGTCACAGCCTGCAGTTTACAACAGTCCCCTAACCTGTTAACGCCAGCTCTCCCCAACCTGTTAACGCAGCTCTCTCCCCAACCTGTTCACACCAGCTCTCCCCAACCTGTTAACGCCAGCTCTCCCCAACCTGTTAACGCCAGCTCTCCCCAACCTGTTAACGCCAGCTCTCCCCAACCTGTTAACGCCAGCTCTCCCCAACCTGTTAACGCCAGCTCTCTCCAACCTGTTCACACCAGCTACCCCCCAACCTGTTGACACCAGCTATCCCCTAACCTGTTAACGCCAACTATCCTAAACCTGTTAAAGCCAGCTATCCACAACCTGTTAAAGGCAGCTATTTCCAGCCTGTTAACGCCAGCTATCCACAATCTGTTACAGGCAGCTTTCCCCAATCTGTTAAAGCCAGCTTTCCCCAACTGTTAAAGCCAGCTATCCACAATAAGTTAACATCAGCTGTTCCCAACCTGGTAACGCCAACTATCCACAACCTGTTAATGCCACCTATCCCCAAGCTGTTAAAGCCAGCTGTCCACAAACTTTTAAAGCCAGCTATCCAGAACCTGTTAAATCCAGCTATCCAGAACCTATTAAAGCCAGCTATCCAGAACCTGTTACAGGCAGCTATCCACAACCTGTTAAAGCCAGCTACCCACAACCTGTTAAAGCCAGCTATCCACAACCTGTTGAAGCCAGCTATCCACAACCTGTTGAAGCCAGCTATCCACAACCTGTTGAAGCCAGCTATCCACAACCTGTTAACCCCAGCTACCCACAACCTGTTGAAGCCAGCTACCCACAACCTGTTAAAGCCAGCTACCCACAACCTGTTGAAGCCAGCTATCCACAACCTGTTAACCCCAGCTATCCACAACCTGTTGAAGCCAGCTATCCACAACCTGTTGAAGCCAGCTACCCACACCCTGTTGAAGCCAGCTACCCACAACCTGTTGAAGCCAGCTATCCACAACCTGTTAACCCCAGCTATCCACAACCTGTTGAAGCCAGCTATCCACAACCTGTTGAAGCCAGCTACCCACAACCTGTTGAAGCC
Source organism: Conus betulinus (assembly GCA_016801955.1). Taxonomy (NCBI): domain Eukaryota; kingdom Metazoa; phylum Mollusca; class Gastropoda; order Neogastropoda; family Conidae; genus Conus; species Conus betulinus. The sequence continues at coordinate 148,598 of JADBJO010002524.1, forward strand.
AGCTACCCACAACCTGTTGAAGCCAGCTATCCACAACCTGTTGAAGCCAGCTATCCACAACCTGTTGAAGCCAGCTACCCACAACCTGTTGAAGCCAGCTACCCACAACCTGTTGAAGCCAGCTATCCACAACCTGTTGAACCCCAGCTACCCACAACCTGTTGAAGCCAGCTACCCACAACCTGTTGAAGCCAGCTGTTCACTACCTGTTACAGACACCTATCCACAACCTGACCAGCAGTCCACTGTCTATTGGAGCCCTTTGTGCTTCAGGCCTGTCAGTGCCAGGGGTCACAGCGACAGGCGGAAGGCAGGCACACTTGTTGCGCGGAGTGACTTGACGAGCCAGACAGACGGACAGTCAGACAGGTTCAAATCGCCCTCTGCCCCCCCTCCCTCCCCTCGCCTCCCACTGCCAGCTGTGTGGCCGCGCCACCTGACATCAATCTGTCGGTGGACAAGGACGCGCGCAATGCTGTTGGCGACGTGCGCTAATGACTGGGGCTGTGTCAACAAAGCGGCTAACACTCACAGCACGGATGGTGCTGTCGGCTAGCCAAACAGGCCAGCTGCCTCAACAAGGTGTTGCTAATCAATACCTCTTTTGACTTCAGCGAGACACCATAGTGCAAAGGCGGCTTTGTTATTGTTTTCGGAAGAAAAAAAGAGAGCAAATCTCAGCCACGTGCATACATTAAAAAAAAAAATCGAGGAACCAGATTTCCGCATTGGCACGTTTAAGACAAGCACCCAACGACATTTCTTACACTGGGACAACAGGTCTACTTCACACCACTTTCACTGGCATTTCTACGCTAAAATAAAACACACACACACTACACACAGACACATCGAAGACTTGTTCAAGTCGTGGAGACGAAAGCCTGAGACGGTTGAAGGCCTGGCTGGTGGAAGAGGACCACATCAAGACAGTCTCCCTGACGGACAATAGAATGCACTCTCTTCTGGAGTCACCACAGGAAGCACGGGGGGTGGGGGGGAGGGTCGGGGAGGTGGCCCCCCCACATCAACACCCGCGCAGTGGGAGAGCTTCCCTCCACGCCAGTCTCCATCCCGCACACAGGAGGCAGCAACAGTGGGTGTGACAAATAGGTAAGCAGTGAGGCTCTCTCACCGCACGTGCAGGTAGCCTTTCCCTCCTCCGGTGTCAGAAAGAGTAGGCGGATTGAAGAAGAAAGAGGAGGAGGAGAAGAGAGGAGAGGACAGGTGGAGGACGGAAGGGGGTGGGGGTGGGGGTGGACTATGGCAGAAGCGCTGGGCTTGCTGGCAAGTTGAAGTCAATCAGGTTGATGCCGTGCCCGTCCATGTGTTGAGCCCAGCACAACTTGTGGGAGTCTGTGTCCACGGTGGCCTCCATGTGTGTGTGTGTGTGTGTGTGTGTG
>JADBJO010002524.1:165000-167500 GCA_016801955.1 Conus betulinus
AGTTACCTAACTTGTTTTAGTGTTGAATGATTGAACCTAAACGATCGTTACCGAGACCGAACAATTTACCTCACCTGATCGTCTCCGCTTGAAAAACGTCTTTTTTTTTCTTTCTTTCCTTTCTTTTTGTCTTCTTTGAGTCTTGTCCTTAAACTTTTTGTTGCATAAGAGAGAGAGAGAGAGAGAGAGAGAGAGAGAGAGAGAGAGAGAGAGAGAGAGAGAGAGAGAGAGAGAGAGAGAGAGAGAGAAAACAAAGTCAGGAGGAAAAAATTAAGGGGAAAAACCCACTGTCAAGAACGACCACACTTAAGTCAGGTTTTATCAGACGACTACATCGTATACAGGATCCATCCCCCCTCTCTCTCTATCTCTGTCTCTATCTCTCTCTCTGTCTCTCTGTCTCTCTGTCCTCTCTCTCTCTCTCCTCTCTCTCTCTCTCTCTCTCTCTCTCTCTCTCTCAATAATCAATGGACCCACCTTTGGCCTGCGGGATTGGTTTCGCAAGAAAAAAAATGTCTGCAAGTGAAGGAGGGGGAGTTTGAGGAAGAAAAAGAAAGAGAGAGGAGGAGGGACAGAAGAAAAGGAGGAGGAGGAGGAGGAGGAGGACGGGGAGGGGGAGGGGGAGGATAAGAGAAGAAGAGGAAAAAAAAAGGAGGAGGAAGCGTTAGCGAGAGAGAGAGAGAGAGAGAGAGAGAGAGAGAGAGAGAGAGAGAGAGAGAGAGAGAGAGAGAGAGAGATGGGGGAGCAGGACCCCCCGAAGAAGCATTGTGTCAGTCAACAGATGAACGTCGCAGTGTCTCTCGACCAGTCACTCGGAAGCTGACAGAGTCCCACGCATCACGAAGCGCGACGTGCAATACAGAAAGTAACAGAAATAACGGAGATAGAGAGGAAACGCAAAGACGACGTGACAACAGTCCTAAGAATCTAAATCAACTTCTTCCCTTTTGAAATTCACCTAATTTTGCATTGGAACAAGATCAACTGCGTTTTTGTTAAGCGGGGAAAAAAAATCGAATGTAGGGTACATTACTTTCACCCCTTCCCCTCCCTCCCCCCCCTCCCCCCCCCCCCCCCCCCCCCCCAACCCCCCTCCCCGCATCTTATCTTTAGAACATCGTTCTCTGTAAGGATTGTGGACTGTTTGGCTGTCATTGCTCGTGACATTCAAAGGGAATCAATCCTTTACACGGCAGCACTTTCTGACAGCAAGACTTACGGCAGTTATTTCCCTTGTTCAATGACCCTGCTCCCGTTTACCGGCCATGGTTGCGGTGGGGAGGACAGTGAGAGATTAGGGAGAAAGGGAGGGGGGATGGGGTGGGGGGTTGGGGGAGGGGAATAACGGATGGTGAGAGATAGGGAAGGAACAAACAAGGAATAAAACTCCCCAGAAGTTCGAAGGCAAACAGACGTCAGTTGACTGCCGATAGGACAAACAGACGTCAGTTGACTGCCGATAGAAGGACAAACAGACGTCGGTTAACTGCTGATAGAAGGACAAACAGACGTCAGTTGACTGCTGAGAAAAGGACAAACAGACGTCAGTTGACTGCTGATGTGATGTATATCATGATGTGCTATGTGTTTGAACGCCGTGTTATGTAGAGTTGTTGCCTATGAACTGTGTGTACACGTGCGAATGCATAAAGGAAAATAACATTTGCATATTGTCAGGCTGTTACAAGATGTACATGTCAAACGAAACATGTTAAGAGATGGAGAAATAGGGAGAAAATTATAGACACAAATTATCAACAATAGGGCTATCTATCTATACCAGATGGTGTCGATCCCACTATTCACCCTCTCCTCCCTTTTCCCCCTCCAAAACATACACCCTCCCCATCCACACTCTTTTTTCCCCTCTTTTCCCCGCCTTTTCTCCCCTCCCTATCCTCCCCCACACACACACACACACACACACCACACACACACACACACACACACACACACCACACACACACATGCACGCACGCACGCACGCACGCACACACACACACACACACACACCACACACCAACACACAAACACACACACCTTCATGACAAAACATCTATTCTTGGTTTCTCTGCGTTGTTCAAGACCCGTTGTTTCAATTCCTCCCGGCAAAGGTGCGTGTGTTTAGATCCAAAGTTCAAAGCTGAGGGATTCAGAGTGTCTGCTGAGTGGTTGTGCAGACTGGCGGCAACGCCTGGCAGAGCTGCAGACAAAGTGTTGCAGCCACCAAGACAGCCGAACAAACATGCCACAGTCATTGTTGTTTTTAAACTGCATGTCCACTCTTCTGGCTGCGGCTGCGGTGACGTCAGTTTAGGATTGCAAACCCGATTGACAGCAGACAGACATTACACAGCGCTCTTCCTTTCACGTTCTCTGACAACTGACCGCCGCCCCCCCCCCCCCCCCCACTCCCCCTTCTCACCCTCACCCACCCCACCGTCCAAATAGTCCAGTTTTGCAACAGTCACCAAACACAAAATCTCATGCTGTTTGACCC
>JADBJO010002524.1:177500-190000 GCA_016801955.1 Conus betulinus
TCACTACCCATACCACCCCCATCACTACCCATACCCCACTACTCCCATCACTACCCACCCATACCCACCACCTCCATCCATCACTACCCATACCAAACTCATCCACTATCCATACCACCCCCATCACTACCCATACCACCCCCATCACTACCCATACCCACCCCATCACTACCCATACCACCCCCATCACTATCCATGCCCTAGCACCCCCATTACTACCCATGCCTTACCACCCCCATCACTACCCATACCCAACCATCCCTGTTTGTACGCAGTTACCAGTCACCCTGTCTCTGTCAACTACCCACCCATCCACCCACCCATACCCAAACCCACACCCCAGCAGCCTTGCTCGTCACTACCCAGAATCTCTTGCCAGAAAGATCACACGTCGAAATAACGTAGAGTTATCATCGGTTAAAAAAAATCCACACGCTGTTGTGCTGACAACACTAGAGGGATAAACAATTAAGAAACAAACAATCAAGCAGATCAATAATGAATAAACGATCGGTAAATGAATTCTTTAAAATGATGTTGGAAAGGGGGGTGGGGATGGGGGATGAGGGGGTCGAGGAAAATCGGAAAACACACACACACACACACACACACACACACACACACACACACACACACACACACACACACACACACACACACACAAATCGGAAAACACACACACACTGGTCAGTGTCAGCATCCGACAGATGTCCTCCAAGAGCGCAAACTCAGACCACCAAAAAGGGCGCTAACTCAGGCCACCAACAAGGGCGCCAAGGCAGCCCCAAGGAAGGGCGCTAACTCAAGCCATAATGGCCAGCTGCTTCACCAACTGTCTTTACTGCGCTCTCTATTTGCGCATTGGGTATGTGTAATTTGGGGAAACGAAACGAAACTTGGTGAATGTATAGTTTAGATATCCATCATAATAATGAAGAAAAAGAAACAAACAAGCAAATAAACAAAATATTAAAGAAAAATAGAAAAAGAACACGGAGATGCGAATATATATCAATAAGACTTTCGATAAATGTATGCGTTGATATCAATGATCAGAATTATCGCCTTACACACGGGCGTTGATATTCATCGTTATAAACATCACTAGATATATTGTCTCAATATCCATCAATAAAATTATCTGTAAATGTATGGTGTGTAATATCTATCATTAAAACTATACAAAATTGATGGGTGTTAATATCCGTCAGTGTACGCTTGATAATTATATCATAATCAAAATTACCAGAAGGTTTATATTGTTAATATTTGCAATCAAAATTAGCATTTAGTGTGTGGTGTCCATATTCATAATTAAAACTATCAGTAAATATATGGTGTTAATATCCAGTATCAGACTATAAAGTTACATCATAAAAATTATCAGTAATCGTGTGGTCTTGATTCATCATCCCATTTATCAATATACATTTGAATGCTGATATCCATAATCATAATTGTTAGTAAATGTGAGGGGAATAATATCCACGGTCGTGATTGTGATTAAAAGTATATGTATTGATAGTCATCATGAAAATGCATCAGTAGATGGTGATACTAAACACCATATTCAAAATCATCAGCACATGTATGAATTTGATGCCCATCATCAAGAGTTCTCAGTAAATGTGTGTGGGTTTTCAAATTCATCATTACAATGATCAATACATGTATGAATGTCGGTAGTCGCCATGAAAATTATCTGTTAATGCACAGGTGTTGATATGAATGGTTAAGACTATTACGCTATCTCACTTCCCCGTCTCCATAGCTCCGAGCACACAAATATCAGTAAAAGAAAAAGGGAGCAAATAATTAACAGTTTAAGAAATGTCCGTTTCTTCATCTTCACATTTTCTGTCTCTCTGTCTGTCTGTCTGTATGTCTGTATCTCTCTCTCTCTCTCTCTCTCTCTCTCTCTCTCTCTCTCTCTCTCTCTCGCTCTCTCTCTCTCTCTCTCTCCACCTGTTATTGACGTCTTTCCCGTTTTATTTTGAAAGAAAATGTATTTGCAAAGTTTGTTCTTTCCCCCTGAAATGTTGCTTGTGTTATTTTGGGATTGCGATTTGTATTTCACTTTAGTATTCCTTTCATTGCTTAAACAAGTCATTCTCTTTAGAAGTTAGTTTTTTTTCCTCACTGAGGGCAAGATGTAAAAAAGCCGGTACTGTGCGTATTCTTTTCCCTCATTAAAAAAGATTTGCTCGTTCGTGCGTTCGTTCTCTGTCTGTCTGTCTGTCTGTCTGTCTGTCTGTCTGTCTGTGTCACCGTCTCTCTGAGAGTACTCTAATCGAAAAACAAAAGGTCAGAGTGAAATATGTACAAACAGGTCTTCAAACCCAAGTCTATGAAAAAGGAAGACAAAAATCGAAGCTCTGATTACTTGTTCAAACTATGTTCACGGAGTCGGCATCATGCTGATAGTACGCTGGCACGGAGAGGACAAGTGTGCTGGAGGTTGGAATCAATAGCACAGAGAAGGAGGTGATGCCAACAGCCCGACCATTGACAACTTCTGAGCCAGTATCCTGCCTGCAACCTCCACCCCTCTCCCCACCCCCCGTCCATTGCCACCGGGCACCGACAGCGCGAATGAAAGCAGACAACAGCTGTAGGATGGAGTGTAAACCATGGAGTGTAAACCATGGAGAGTGATAGACAACAGCTGTAGGATGGAGTGTAAACCATGGATTGTAAACCATGGAGAGTGATAGACAACAGCTGTAGGATGGAGTGTAAACCATGGAGTGTAAACCATGGAGAGTGATAGACAACAGCTGTAGGATGGAGTGTAAAACCATGGAGAGTGATAGACAACAGCTGTAGGATGGAGTGTAAACCATGGAGAGTGGTAGACAACAGCTGTAGGATGGAGTGTAAACCATGGAGTGTGATAGACAACAGCTGTAGGATGGAGTGTAAACCATGGATGGAGTGTGATAGACGACAGCTGTAGGATGGTGTGTAAACCATGGATGGAGTGTGATAGACAACAGCTGTAGGATGGTATGGTGTGTAAACCATGGAGAGTGATAGACAACAGCTGTAGGATGGAGTGTAAACCATGGATGGAGTGTGATAGACAACAGCTGTAGGATGGTGTGTAAACCATGGAGTGTGATAGACAACAGCTGTAGGACGGAGTGTAAACCATGGAGAGTGATAGACAACAGCTGTAGGATGGAGTGTAAACCATGGAGTGCGATAGACAACAGCTGTAGGATGGAGTGTAAACCATGGATGAAGTGTGATAGACAACAGCTGTAGGTTGGAGTGTAAACCATGGAGTATGACAGACAACAGCTGTAGGATTGAGTGTAAAACATGTATTGAGTGTAAACCAGAGATGGAGTGTGACAGACAACAGGTGTAGGATGGAATGTAAGCCATGGATGGAGTATGGTAGATAACAGCTGTAGGATGGAATGTAAATCATGGATGGAGCGTAAACCATGGATGGAGTGTAAACCATGGATGGAGTGTAATGGTGAAAGGCTTTTCTGCCCTTCAGCATGTTCCAGCCATTGCTGAAGACTGTCAGACCCAGTCAGGACCAACAGGTGAACGTCCGTCTCTCATGGCCGGAAGGCAGTGAACAAAACGGGGCGAATCCCGGATCCGACGATGATAATGATATCGTAAATAGCAGAGACAGAGAGGACAAGTGACGATGACAATGATGTCGTAAACAACAGAGATGGAGAGGCCAAGCGGAGGCGACTTTGAATCAATGTAGAGTGGAGTTTATCTTCTTGCCGTTTAAGATCAAGTTCATCTTTGATGTGCTTACGACAGCGAGAGGTTTCGTGCTCTCTGCTTCACTTCTTAGAGGAAGAAAAGGACAACTCTCGGCTATTGACCCATTTTCGCTTTTCACAGATCGCCGAAGCTCCGATTCATCTCGTGTTTCCATCTTCTCTTCCTGAAGGCGCTGGAAACTGAGATTTCCTGTCCATCTTTTCAGTCGCCGATCACAATACGTTCCTGTTTAAGGAAAAATAAAGATAATGGCTGCACAAATCTGGAAAACATGTCTTCTCTGGTCTGTTGCTCTCATGAACACTAGTTGTTTGGTCTGTATGGAAAATGATCTGTTGCTCTCATACACTATTTGTTTGGTCTGTATGGAAAATGATCTGTTGCTCTCATACACTATTTGTTTGGTCTGTATGGAAGATGACATGTTGCTCTCATGGACACCCTTTTTTGGTCGTTTGATATTTCAAAGGACCACACACAACCAAACAAAATATCCACATTGTCACTGACCACACAACCAAACAAACAAAACAATATGCGCATTGTCACTGAAGCTTGCTAAATCTTACTTGACCGGAGACAGGAGGAGAGGTAAGAGGGAGCGGAGAAGGGGAGGAACAGAGGGTGAGATGTGGGGAAGGGGGCGAGGATGGAGGGGACAGGGCTTGTAGGTGGCTGTCTTCTCACAAGGTCTCAGACGACAAACAGCTTCAAGCGGACGCACATCGCAGATGAGTCATTTAAATCGTATTCCTCTTCTCGCCCTCCCCTTCCCCCCTCCCCCGCCCTCCCTGACCTCCACTTCCAACACGGCCACGATTGTCCTGTTGAGAACCACGGAATTCTGTTACTATTAATACATCGAGCAGTCCTGCTGCTTTGAATTATTTAATTATTGGTAAGTCTATTGCTCATTCACTTATAGATTTGAAAGCATTTTCAAGTGGAACTGCATTGCCCTAGGCTCTTAAGCCTTAAAACAGCTATCTAACGAAAAATTCCCGTGTGTAATCTTTCCAGGAAGAAGAATCTTTGTCTGTATGCATTTTTCTGTTGGTCTGTCTGTCTATCTGTCTGTTTTCTCTCGCCCTCTCTTTCTCTCAGTACACACACACACACACACACACACACACACACACACACACACATATATATATATATATATATATATATATATATATATATATATATATATATATATATATATGAGGGTAGACTGCCAGAAGCCCGTATCTCTCTTATATATGTGTGTATGAGATACTGAGTTCTGGCAGTCAACCCTCGCATTTTATTATTATTATCACATCACACACACACACACACACACACACACACACACACACACACAAAGAAGATGGAAAAAGAAACCAACAAGTTGTGTTTTCTTTCCTAACGTTTCGGCAATCTTGCCTTCCACAGGGAAACCTTTACTGCATCTGATTAAAACACTGATCGCACCAATACCCGACGACAGCCAGGGATAAACACAAAGCATCGCTCACTTCAACTTCAGAAAATAAAAAGAAATATCCCAAGTGAGAACTGACAACAAAGCTCTCTCTCTCCCCTCCATTTCCTCCCCCACACACGCCTGTGTGCATATCCCCCCTTCGATGCACACACACACACACACAGAGTGTCGCTTGTGGGAACAAGCGAACCAGAGAGACAAGGGAATCTGGATTCAGTTTTCAATACCTTACTAAACATGCCGAAAGGAGAGTCAAAACCCTTGTTGGAAGGACGGGGTGATGGTGTGGTGGAGGTGGGGGGGGGGGGGGGGGCAGAAAGTTATCCTCCGGTCAGCGCTTGTTTTCCAACCTCTCTACTTCGCAGCGCTTGTTTTCCAACCTCTCTACTTTGTGTTTTGTCTGTGGACCCAGGTTATACTGTCTTCCACATTTTTCAGTCTGCAGCGCGTTCGTCATTTAAGTTCATGGTCGTAAATCACCCAGGAACACAATCACACTTATCAGCCATGTGTATACACTCCAGTTTGAAAGTGCTTGTTGAAAGAAAGTATGCCAAAAATCAAAGAGGACTGATTTAATTCTTCACGTGATTTTTTTTGAAAGAAAAACATGTCTAAAATCAAAGAGGACTGATTTCATTCTTCACAGTATTACGTGCAGAACGAAGAACCGATGGTCCAAGTAAAACAAAACAAACCGAAAACGTCACTGGGCAAATAACTTCAAAGATAAAAAAAAAAAAAAAACTTATAAAGACCTAAAGGAACGAAAATGTTGACAGCCAGGTAACTCAGCCGAATTCACTCACTGTCGACTTATCCGGCGTGCTGCATAAATATTTACAGCCGGGTAAGTCAAGGGTGAAACACGCCCGCTGTCGTGTAGACTTATCTGGCTTGCACTATTGGTTACATATGTATATCGGGCAAGGTGATTGGCAGAATAATGTCAGCAGCTTTGCGATTGGTCGGCACAGCCGCCGGCAATTCCTTGAAGTTCTGTCGATCCCCCCCCCCCCCACCCCCCCCCCCATCCTCCCCCCCTCCCTCCTCCCGTTCCCCCCCCATCCCCAACTCCCCCCCCCCCCCCCCCCCCCCCCCTTCCTCCCGTTCTGCACGTGGAACAGACTGGCTGGGGTCGACGACCACGGATCACGCATCGCCGCACAAAGCACAGCACGTGCACTGCGTGCACAGACAGCAGGTCAATGCTGATGGTTGGTTGTGTCAGTCACAGGTAGGTTGACAACATTCAGGAGTTGACTCTCTCTGACTCTCTCTCTCTCACTCTCTCACACACACACATACGCGCGCGCGCGCGCACGCACAGAGTGGGAGTCTTTCAAGAGGTCAGTAGGTCGTCCAGGCATTCACTGGAACCGTGTGTCGGTATTCTCAAGCTTTTCCATGGCGTCATCATCTTACTGAAATAATTTGCCGAGCATGTTTTCAAAGGCACTAGCACCTTATTTCCTCAGTTTACCTTACATTCTTTAACAGCATCATTAAGTGCCTTCATTAATTTATGTGACGTTCTCAGTGCTGTCATTGTCTCACGTCTCCCACTCATCAGCATCACGTCTAATTTCACTCACATCCTAGACGGTCTTCAAAACATGTCGTAAAACATGTCCGTACTATAAATCATGTCGTGAGTATCCATACAACACTATCAAAACATGTAGTGATGTACGATCCACACAACACTACCAAAACATGTCGTGATGTAACGATCCACACAACACTGTTAAAACATGTCGCGATGTAAAGATCCACAAACCGCTTTTAGAACATGTAGTAATATAAAGATTAACAACAACACTTTTAAATCGTGTTGTCACCATGGGAATCCCAAATCGATCTAAACAAGCGATAGGCCAGATCGCTTCGTAACAGTCAAACTATAGAACATCGTCAGACCACCAGTAAACATGGAATGATCGTGAGATCGTCGTGACAAAATAAACATCTGGAGTGACGGTGAGACAATCCTTAAACGTTGGAAAAAAATGTACCTGCCTACGAATTTAATGAACATGATATCTCCAGAATTCTTGTTTCTCAAAGAATCTGCCAGTTCTCTGGCATACAAGGAATTGTTTGCCGATCTATACAAAATCCCCATCCTTTTAGAAAATATTTACTGATGTTTCCAAGTCTGAAGATGGAGTGGCCTGTGAAGCCTATTGCCCTGGTGCTCCTTCTCAAATATTATTAGAATATATTCTATCAGATGCTTCTGTTTACTCTGCTGAACTTATAGCTCTGGTTCTAGCACTGAAGATAATCTCTCAATCCACAAACAAGGCCTTTCTGATTTTGTCTGATTCGCTGTCAGCTTTGGAGGCCATAGCTGGCCGTAACCTCCATCATCCCGAACTTCTACACTTTAAAAAAAAAAAAAAAAAAAAAAAAAAAAATTTTTTACCACGTTTGAAAGCGGAAAGTCTCAACATTGTTCTGGCTTGGATTCCCAGTCATGCTGGCATCGGGAGGAATGAAATGGCTGATCGTTTGGCCAAGAATGCCACGACAGGAAACTGTCTAACATATCCATCTCCTACACAGATCTAAAACCAAAAGTCATGATTATGTCAGAGACCTCTGGCAGGAGGACTGGAATACACAGACGGATAACAAACTCTTTCAGATCCGCCCAAATCTAAAAGAGTTCCTCTCATCTACCTCTGGTGGTCGCAAAGAAGAAACGGTTCTATTCCGGCTGCACACCGGCCATTCGTATTTAACTCATTCGTACCTTTTAAAGAGTGAAGAAGCTCTGTGGTGCATTCCATGTCATGTGCCACACATTCAAATATTCTTTTAGAGTGTTGGGACTTGCATGATATGAGACACATACATTTTTACAGCAGATTCCATGAACATTTTGTTCAGATATGTTCCACCTGATGCGATCTTTGGATTCTTGAAAGAGATTAACATTTTTTTTTTTATCGGATCTGAGATTTTAGAGTGGAAAGATTTTAAACAAATTTTGGCTGTTTTTTTTAGAAGATATATTTTAAAGAGTTGTGTGAATGAATGACTTGTGAGTTGACTTTAACGCGGTGACAACCCTGATATGTATCTTTGCGGTCGGCTGGGCTGTAGGCAACATTTCCTTACCTTATCTCCTTCCTCTTTCTCTGTTCTGAGGTTAGGATGCGAAAGGGGACCATGAATGGATCCAGATTAGAGCGGGTGAAGTTGGAGGGAAGGGGAGGGGGGGTGCAGATGGGGGTCGAGGGAAAAGGGGGTGGGGGTGAGAGGGGACTGGGGGTGGTACACAATTGTTTAAGGAGATGGTGCGGTGTTTGAAAGGGGACTGTCAGTGTCAAGAGCCCCTTTTTGTGTGAGAGACACCCAGTACAGCAGTTCAGAGGTCCCAGACAACACTAAACCTTTCTCTGTCAGACATCACCAAGTGCAGCAGTTCAGAGGTCCCAGACAACACTAAACCTTTCTCTGTCAGACTTCACCAAGTGCAGCAGTTCAGAGATCCCAGACACACTACACCTTTCTCTGTCAGACATCACCAAGTGCAGCAGTTCAGAGATCTCAGACAACACTATACCTTCTCTCTCAGACATCACCAAGTGCAGCAGTTCAGAGATCTCAGACAACACTACATCTTTCTCTCTCAGACATCACCAAGTGCAGCAGTTCAGAGATCTCAGACAACACTACACCTTTCTCTCTCAGACATCACCAAGTGCAGCAGTTCAGAGATCTCAGACAACACTTCAGGGTCTCGGCGGCTGTTGTGGAAGTAAACACCAACGTCAAGACACCCCGATTTTTACAACCCCCCCCCCCCTCCATCCCCTTCGACTCTCATCTCTCTCTCCATCCACCTATTCCCCACCCCACCCCACCTCTCTCTCTCTCTCTCTCTCTCTCTCTCTCTCTCTCTCTCTCTCTCTCTCTCTCTGTTTTTGCCTCTCTCTCTAAATCCCCCCTCTCTCTTTTTCTGTCCCTCCCTGTTCTCTCTCTCTCTCTCTCTCTCTCTCTCTCTCTCTCTCTCTCTCCCCCAATCTCCCCTCTCTCCCCTCTCTCTCCCCGCTCTCTCTGTCTATCTGTTTGTCTCTCTTTGGAATATAATGTTGGTGTCGTGATTAAATCCTGCACGCTACACACACACACACACACACACACACACACACACACACACACACACACATACATATATATATATATATATATATATATATATATATATATATATATATATATATATATATATATAAACACACGCGCACAGACACACACGGAGAGAGAGAGAGAGAGAGAGAGAGAGAGAGAGAGAGAGAGAGAGAGAGAGAGAGAGAGAGAGAGAGAGAGAGAGAGAGAGTCGCTGTGTGTTACGGCTAGCTAGGGTCGTTTGTGAATGACCAGCCACCAACCATTCGGCCATCGATTTTCCCGGCGCCTTTTCCCCCACTTTGGCCCCACTGTTCTGTCAACATCTACACGGTGCTGCACGCCACAATCCCCCTCTCTCTAATTTGCCCTCCCCGCCACTATCACCACCTCATTATACGCACACACACACACACACACACACACACACACACACACACACTTGCCCTTCCGTTTCCGACACAAGTGAGAGATTATTGTAGTGAAAGAAAAAATCGAAAAAAGAATCAAAAGCTTTGGCTTTAGATTAGAATCAGGAGAAGAAAGTGATGAAGAGAGTGATGAAGCGAGTGATACAGGAAGTGATGGAGAGAGTGATGCAGAGAGTGATGAAGAGTGATGGAGAGAGTGATGAAGAGAGCGATGAAGAGAATCAGAAGAAGAGAGTTATGAAGAGAGCGATGAAGAGAATCAGAAGAGAGTGATGAAGAGAGAAATGAAATGAAGAATCAGGAGAAGAGAGTGATGAAGAGAATCAGAAGAAGAAGAGAGTGATCAAGAGAGCAATGAAGAAGAGAATCAGAGCAAGGTAATGAAGAGAGTGATGAAGACAGCGATGAAGAGAGTGATGAAGAGAGCGATGAGCGAGAGAGTGATGAAGGGGTGGGGAACGGGAAGAGAGCGGAGTAGATTCCTCCTCTATTGGATGATACATGTGTCCAGTGTTCCCCAACATGGGTCAACTCAATGAGTTAACCAAAACGTAAAGAAGTTACGGTGCTGGCATATAAAGATGTAATCAAATAATTGAATAGATAAGTAAATGAATAAATAAATAAACAAAAATAAATACATAGATAAATGAATACAATAAATGAATACATAACATGATAAATTGACAAAGACTAATGAATAAAAGAAGATATACAATGGGTTCCCCACTCCTTACCCCCGCTTTCTTGGTTGTGATTGGTTTTCTTGGCTTTGTGGCTGTGATTGGTTGACCTTGCCGATCCCGCTGTGGCTTTCTTGGCTGTGATTGGTTGACCTTGCCGATCCCGCTGTGGCTTTCTTGGCTGTGATCGGGTTGACCTTGCCGATCCCGCTGTGGCTTTCTTGGCTGTGGCTGTGATCGGTTGACCTTGCCGATCCCGCTGTGGCATTTCTGTGGCTTTCTTGGCTGTGATTGGTTGACCTTGCCGATCCCGCTGTGGCTTTTCTTGGCTGTGATTGGTTGACCTTGCCGATCCCGCTGTGGCTTTCTTGGCTGTGATTGGTTGACCTTTCTTGCCGATCATCCCGCTGTGGCTTTCTTGGCTGTGGCTGTGATTGGTTGACCTTGCTGTTGACCTTGCCCATCCCGCTGTGGCTTTCTTGGCTGTAATTGGTTGACCTTGCTCATCAAGGTCAGTACTATCTACAGAAGTGGTTGCAGTCCTATCTGTGCGGTGCCCCACCCTAGCAGCCACCCTGCTCCACCCACCTACAGGTGGTTCAGGACAACCCACCCACCTCAGTGCCACCCTGCCACCACCCTGGGTGTTCAGGACAACCCACCACCTCAGTGCCACCCTGCCACCACCCTGGGTGTTCAGGACAACCCACCACCTCAGTGCCACCCTGCCACCACCCTGGGTGTTCAGGACAACCCACCACCTCAGTGCCACCCTGCCACCACCCTGGGTGTTCAGGACAACCCACCACCTCAGTGCCACCCTGCCACCACCCTGGGTGTTCAGGACAACCCACCACCTCAGTGCCACCCTGCCACCACCCTGGGAGTTCAGGACAACCCACCACCTCAGTGTAGTGGTACCCTGCCCTAGCGGCCACACAGGCACCAGAGAGTCATGCACGCTGCCAGGCTTTGTGTTCACTTCCATATCTTTTGTCCTATGTACCTATGTGAAGGTTACTGTGTTCATGTCCATATCTCCTGTCATGGGTCATTCAGTGCTGTGTCATTTAGTGCTGTGTCATTTAGTGCTGTACTGTGTCATTCAGGCCTGTGTCATTCAGTGCTGTGTCATAATTCAGTGCTGTGTCATTCAGTCCTATGTCGTTCAGTGCTGTGTGCCACTCTTTGTTATTCAGTTCAGTGCTGTGTCATTCAGTGTGTCATTCAGTCCTATGTCATTCAGTCCTGTGTCATTCATTGCTATGTCATTCAGTGCTGTGTCTTTCAGTGCCGTGTCATTCAGTGTCTATGTCATTCAGTCCCGTGTCATTCAGTCCTATATCATTCAGTTCTATGTCATTCAGTGGTGTGTCATTCAGTGCTGTGTGATTCAGTGCTGTCATTCAGTGCTGTGTCATTCATGTCATTCAGTGCTGTGTCATTCGGTGCTGTGTCATTCAGTGCTGTGTCATTCAGTGCTGTGTCATTCAGTGCTGTGTCATTCAGTCCTATGTCATTCAGTGCTGTGTCATTCAGTGCTGCGTCATTCAGTGCTGTGCACACACACATGCCTCAAGGTCATGTTGCAGTAAAGCTACAGGACTGACGACCGTCACACTGCTACCTGACCTTCACCGTCACACTGCCCTGACCTTCACCGTCACACTGCCCTGACCCTTCACCGTCACACTGCCCTGACCTTCACCGTCACACTGCCCTGACCTTCACCGTCACACTGCCCTGACCTTCACCGTCACACTGCCCTGACCTTCACCGTCACACTGCCCTGACCTTCACCGTCACACTGCCCTGACCTTCACCGCCACACGCCCCCTGACCTTCACCGCCACACTGCCCTGACCTTCACCGTCACACTGCCCTGACCTTTCCTGTCACACTGCCCTGACCTTCACCGTCACACCTTCACTGTCTTTCTTAGCTGCTTTCCAATCTCATAATTCATCGTTTTGATGAAAGAACATTTTAAGGTCACCTATTAAAGTTAAAGACGAT
>JADBJO010002524.1:192500-202500 GCA_016801955.1 Conus betulinus
ACAGCCCAGAACAGAGTGCGATGACGAAGGGCCGTCGATGGGCTATGCTCCACTGGGAGCGATGGGCATAATGATGAATGATGATCATCCGGACCCATAATGAACATACCTACAAATTTTCAGAAAGATCGGCCACGTATTTTCTGACATATTCCATAAAAAAAGAAAAACCGTTATGGGTCTTTATTGCCGTTAGTAACGATCAAAACGGTAAACTAAAACATCGGGCATCATCCGTGACCCATAATGAACATACCTTCTTATTTTCACAAAGATCGGCCAAGCACTTTCAGAGATAATCCATGAAGAAGAAAAACCGTTACAGGCCGTTACAGCCGTTAGTAACGGTTATAACGGTAAACTAAAACATTGGACATTATTCGTGACCCACAATGAACATACCTACAAATTTTCAGAAAACATCGGTCAAGTACTTTCTAAGATATTCCATAAAGAAGAAAAACCGTTATGGGGCAGTTAAAGCTGTTAGCACGGCTGTAACGGTAAACTAAAACATCGGGTATCATCTGTGACCCATAATGAACATACCTACAAATTTTCAGAAAGATCGACAAAGTGCTTTCTGAGATATTCCATAAAGAATAAAAACTGTCATGGGCTATTATAGCCGATAGTAACGGCTATAACGGTAACTAAAACACCGGGCATCATCTGTGACCCATAACGAACATACCTGCTTATTTTCACAAAGATCGGCCAAGTACTTTTTGTGATATTCCATGAGGAAGAAAACCGTTACAGGCCGTTACAGCCGTTAGTAACGGTTATAACGGTAAACTAAAACATCGAGCATCATCCGTGACCCGTAACGAACATATCTGCTAATTTTCACAAAGATCAACCAAGTACTTTCTGAGATATTCCATTAAAAACAACAACAAAAAAAACCCACCTGTTACAGGCTGTTACAGCCGTTACGGTAACGGCTGTAACGGTAGACTAAAACATCGGGCATCATCCGTGACCCATAATGAACATACCTACACATTTTCAGAAAGATCGGCCCAGTAGTTTTTTGTCCGGAGCGAGTGGAACACATTTTGACCACGGACGGAGGGACGGACACACGCGCGCGCGCGCCGCGCGCGCGCGCGCGCGCGCGCGCGCACACACACACACACACACACACACACACACACACACACACACACACACACACACACACACACAGCATTTCTTCGTTCCCATTCTAAAGTACTCCCTGTTCTATAAGAATTGGGAGTACAAAAAGTGGAAGCCACAAAATACCCATGAATAAGTTGCAATATTTCGATTTATTATAAAACCTTTATCAAGCACCAGCACTGGCCAACTGACAAACAAAACAGCACAGAATTCTGTGGTTGTGAAACAGAGTTCACTGGAAAAATGTTCACTGAGGGATGGAAAATGGAGGGGAAACTGTAGGAATGTATGAAGAAAAGGGAGGGGATAGGAGGGAGGGGTGAAGGTGTGAAGGGTGGAACAAGAACACAAGAGTGGGGAGTGAGGGGATGGTGGTGAAATGAACTGGGAGGGGGAGGGACAATGAAAATAACAACAATCCCAATAACAATACTAACAATAATCATTATTATTACAATGACCTCTACCACCATCATCATAAGCAAATGGATAAGGAAGTAAAGGAGTTACAAAAGAAATTGAAAAGGAGGGTGATGAGGGGGGGGGGGGGGGGGGGGGGTGGTGCTGGTCAAAGATAATTCAGGGAGGTATGATCCCGGTTAGGGATATTAGAAATATTTGGCACTGGCCAAAAGCTAGATAAGGAAGACTGCGTGTTGTCCCCCAACTAACTTATGAAAACATGGCGCTGGCCAAAAAGATAGATAAGGAAGATGTAGAAGCGGCTAAAATGATCCAGGAAGATTCAGTGCTAGCCAAGATATAAGTTAGGGAGACACGTTGCTGGTAAAAGTAGGAATAGAAAAAGTATAATCTAATACAATGCGGAGAAGTATATAGCACGACATAAGCTAGAAGTAAAAATCGTCTCTCTCTCTCTCTCTCTCTCTCTCTCTCTCTCTCTCTCTCTCTCTCTCTCTCTCTCACACACACACACACACACACACACACACACACACACACACACACACACACACACACACACACACACACACACACGTCTGCGCTTGCGTTAGGGCGATTTACAAGCATCCAATCTCTTTAGAGAAGCCATGAAATTTGCAGAGGCCAGCCCTGGAGAAATGCCAGTCTGGGAGATTCCTCACGCTCTGCCCTCTTGCTGATAACGACACATCGGGGGGACAGGCCTAAAGAGCAGGTCAGAGATCCCCTCCCTGACCACAGCACGGGTCAGAGGACAGACCACTCCACAATATTGACCCCCTCCAAGCTGCATTTTGCATGGCTTCAATCCATTTTTTTTTCAGACATCTGCCTTTTTCAGACATCTGAATTTCAGTTTGGAGAGAGAGAGAGAGAGAGAGAGAGAGAGAGAGAGAGAGAGAGAGAGAGAGAGACAGACAGACAGACAGACAGACAGACAGACAGACAGAGAGAGAGAGAGAGAGAGAGAGAGAGAGAGATTGATTGATTGATTGATTGATTGATTGATTGATTGACCTTTGATACACATGGATGGAGATTTTGGGCCAAGACCTAGTCTTACAATCTGTCCTTGTCATGTAGACATCATTTCAACACATCTTCATACTGACAATTTGACATAGCAACACTATATTTATAATTCTACCAGAGAGAGAGAGAGAGAGAGAGAGAGAGAGAGAGAGAGAGAGAGAGAGAGAGAGAGAGAGAGAGATTCTCTCTAACAGCAATCATGTGTCCAGTAGTGTGGTCATCTGTGCCCATCGTTTTCTATGAGGTGACCTTTGTCCAGACTCTTACTGTGTGGTTACACAACCTGTTGCACTATTGCCCTGTGACCACTGCCCCGCCCGACATTCAATTCCTGCTGTAGCAATGACACGTGCAGCGTGTTCTTAGTGCCGATGACATGTCATGTAGCAATGACACGTGCAGCGTACTCTTGGTGCCAATGGCATGTCATGTAGCAATGACATGCGCAGCGTGTTCTTAGTGCCGATGACATGTCATGTAGCAATGACACGTGCAGCGTGCTCTTGGTGCCAATGGCATGTCAATCATGTAGCAATGACACGTGCAGCGTGTTCTTGGTGTCAATGACATGTCATGCAGCAATGACACGTGCAGCGTGCTCTTGGTGCCGTTCTTAGTGATGACATGTCATGTAGCAATGACACGTGCAGCGTGCTCTTGGTGCCAATGGCATGTCATGTAGCAATGACTTGCGCAGCGTGTTCTTGGTGTCAATGACATGTCATGTAGCAATGACACGTGCAGCGTGTTCTTGGTGTCAATGACATGTCATGTAGCAATGACACGTGCAACGTGTTTCTTGGTGCCAATGACATGTCATGCAGCGTCACCACACTAAATACAAACACAGCAATTCCCTTTGTGCCCATGATCTCAGTGTGCCCGACATTATCCCAGTGTGCACGACATTATCCCAGTGTGCCCGGAATTATCCCAGTGTGTCCCACATTACCCCTGTTTGCCAGACATGTCTCTGTGTGCCCGTCATTTTTCTCTGTGTGCCCTATATTTTTTTTTTTTTCTGTGTACCGGTCTTTTTGTGTGTGTGCCCGACATTTTTTTTTTGTGCCCGTCATTTTTCCATATGCCCGATATCTTTTTTTAATGCCCAGCATTTCCATAGGGTTTCCACGTGCCCAATAAGTGTCTTCATGCTGCAGCCATCCACCATTTTGGTCGATCCTAGCGCAAGCTGTAAGCCGTGAATTGCCTGTGGCCTTCACACAGGGCAAGCTGTAAACCCTGAATTGCCTGTGGCCTTTCACACAGGGCAAGCTGTAAACCCTGAATTTCCTGTGGCCTTCACACAGGGCAAGCTGTAAACCTGAATTTCCTGTGGCCTCACACTGGGCCTTCACACAGGGCAAGCTGTAAACCCTGAATTTCCTGTGGCCTTCGAACTGAGGGATGGCGATTGGATTCTCCATATTTTTATCCAATCTTACGAACCTCCGCTATTGAAGAGGGAGAATAACAAAGGTGAAGAACTCGGTGTAATCTTGCCATGCATTGAAACTGAAGTGGCGCTAGCCGCTTGCTATGGGGCCATTGAATGCACTTCGCAATAAACGATCTGTTGGACTCTCTGTCTGTCTGTCTGTCCGTCTCTGTACTCTGTGTTCTTTCTCTCTCTCTCTCTCTCTCTCTCTCTCTCTCTCTCTCTCTCTCTCTCTGTGTCTGTCTCTCTCCCTCTTTGTTCCTCGTTCGTTCTTCTCTTTAACGTCTTTTCACAATGCTGTGATATTAGACGTCTCAGGTCCTCTGTCTGTCTGTCTGTCTGTCTGTCTCTCTTGGTGTACATATCACCTTTCTATCAGGGTCAGAGTTATTTTTCTTTGTTTCTCCATGCGGATGTCCTCTTTCAAAGAAGGATTCAAGGCTGCCTGAGTAGACTCCTCCTCCTCCTCCATCTCTCTCTCTCTCTCTCTCTCTCTCTCTCTCTCTCTCTCTCTCTCTCTCTCCCTCCTCTCTCTCTCTCTCTCTCTCTCTCTCTCTCTCTCTCTCTCTCAGTACGCTCTTTCAAACGTCTGAAGGGTTGCCAGACTAGAATTTCACAGGATTAGTTCTATCCATCACTGTCTCTGCTGATGCTACTAAAACACTTATGCGCTTTCCCCCTCTCAAGGATGGATGTTTGTCATTTTCTTTTTGGCCAGCTTCCCAAATATCTGTTAGTCAGACTGCAACCAATCGTTTGTCATTCTCTTTTGGCCAGCTTCCCAAACATCTCTGTTAGACTACAACCAGTCGTTTGTCATTCTCTTTTGGCCAGCTTCCCCAACATCTGTTAGACTACAACCAGTCGTTTGTTGTCTCTTCTCTTTTGGCCAGCTTCCCAAACATCTGTTAGTCAGACTGCAACCAATCGTTTTGTCATTCTCTTTTGGCCAGCTTCCCAAACATCTGTAGTCAGACTACAACCCAGTCGTTTGTCATTCTCTTTGGCCAGCTTCCCAAACATCTGTTAGTCAGACTACAACCAGTCGTTTGTCATTCTCTTTTGGCCAGCTTCCCAAACATCTGTTAGTCAGACTACAACCAGTCGTTTGTCATTCTCTTTTAGCCAGCTTCCCAAACAATGTTAGTCGGACTGCGACCAATCCAGAATAAAGCTGCCAGAGTCTAATCTGCACGCTGCTCAATAAGACCACGTTTCCTCGTCTTCAATTTTCTCCACCGGCTGATTGTTCCCGCTGCTACACAGCACACATAGCTGTCTACTCCGCCCAGTACAGTATATTTACAGTATATTTACAGTATATTTACAGGGACACAGGGTGACCTATGGCAGTGACCCTGTCAGTACAGTAGTATATTTACAGTATATTTACAGGGACACAGGGTGATAATCCCTGGCAGTGACCCTGTCAGTACAGTATATTTACAGTATATTTACAGGGACACAGGGTGATAATCCCTGGCAGTGACCCTGTCAGTACAGTATATTTACAGTATATTTACAGGGACACAGGGTGATAATCCTGGCAGTGACCCTGTCAGTACAGTATATTTACAGTATATTTACAGGGACACAGAGTGATAATCCCTGGCAGTGACCCTGTCAGTACAGTATACAGGGACACAGGGTGACCTATGGCAGTGACCCTGTCAGTACAGTATATTTACAGTATATTTACAGGGACACAGGGTGATAATCCCTGGCAGTGACCCTGTTAGTACAGTATATTTACAGGGACACAGGGTGATAATCCCTGGCAGTGACCCTGTCAGTACAGTATATTTACAGTATATTTACAGGGACACAGGGTGATAATCCCTGGCAGTGATCCTGTCAGTACAGTATATTTACAGTATATTTACAGGGACACAGGGTGATAATCCCTGGCAGTGACCCTGTCAGTACAGCATATTTACAGTATATTTACAGGGACACCGGGTGATAATCCCTGGCAGTGACCCTGTCAGTACAGTATATTTACAGGGACACAGGGTGATAATCTCTGGCAGTGACCCTGTCAGTACAGTATATTTACAGGGACACAGGGTGATAATCTCTGGCAGTGACCCTGTCAGTACAGCATATTTACAGGGACACAGGGTGATAATCTCTGGCAGTGACCCTGTCAGTACAGTATATTTACAGGGACACAGGGTGATAATCTCTGGCAGTGACCCTGTCAGTACAGTATATTTACAGGGACACAGGGTGATAATCCCTGGCAGTGACCCTGTCAGTACAGTATATTTACAGTATATTTACAGGGACACAGGGTGATAATCCCTGGCAGTGACCCTGTCAGTACAGTATATTTACAGTATATTTCCAGGGACACAGGGTGATAATCCCTGGCAGTGACCCTGTCAGTACAGTATATTTACAGGGACACAGGGTGATAATCTCTGACAGTGACCCTGTCAGTACAGTATATTTACAGGGACACAGGGTGATAATCTCTGGCAGTGACCCTGTCAGTACAGTATATTTACAGGGACGCAGGGTGATAATCTCTGGCAGTGACCCTGTCAGTACAGCATATTTACAGTATATTTACAGTATATTTACAGGGACTTAGGGTCATAATCTCTGGCAGTGACCCTGTCAGTACAGTATATTTACAGGGACACAGGGTGATAATCTCTGGCAGTGACCCTGTCAGTACAGTATATTTACAGTATATTTACAGAGACACAGGGTGATAATCTCTGGCAGTGACCCTGTCAGTACAGTATATTTACAGGGACACAGGGTGATAATCTCTGGCAGTGACCCTGTCAGTACAGTATATTTACAGTATATTTACAGGGACACAGGGTGATAAATCTCTGGCAGTGACCCTGTCAGACAGTATATTTACAGGGACACAGGGTGATAATCTCTGGCAGTGACCCTGTCAGTACAGTATATTTACAGTATATTTACAGGGACACCGGGTGATAATCCCTGGCAGTGACCCTGTCAGTACAGTATATTTACAGTATATTTACAGGGACACCAGGTGATAATCCCTGGCAGTGACCCTGTCAGTACAGTATATTTACAGTATATTTACAGGGACACAGGGTGATAATCCCTGGCAATGACCTGTCAGTACAGTATATTTACAGTATCTTTACAGGGACACCGGGTGATAATCTCTGGCAGTGACCCTGTCAGTACAGTATATTTACAGGGACACAGGGTGATAATCTCTGGCAGTGACCCTGTCAGTACAGTATATTTACAGTATATTTTACAGGGACACAGGGTGATAATCCCTGGCAGTGACCCTGTCAGTACAGTATATTTACAGTATATTTACAGGGACACAGGGTGATAATCCCTGGCAGTGACCCTGTCAGTACAGTATATTTACAGGGACACAGGTGATAATCTCTCTGGCAGTGACCCTGTCAGTACAGTAGATTTACAGTATATTTACAGGGACACAGGGTGATAATCTCTGGCAGTGACCCTGTCAGTACAGTATATTTACAGGGGACACAGGGTGATAATCTCTGGCAGTGACCCTGTCAGTACAGTATATTTACAGTATCTTTGCAGGGACACAGGGTGATAATCTCTGGCAGTGACCCTGTCAGTACAGTATATTTACAGGGGACACAGGGTGATAATCTTTGGCAGTGACCCTGTCAGTACAGTATATTTACAGTATATTTACAGGGACACAGGGTGATAATCTCTGGCAGTGAGCCTGTCAGTACAGTACAGTATTTACAGGGACACAGGGTGATAATCTCTGGCAGTGACCCTGTCAGTACAGTATATTTACAGTATATTTACAGGGACACAGGGTGATATAATCCCTGGCAGTGACCCTGTCAGTACAGTATATTTACAGTATATTTACAGGGACACAGGGTGATAATCCCTGGCAGTGACCCTGTCAGTACAGTATATTTACAGGGACACAGGGTGATAATCTCTGGCAGTGACCCTGTCAGTACAGTATATTTACAGTATATTTACAGGGACACAGGGTGATAATCTCTGGCAGTGACCCTGTCAGTACAGTATATTTACAGGGACACAGGGTGATAATCTCTGGCAGTGACCCTGTCAGTACAGTATATATTTACAGGGACGCAGGGTGATAATCTCTGGCAGTGACCCTGTCAGTACAGTATATTTACAGGGACGCAGGGTGATAATCTCTGGCAGTGACCCTGTCAGTACAGTATATTTACAGGGACACAGGTTGATAATCTCTGACAGTGACCCTGTCAGTACAGTATATTTACAGGGACACAGGTGATAATCTCTGGCAGTGACCCTGTCAGTACAGTATATTTAGGGACACAGGGTGATAATCCCTGGCAGTGACCCTGTCAGTACAGTATATTTACAGTATATTTACAGGGACGCAGGGTGATAATCCCTGGCAGTGACCCTGTCAGTACAGTATATTTACAGGGACGCAGGGTATTATAATCCCTGGCAGTGACCCTGTCAGTACAGTATATTTACAGGGACACAGGGTGATAATCTCTGGCAGTGACCCTGTCAGTACAGTATATTTACAGTATATTTACAGGGACACAGGGTGATAATCTCTGGTAGTGACCCTGTCAGTACAGTATATTTACAGGGACACAGGGTGATAATCTATCTGGCAGTGACCCTGTCAGTACAGTATATTTACAGTATATTTACAGGGACACAGGGTGATAATCTCTGGCAGTGACCCTGTCAGTACAGTATATATTTACAGGGACACAGGGTGATAACCTCTGGCAGTGACCCTGTCAGTACAGTATATTTACAGGGACACAGAGTGATAATCTCTGGCAGTGACCCTGTCAGTACAGTATATTTACAGGGACACAGGGTGATAATCTCTGGCAGTGACCCTGTCAGTACAGTATATTTACAGTATATTTACAGGGACAGGGTGATAATCTCTGGCAGTGACCCTGTCAGTACAGTATATTTACAGGGACACAGGGTGAT
Source organism: Conus betulinus (assembly GCA_016801955.1). Taxonomy (NCBI): domain Eukaryota; kingdom Metazoa; phylum Mollusca; class Gastropoda; order Neogastropoda; family Conidae; genus Conus; species Conus betulinus. The sequence goes on from JADBJO010002524.1 coordinate 201,532, forward strand.
AATCTCTGGCAGTGACCCTGTCAGTACAGTATATTTACAGTATATTTACAGGGACACAGGGTGATAATCTCTGGCAGTGACCCTGTCAGTACAGTATATTTACAGGGACACAGGGTGATAATCTCTGGCAGTGACCCTGTCAGTACAGTATATTTACAGTATATTTACAGGGACACCGGGTGTTAATCCCTGGCAGTGACCCTGTCAGTACAGTATATTTACAGTATATTTACAGGGACACCGGGTGATAATCCCTGGCAGTGACCCTGTCAGTACAGTATATTTACAGGGACGCAGGGTGCTAATCTCTGGCAGTGACCCTGTCCAGCACAATGCCCATCATTGGGCGGCCAATTCTGGCAGTGAGTTGTAGAGTGTCCTGAAGAGAGAGAGAGAGAGAGAGAGAGAGAGAGAGAGAGAGAGAGAGAGAGAGAGAGAGAGAGAGAGAGAGAGAGAGAGAGAGAGAGAGAGAGCTGAGAGAGAGAGAGCTGTTGCTTCATGACAATCGATTCCACCCCTCTCTCCTTCTCCCCCACCCCCTCTTCCTGCTGCTGCCAGTCCGCCCCAAATGGCCCAATGCGCATCGATTTTCACCCCTCGTCATCTTGTGTAGAGTGACAGTCGCTGGTCAATACTCTAAATGATGGGCAGACAGACTCCAACCTGCCCTCTTTTGCCCCTTGGAACTGTTCCTCTCCATCCTGAACACTCTGTGGCTGATTGACAAAGGGCACTTGTTGACAAAGGGCACTTGTTGGCAAAGGGCACTTGTTGACAAAGGGCGCTTGCTACCGCTCTGAAACAGTCGGTATAGTCTCGCACCGTCTACGAAGAACGCACTTTTTGATTCTGTGTGACCTTGACAAAGTCTGGCATCTTCCAGACACGCTGATCTCTTCCTGCTCAGCTGAATCTCCCTGCCTCAAAGTTCTTGCCCTTCTGACCCTACCACACTCCTTCCTTTTCTAT
>JADBJO010002524.1:210000-212500 GCA_016801955.1 Conus betulinus
ATCAGAACATGAGTAGTAACAAATTCAATTGTCAACGTAATCAGAATATGAGTACTAACAAATTCAACTGTCAACGTCATCAGAATATGACTACCAACAAATCCAACTGTCGACGTCATCACAATATGAGTACTAACAAATCCATCTGTCAACGTCATCAGAATAAAAGTAGTGACAAATTCAAAGCCAACGTCATCAGAATATGAGTACTAACAAATCCAACTGTCAACATCATCAGAATATGAGCACTAACAAATCCAACTGTCAACGTCATCAGAATATGAATACTAACATATCCAACTGCCAACGTCATCAGAATATTACTAACAAACTTCAGATACAAAGGCTCCCTCGGCCTTAAAGTGTATTACCAAATTATGAATAGTTCTTTTATTATTTCATGCCTTCTGTGAACAAAATAAACAAGGGTACTTGTATCTCTCTCTTCTGTCTGTCTATCTATCTATCTATCTATCTATCTATCTATCTATCTATCTATCTATCTATCTATCTATCTATCTATCTATCTATCTAATAATAATAATAATAATGATATATAATACTTATATAGCCATTTCTTGTTATACAACTCGCGCTTACATCCACCATTTGCACTTATTCATACAATATTCATGCACACAGCAAAAAGAAAATACACAATGGCAAACGCACCTACATGCATAAACTGCCTCACCGGACTAGTTGTGGAGGAATTTAGGAGAGATCTAGTCATCTACAGAAGAGAATAGGCTTTTTTGAAGAGGTAAGTTTTGAGCTGAGATTAAAAAGAAGAAAGAGTAGGCTGATTACGAAGGTCTTCAGGGAGGGAGTTCCAAATAGAAGGTGCTCTAAAACTGAAGGCTCTTTCGCCAACAGATTTCAGAGAACGCTTAGGGATTTTCAAAAGTTTTTTGTGAAGAAGAGCGAAGGGTACGAGAGCTTTGGTAGGTGCAGAGAGAAGAAAGAGAGATAGTGAGGAAGAGATTCATTGAAGTGGCGGAAAGCAAGAACTGCCAGTTTAAATTGCCACCGATACTGTATGGGAAGCCAGTGCAGTTCGATCAGCATGGGAGTGCCTCTTCAAAAAAGGTCGTGCAGCGCTATTTTGGACTCTCTGCAGCCGAGCAATCTGTTCTGCGGGAAGCCCAGCATAACAGAGTTGCAGTAGTCCAGTCTTGACATCACCGTGGCACAGACTAGCCTGACAGCTACTTCCCTGGATAAAGCGTCGGATGGAAGCAATACGTCTCAGCTCTAAAAGGATGAGCGACAGACTACAGATATTTGATTCTGCATGGTCAGACACTGATCAATGGTAACACCATTCTATCTATCTATCTATCTATCTATCTATCTATCTATCTATCTATCTATCTATCTATCTATCTATCTATCTATCTATCTATCTATCTATCTATCTATCTATCTATCCCTGGATATAAAGCGTCGGATGGAAGCAATACGTCCCAGCTCTAAAAAGGATGAGCGACAGACTACAGATATTTGATTCTGCATGGTCAGACACTGATCAATGGTAACACCATTCTATCTATCTATCTATCTATCTATCTATCTATCTATCTATCTATCTATCTATCTATCTATCTATCTGTGTGTGTATCCGCCCATCTGTCTATCTATCTATCTATCTATCTATCTATCTATCTATCTATCTATCTATCTATTTATCCCCAGTCCCCCCCCCCCCTTCCCGGTCCCGGTGGATGTTTTTACACTTCCACTTTATCATTATTATTTGTTTTTAGATAACTGCAAGATAACCATTTAAGGATCCTTGTTTTCACCTTCATTGAGGGCTCTTGTTTTCTTTCTTTTCTTTCTTTCTTTCTTTCTTTTTGTTCCGCGACGGAAGGAGTTGGTGGGGGGGGGGGGAGAAATTTTTTCATACATGCTGCTGGAACTATAAAATTCAGTGGAGAGTTCCTTTTGGTTACATGGAAATTATATAACAGCAGGTCTACTACAAACTTGGTCTGTCCGGATACCATGTCCTAAAGGCCTGTGTGTGTGTGTGTGTGTGTGTGTGTGTGTGCGTGCGTGCGTGCGTGCGTGTGTGCGTGCATGCGCGCGCGCACGTGTGTGTGTGTGGATATTGGAGTTTGGTTTGAGCGCTTTCTGACTTCTTCCTGGTTGTCGATGCCGTCACTGCATTCCATACCCAGGATCTCACAGGCGACACGAGTGGACAACATGCAACAGGAGTGGACAACATCCAACACTAGTCGACAGCATCCAGCAGGAGTGGACAACATCCAACAGGAGTGGACAACATCCAACAGGAGTGGACAACATCCAACATGAGTGAACAACATCCAACAGGAGCGGACAGCATCCAGCAGGAGTGGACAACATCCAACAGGAGTGGACAACATCCAACAGGAGTGGACAGCATCCAGCAGGAGTGGACAACATCCAACACGAGTGGACAACATCCAACAGGAGTGGACAGCAGCATCCAACACGAGTGGACAACATCCAA
>JADBJO010002524.1:215000-217500 GCA_016801955.1 Conus betulinus
CCTTCCTCCCCCTCTCACATCGCTCCCTCCTCTCTCTCTCTTCCACCCATTCATCCCTCCCTACATCTCTCCCTCCTTGCCCCCCCCTCTCTCTCTCTCTTCCATACCCATTCATCCCTCCCTACATCTCTCCCTCCTTGCCCCCCCCCCTCTCTCTCTCCTCTTCCACCCATTCATCCCTCCCTACATCTCTCCCTCCTTGCCCCCCCTCCTCTCTCTCTTCCACCCATTCATCCCTCCCTACATCTCTCCCTCCTTGCCCCCCCCCCCTCTCTCTCTCTCCTCCATCATCCTTCCTTCCTCCTCCTCCTCCTCCTCTCAACTCTGTCTGTGTCTGTGTCTGTGTCTGTCTGTCTGTCTGTCTGTCTGTCTGTCTGTCTGTCTGTCTGTCTGTCTCTCTCTCTCTCTCTCCTCTCTCTCCTTCCTCTCCTCTTTCCCTCCTCCCTTCCTCCCTCTGTCTGTCTCTGTCTCTCTCTATCTCTCTCTGTCTCTCTCTCTCTCACTCTCTTTTTCTCCATCCATCATTCCCTTTCCCTCTCATCTCTTTGTCTTTGTGTGCTCTTGAATCTCTGAGACAGGAACAGAGACAGACATAAAGAAAGAAATGAATGTGACACAGCTGAATGGGCTTACAGCCCGGTGCAGGAGCCACATTGCTGAAGACATTCCAGTCAACCGACATTGCTGAAGACATTCCAGTCACTGACATTGCTGAAGACATTGCAGTCACTGACATTGCTGAAGACATTCCAGTCACTGACATTGCTGAAGACATTCCAGTCACTGACATTGCTGAAGACATTCCAGTCACTGACATTGCTGAAGACATTCCAGTCACTGACATTGCTGAAGACATTCCAGTCACTGACATTGCTGAAGACATTCCAGTCAATGACATTGCTGAAGACATTCCAGTCAGCTGACATTGCTGAAGACGTTCCAGTCACTGACATTGCTGAAGACATTCCAGTCACTGACATTGCTGAAGACATTGCAGTCAGCTGACATTGCTGAAGACATTGCAGTCAGCTGACATTGCTGAAGACATTCCAGTCACTGACATTGCTGAAGACATTGCAGTCAGCTGACATTGCTGAAGACATTCCAGTCAGCTGACATTGCTGAAGACATTCCAGTCAGCATCCCTACATGGCTGGAGGACGCTTTTAGTGACATGCCTGCATAGAATGGACCCTGCTGATCTGGCACCCTGCGCTGCATGGAATTCCAGCTGTCGAGACTTGCAGGAAGTGCCCAGAATGCCATGGACTAATGTCACATCTCATCAACATTTAAACTATAGTCTGCTTTGATTACATACTTCAAAAGTATTAGTAAAATAAAATAGTAAAAACAAAATACTAAAAGAAATTGTTAAAAAAAATTAAAGAAAAAAAAAACCCTTGTTTTGTCTGCATACTTAGAAAGGTTGTGGACAAATTATAAACACAATAAGGCAGGTTAAAAAAAGCTCTAATTTGAACAAATTAGTTGGACAAAAAATCAAAATTAAAGAAAAAAGCTGTTGTTTTGGATACACACTTTGAAAGGTTTTGAACAAATTAGTAATAAATAAACCTAAAGTCTAAATCAGAAGAAAAATTAAGTAAAAAAAAAAACCTCTGAAAAATGATTTTAAAGAAAACACTGTTTAACACGAACGCAGCCCACTAACTGGGACCCCAGTGTCAACGCGTTTTAACTGGAAACGGTGTTCACCGCATAGCAATTTCTACAATGCTGGTACGTTCCTTAAACATCTAGAATTCAGGGCAGTAGTTGATATAAACATTGACTTTTTCACATACATTGGTTGCATATCAGCAATTTTAGACTACATCAAAACGGTGGCTTTCAAATTAGTAGTAGCAATACATCTGAAACAATTTCAAATTTAAAATTCATATATCCTGTTAAAAGAAGTGCAAAACAGTTTTCTATGATATCTTAAGTCACTTGAATCCTAATAGCTGTATGAAAGGGATCAAAACGAATTTTAAGTGTACGTTGGAAAACCGTTTTTATCAAACACCATACGAGAAATATTGTCAGACACAAATTGTTCTAAATGCCAGTTGTCCATAGCCAACTTGTGACAAGTATGATTACTTTCGAAGGAAATGGGACTTGTTTATGGGTAAAATTTGAAAGCTTTTATTCAGACGAAAATGTTTCTACTGAACGTATTTTATGGCAATGTCATTCAAACACTTCTGGATGAAATTTTCGATCTCCACTGCACTCCTACGATCCTCTTTTGTCTTTCAAACTCCATCTGTTTTCTGTTCAGTTTGATTTGTACTCTGCCCCCTGTTACTGTTCATTCCCAAGTGTGCCCCTTCTTCTTTCCTTTGTCTTTACACACGCACACGCGCGCGCGCGCGCGCGCACGCACACACACACACACACACACACACACACACACACACACACACACACACACACACACCACACACACACACACACACACACACAAATACACACACGCACACACACACAT
>JADBJO010002524.1:225000-235000 GCA_016801955.1 Conus betulinus
AATCTACGAACACGAATTTGGATGCAGTCTGGAAACGTAATATCGATCTGCCGAAACAGCTTCCAATCTTCCTGAACATTGAGCTGTGTGTTGATTGGTTCTCATCATCGGGTTTCCAGATATGCTGCCTACTGTCCAGACCCTAGTGCTTTTGTCACTCATTTATCACTTCATTCCCATGTTGATGATCGGTCTCCGTGTTCCTGCTGCTAGCATGACTACTTCCACCTTCTGATGCAGTCTGCACAGACTGTGTTTATTCCTGCTGCCAGCATGCTTCCACCTTCTGATGCAGTCTGCACAGATTGTGTTTATTCCTGCTGCTAGCATGACTCTTCCACCTTCTGATGCAGTCAGCACAGATTGTGTTTATTCCTGCTGCTAGCATGACTCTTCCGCCTTGTGATGCAGTCAGCACAGATTGTGTTTATTCCTGCTGCTAGCATGCTTCCACCTTCTGATGCAGTCGGCACAGATTTTGTTTATTCCTGCAGCTAGCATGACTCTTCCGCCTTGTGATGCAGTCGGCACAGATTGTGTTTATTCCTGCTGCTAGCATGACTCTTCCACCTTCTGATGGTCTGCACAGACTGTGTTTATTCCTGCTGCTAGCATGACTCTTCCACCTTCTGATGGTCTGCACAGATTGTGGGTGTTCCTGGTCCCAGGGTCAGTGGATGTCAGCTGTTTGGTGTGAAAGTGGTCAGATTTTACCTCGATGTGAGAGAGCTGAGATTTTACATTGATGTGAGAGTGTTGACATTCTACATCGATGTGAGAGAGCTGAGATTCCACATCTTGTCCGGACACTGTGGAAGTGGACACGTTGTGTGGGCAAAAGGAATATAATACCATCCATCCGCATCGGAAGAAGCGATAACATCAATGATGTGCTGTCAAAGCAGGTGTAAGCTACGATGATCGTTCTCGTTATCTGAATGTCCAAGACTGACATCTCGGGCGTACAGTTTTACATGGAGATTCACGACAGGTGTACTATTATTATTATTATGATGATGATGATGATGATGATGATGATGATGATGATGACGACGACGACGACGACTACTACTACTACTACTACTACTACTACTACTACTACTACTACTATCATCATTATTATCATTATTACTATTACAATTATCATTGTTTTGGGTATATAGCGCCTATTCTCTCGCTCCAAGCACTTCCACACTCCCCCCTTCCTCCAGCAGGCTGCCTGGCTGGGTAGTGGCTTCATTCCTACATGAACTGACCCGATCAATTCCTGCGTCTGTCACAACTAGAGATGTATCTATTGCAATGCAAGACCTAGAGCATCGTCTATATGCGCATGAAATGTTGACACCAACAAAACTGTTTTCAAAGCAGTGTCACTCTTCCGGCACTTCCGTCAGGTCAGCGATGCCAACTGTGCACAAACTATCCATTCATTACATACAACTTCTTGGTAATAAGCGAGTGTGTCAACTATGTCCACTGCTCAAACAAGCGAGGAAGGGGCAGCACCGCTTGAGTTGTTTAGCTTTGCTGGAGGATACAAAGCTTTGTGTTCCCAAAGAGCACCTCTCAAAAAAAAAACAACGATCCCCAAACGACTCAAAAAAAACTAACGACCCAAAAACGCAAAGAGGACACGAATCTGTTCATCAGAGAGAGAGAGAGAGAGAGAGAGAGAGAGAGAGAGAGAGAGAGAGAGAGAGAGAGAGAGAGAGAGAGAGAGAGATGCATTGGCGATCACACAAACGCAAAACGCGCGCGTGCGCGCGCGCGCACAAACACACACACACACACACACACACTCATCCCCCCCCCCCCCCCCCCCCCACACACACACACACACCAGATATCCTCATACACACATGGTTAATCTCCACTGCACTCCCACAATCCTCTTTTTTCTAAATTTCAAAATGGAGCGACTGATGGCGGAGAACGAAGCAAAGTTTAGAAAGAGTGGGGGTTAGTTTTCCGCCGAGGACATCGTGTCTTATGTACTTTGTTCGTCAATGTCCTCGGCGGAAACTAACCCCCACTCTTTCTAAACCCTCTTTTTTTTCTGTCAAACTCCAGTTGGTTTTCTGTTCAGTTTGATTTGTATTCACCCCCCGTCACTGTTCATCCCAAGCGCGCTCTTCCCTTCCTTAGTGTTAGCTCTTTCCTTTCTATCTTCTTCTCCTCTTTGTTCTCTCTTCTTTCCTTTGTCTCCACTCTCCCTTTTATCTTCTCTTTGTTCTCTCTTCTTTCCTTTGTCTTCACTCTCTCCTCTTCTTCTATCTTCTTCTCTTTGTCCTCTCTCTTCCTTCCTGTGTCTTCACTCCCTCCCTCCTTTCTATCTTCTCTTTGTCATCTCCCTGCCTTCCTTTGTCTTCACTCTCTTTCCTTTCTATCTTCTCTTTGTCATCTCCCTGCCTTCCTTTGTCTTCACTCTTCCTTTCTATCTTCTCTTTGTCCTCTCCCTACCTTCCTTTGTCTTCACTCTCTCCTTCCTTTCTATCTTCTCTTTGTCATCTCCTGCCTTCCTTTGTCTTCACTCTTTCCTTTTCTATCTTCTCTTTGTCTCTCCCTGCCTTCCTTTGTCTTCACTCTTTCCTTTCTATCTTCTCTTTGTCATCTCCCTGCCTTCCTTTGTCTTCACTCTCTTTCTTTCCTTTCTATCATCTCTTTGTCATCTCCCTGCCTTCCTTTGTCTTCACTCTTTTCCTTCCTTTCTATCTTCTCTTTGTCCTCTCCCTACCTTCCTTTGTCTTCACTCTTTCCTTTCTATCTTCTCTTTGTCATCTCCCTGCCTTCCTTTGTCTTCACTCTTTTTCCTTTCTATCTTCTCTTTGTGTCTCCCTGCCTTCCTTTGTCTTCACTCTTTCCTTTCTATCTTCTCTTTGTCCTCTCTTCCTTCCTTTGGGTTCACTCTTCCTTTCTATCTTCTCCTCTTTGTCCTCTCTTCCTTCTTCCTTTGTCTTCATTCTCTCCTTTCTATCTTCTCTTTGTCCTCTCTCTTCCTTCCTGTGTCTTCCCTCTCTCCTTTCTCTCTTCTCTTTGTCCTCTCTCTTCCTTCCTTTGTCTTCACTCTCTCCTTTCTGTCTTCTCTCTCCTCTTTCCTCTCTTCTTTCCTTGTTGTCCACTCTCTCCTTTCTGTCTTCTCTTTGTGCTCACTCTCTCCTTTCTATCTTCTCTTTGTCCTCTCTCTTCCTTCTTTGTCTTCACTCTCTCCTTTCTATCTTCTTCTATTTGTCCTCTCTACTTTTCTTTATTTCACTCTCTCCTTTCTCTCTTCTCGTCTTTGTCTTCTCTTCCGTCCTTTGTGTTTACTCTCTCCTTTTTATCTCCTCTTTGTCCTCTCTTCTCTTCCTTCCTTTGTCTTCACTCTCTCCTTTCTGTTTCGTCTTTGTCCTATTCCTTCCTTCCTTTGTGTTCACTCTCTCCTTTCGTCTTCTCCTCTTTGTCATCTCTACCTTCCTTTGTCTTTCATTCTCTCTCATTTCTATCTTCTCTTTGTCTTCTCTTCCTTCCTTTGTCTTCACTCTTTCCTTTCGATCTTCTCCTCTTTGCCCTCTCTTCCTAGACAGAGCCATGGGCTGCAAACGTCATGTGATTTCCCTCGTGTGTGTGTGTGTGTGTGTGTGTGTGTGTGTGTGTGTGTGTGTGTGTGTGTGTGTGTGTGTGTGTGTGTGTGTGTGCGCGTGTGTGTGTGTGTGTGTGTGTGTGTGTGTGTTTCCACCTATCACCCTTCTTCTGGTGTGTGTGTGTGTGTGTGTTGTGTCCTTTTCCACCTTCCTTCTCTCTCTCTGTGTGTGTTCTTCTCTCTCTCCCTCTCTCCTCTCTCTCTCTCTCTCTCTGTCTGTGTGTGTGTCTGTTTTTTCTCTCTATACCTGTCTCTCTCTCTCTTTCTCTCTCTCCTCTCTCTCTCTCTCTCTCTCTCTCTTATTTGCACAGCTTGCCTGCACTTCAATTGAACAATCCTGAATCCAGGCAAAAACCATAAAATAAGAAAAATCCTGGCGCTGCAAGTTTGCCTACAAACTTCCCTGCTGGTCTGAATATTGGGAAGCGGGAGTCAGGAAAGTGTAAAACCCCAGTTTGGATGAAATGTAAATCTTCCACCATGTCAAGACTTGCTTCTCATGGACAAAACACTGCCTCTCTCATTCTCTCCAAGCAACCTTTCGTCCCCCCCCCCCCCCCCCCCCCCCCTCCTCCTCTCCTCATCTCGGCCGTTCTCTTGCTGTCTGTCTGTCTCGGTTCTTGTGAGAGTTGCATGTTCTGCCAGACATTATCCTGTCTGCCTCTCGTTCTCACGCACCACCATCCAAATTAATACCTTTCCCCTATTTGTGAAGGTCGTTACTCCATGATGAAATGTTCATAACTGATGTAAACTCTCATCATTCCTGAATCTCTCTTTCTTATTTCATCCTTCATCTTTGACCTCATTTTCCTTCAGTGTCTTCAGTTGCCTACCTTCTCTGTCCCTGCACAGGGGTGGACATTGACCACGGTCAGCCAGGAGGGAGGAACAACAGGCACAAGTGTACATGTGTGTGTGTGTGTGTGTGTGTGTGTGTGTGTGTGTGTGTGTGTGTGTGTGTGTGTGTGTGTGTGTGTGTGTGTGTGTGTGTGTGTGTGTGTGTGTGTGTGTGTGTGTGTGTGTGTGTGTGTGTGTGTGTGTGTGTGTGTGTGAGAGAGAGAGAGAGAGAGAGAGAGAGAGAGAGAGAGAGAGAGAGAGAGAGAGAGAGAGAGAGAGAGAGAGAGAGAGAGAGAGAGAATGACGTTCTTGCTTTCAAAGTGATGATCACTCAAAGGGCAGTGTGACAAGCTTAGCGATGCCTATCTCCTCTCTGGTGCATACTGGCGGTTGTCGTGTCTCCATTGGCTACAGATCACTGATGAGTCACAGGATTTTTAACGCGCGTATCTGATCTCTCTCGCAGCACACACACACACACACACACACACACACACACACACACACACACACACACACACACACACACACACACACACACACACACACACACACACGCGCGAGGGCGCGCGCGAAGGGCGCGCGCGCGCGCGCAGAGAAGGCTGTATGACAGGCTGGCTGGGAGAGCGACAACCACCGCTCCTCACTTCCTCCAGCAAGAGATGCTAACAATCGGGACTCTCAGACTGTAAGGCAAGTGACAGAACCATCTCACACATGGCATGTCACCACTCTCCTCTCTCATACACACAGGCCAAAGTGACAGAAACCATCCCACATGGCATGTCACCACTCTCCTCTCTCATACACACAGGCCAAGTGACAGAACCATCCCACATGGCATGTCACCACTCTCCTCTCTCATACACACAGGCCAAGTGACAGCACCATCCCACATGGCATGTCACCACTCTCCTCTCTCATACACACAGGCCAAGTGACAGAACCATCCCACATGGCATGTCACCACTCTCCTCTCTCTACACACAGGCCAAGTGACAGCACCATCCCACATGGCATGTCACCACTCTCCTCTCTCATACACACAGGCCAAGTGACAGAACCATCCCACATGGCATGTCACCACTCTCCTCTCTCATACACACAGGCCAAGTGACAGCACCATCCCACATGGCATGTCACCACTCTCCCTCTCTCATACACACAGGCCAAACTCACATGGCATGTCACTACTCTCCTCTCTCATACACACAGGCCAAGTGACAGAACCATCCCACATGGCATGTCACCACTCTCTCCTCTCTCATACACACAGGCCAAGTGACAGCACCATCCCACATGACATGTCACCACTCTCCTCTCTCATACACACAGGCCGACAGTTCCAGCGGTGTGTGTACATGGGGAGTGTGGTCAGAAGTGGGCAACAAACACAGCTGTGCGTCTCTGTTTGAAATGAAGTGCACGTGATCTTCGATAACCACTGTTGGTCAGACCGGGTATTTCCAAGCCTGACCACTCTGGACATGAGGGAAACCAGCTTCTATTGGTCAGAGACCACTCGGACATGAGGGAAACCAGCTTCTATTGGTTAAAGTCCGACCAGAGGAACACAGGGGAGGACATTGTTGATAGCACAGTGCAGCTACAGCATTGCACAATTTTCAGCGTGGGCACAATTGACATAAGGGTTGTAAAATGTTGCACACACTGACAGAAGGGGTGTGTGTTGGTAAGCATAGCACACGCAAGAAGGAGAGTTAAAATTGCACACAGAGTGACAGAGAGGAGTATATATTGCACACACAGACAGACAGAAGGGAGTTAATATTGCACACACACACACACACACACACATGGGACCACACACACATTGCACACACACAGACAGAAGGGGAGTTAAGAAGGGGCACACACACACACAGACAGAAGGGAGTTAATGTTGCACACACACAGACAGAAGGGAGAGTTAATATTGCACACACACAGACACAAGAGAGTTAATGTTGCACACACCACAGACAGAAGGGGAGTTAATGTTGCACACACACAGACAGACACACAGGGGACACAACACACACACACCACACACACACACACACAGACAGAGTTAATTTTGCACACACACACACACAGAAAGGGGAGTTAATGTTGCACACCTTCTGTTTTAATAGTTACTGTGGCCATTCATGACCTGGCCCTTCTTGCATCCTCTGGCATATGACATGACAAAAGTCGAACTATTTGAAGTGCGTAGGTCATAGCTCACGCGCGATGATATTAGAGCATATAGGAAAATAAAAAGTATTAGATACAGGAAAAATACAAGAAAATAAGTGGTGACAAATACAGGAAAAATACATGAAAATAAGTAGTAAAAACACAGGACAAATTAATTGTAAATATACAGGAAAATAAGTAGTTAACAGATACAGGAAAAATACAAAATAAATACTACAAAATATTGGAATACAAGTAGTAAAATTCAGGAAAGTGCAAGAGAATAAGTAGTAAAAATACAGGAGAATAAAAAGTAAGAATACAAGGAAAAATACAGGAAAATCAGTAGTAAAGAAAGGGTCTCATGTTTACGCTTAGCACGTCAAACATGAATCCGTTTCAAGGGACACAAAAAAATCCCAATCAAAACAAACTTTTTGACACAAGAAATCTTCCACAGGTTTGACGAGCCTGTTGCTCGTTAGTCGTGGTGGAGATTAATTAACCAATAGATGGACTCCCCGGGTCTTTACTCATCGACCACAGACAGCAGGAGGTTGTCATGGCAACATCAAGCCTTCCCTGGCAGAGGCCAAGCAGAAAGCAGGTGAACTGATAAACTGACCAAGTCTCTGTGTGGACAACTTGGACACTGGTCATCCCAAGAACTCAGAGAGAGAGAGAGAGAGAGAGAGAGAGAGAGAGAGAGAGAGAGAGAGAGAGAGAGAGAGGAGAGAGGGAGGGAGGGAGGGAGGCAGGGAGAGAGGGAGGGAGGGAAAGAGACAGAGACAGAGAGAAACAGGGACAGAGAGAGAGAGAGAGAGAGAGAGAGAGAGAGAGAGAGAGAGGAGACAGAGAGAGAGGAGAGAGACAGACAGACAGACAGAGAAGACAGACAGACAGACAAACGGACAGACACACAGGCAGAAAAGGAGAAAAAAAAAACAGAGAGAGAGAGGGAGACAGAGACAGAGACAGAGAGCGACAGAGAGAGACAGAGAAAGAGAGAGACAGAAGAAAGAGAAAGAGACAGAGAGAGACAGAGAGAGAGACAGAGAGAGAGACAGAGAGAGAGAGAGAGAGAGAGAGAAAGAGAGAGAGAGAGAGAGAGAGAGAGAGAGAGAGAGAGAGAGACGGAGAGAGAGAGGCAGACAGACAGATAGAGGGACACAGACAGAGACAGAGAGAGACAGAGACAGAGAGACAGAGACAGAGAGACAGAGAGACAGAGACAGAGAAACAACACACGGAGAGACAGAGAGACGGAGAGAGTGGAAAGAGAGAGCGAGAGAGAGAGAGAGAGAGAGAGAGAGAGAGAGAGAGAGAGAGAGAGAGAGAGAGAGAGAGAGAGAGAGAGAGAGAACAATCAGACGTATTTGACAAGAGTATAATGGTGAATAAGTTTCAAAGGGAGATCATTCATAGCGGGCCACATCCAAACAAATACAGCAGAGTTGCCTGCATGTTGGGCAGAGTACTGTCTTGTGCATTCTATGACTATAGAGTATTGTCTGGTGCATTCTATGACTATAGAGTATTGTCTGGTGCATTTCTATGGCTGTACAGCAGAGTCACCTGCATGGTGGGGGTAGAGTATTGTCTGGTGCATTCTATGGCTATACAGTATTGTCCTATGCATTCTGATGGATATACAGTATTGTCTTGTGCATTCTGATTGGCTGCACAGTACCTTCTGGTGCATTCTGACTGCCTATACAGTATTGTCCTGTGCATTCTGATTGGCTGTACAGTACCCTCTGGTGCATTCTGACTGGCTATACAGTATTGTCCTGTGCATTCTGATTGGCTATACAGTATTGTCCTGTGCATTCTGATTGGCTGTACAGTATTGTCCTGTGCATTCTGATTGGCTGTACAGTATTGTCCTGGTGCATTCTGATTGACTATACAGTATTGTCCTGTGTATTCTGATTGGCTGTACAGTACCTTCTGGTGCATTCTGACTGGCTGTACAGTATTGTCCTATGCATTCTGATTGGCTGTACAGTACTGTCTTGTGCATTCTGACTGGCTATACAGTATTGTCTTGTGCATTCTGACTGGCTATACAGTATTGTCTTGTGCATTCTACAGCTGTACAGTATTGTCTGGTGCATTTTATGGCTGTACAGCAGAGTCATCTGTATGTTGGGGCGGAGTATTGCCTGGTGCATTCTGCTGCCTGCTGTCTGTGAGGTGTGGTGAAGTTGATTTGACCCAGATTCACCGGCCTCTTCGGCACTGTCCATTTACTGTTGCATTTGGCTTCTTTTATGTCTTTACTATACTTTGACTTACAACTCGTCAATGTTTGTGCATCTCCAGCAAACCATATTCTTAATTAAATGTGTAGCACTATCAACATGATAAATGTCAAAGTTGCTACGTGGCAACGTACAGTTCCCAATACTGATTGCTGTGGTATATCTACTTCAAGGACGCCTTTTACAAACATGTTTTCTTCACAATCTCTTTGATTCAGCTCTGTATACCCGTGTCTCCACTCACGAAGACTACGAGGTAAATTTGATGCCCAGTTAATTTGGTCTGTCATATCTAGATCAAACAACCTCTTACAAAACTTCCGTGTCGATCGATTTTTGGTTATCATGAGAGAGAGAGAGAGAGAGAGAGAGAGAGAGAGAGAGAGAGAGAGAGAGGGGGGGGGCAGACAGAGAGATAGAAAGACAGAGAAACAGGGAGACAGAGACGGAGACAGACAGACAGAGAGACAGAGACAGACAGAGAGACAGGGAGACAGAGATTGGGGGCAGAGTATCACACACACACACACACACAACACACACACACACACACACACACACACACACACACACACACACACACACACACGCACGCACGCACGCACGCACACACACACACACACACACACACACACACACACACACACAGACACACTCGAACGCACACAGTACGTACATACACGTCTCGCGCACGCACACGCACGCACGCTCTCACACACACACACACACACACACACACACACACACACACACACACACACACACACACACACACACACACACACACACACACACACACACACACACACACACGCGCGCGCGCGCGCGCGCGCGCGAACGCACGCATGCACGCACGTCTCTGTCTCTCTGTCTCTCTCTCTCTCTCTCTCTCTCTCTCTCTCTCTCTCTCTCACACACACACACACACACACACACACACACACACACACACACACACACACACACACACAACCCTTGCCCCTGAAAGACACTGAAAATCAGGTGAGTGCACCATACACTTCACCTTGGGGACGGAAGGGAGGAAGGGCCTTAGGGCAGGAGCCGTGCAGAAAATCATTGGCACCTTCAGCCA
>JADBJO010002524.1:240000-252500 GCA_016801955.1 Conus betulinus
TGTGTGGGCAGAATAAAAAAATAAAAAAAAAAGGATGGCTTGACGAAATAGCAGAGTGGACAGGGAAACCATTGGCACAGACCCAGTGGCACAGTGGACAGGGAACCATTGGCACACAGACCCAGTGGCACAGTGGACAGTGGCACATTGGCATTGGCACAGACCCAGGCCTTGGACAACATGGCACAGTGGACAGGGAAAGTATTGGCACAGACAGGGACACCTTGATGACAACATGGCACAGTGGACAGGGAAACCATTGGCACAGACCCGGTGGCACAGTGGACAGGGACATTGGCACATGGCACATGACCAGTGGCACAGTGGACAGGGACACCATTGGCACAGACCCAGGCCTTGATGACAACATGGCACAGTGGACAGGGACACCATTGGCACAGAGCCAGTGGCACAGTGGACAGGGAAAGTATTGGCACAGACCCAGCCTTGATGACAACATGGCACAGTGGACAGGGGAAAGTATTGGCACAGACCCAGGCCTTAATGACAACATGACACAGTGGACAGGGACATTGGACATTGGCACAGACCCAGTGGCACAGTGGACAGGGAAAGTATTGGCACAGACCCAGGCCTTGATGACAACATGGCACAGTGGACAGGGAAAGTATTGGCACAGACCCAGGCCTTGATGACAACATGGCACAGTGGGACAGGGAAAGTATTGGCACAGACCCAGGTCTTGATGACAACATGGCACAGTGGACAGGGACACCATTGGCACAGACCCAGGCCTTGATGACAACAACAGTGGATGGTACAGTGGCACAGGGACAGTATTGATGACAACATGGCACAGTGGACAGGCACACCATTGGCACAGACCCAGGCCTTGACAACATGGCACAGTGGACAGGGACACCATTGCACAGACCCAGTCTTGATGACAACCCAGGGCACAGTGGACAGGCACACCATTGGCACAGACCCCCCCACACCCCCCCCCTTGATGACAACATGGTACAGTGGACAGGGACAGTATTGGCACAGACCCAGCCTCGGCACACTGCAGACAGAACTGGAGGAAACTGGTGACCTGTGCTTCAGTGTGGTGCCCCAGTCACTCTGCAGGGAGTTCAGGTTGAAGAAGAAGATGAAAGAAACCCCCCCCCCCCCCCCCCCCCCCCCTACACATTCTTCCTAATTTCCTGTGCTCTCTCTCTCTCTCTCTCTCTGAGTCTGTCATACACGCATGCGCGCGCGCGCGCGCGCACACACACACACACACACACACACACACACACACACACACACACACACACACACACACACACACACACACACACACAATGTACACGTGCATGAACACTCGTACACATTCATATAGAGAGAGAGAGAGAGAGAGAGAGAGAGAGAGAGAGAGAGAGAGAGAGAGAGAGAGAGAGAGAGAGAGAGAGAGAGAGAGAGTGGGTGTATGATGATGCACTGACACAGACAGTGAGACAGGCGGAAAAAAGCCCAGTGGAAGGCAGTGTGCCAGACAAGATATATATGTATAGGTATGTATGTGTATATTTACAGCGACAAAAAGAGGAAAAAACACCTCTCAGCTCCTCAGATACAGTGACACAGAGAAACATGGGACCTTATAAGGCCACAATTCCCTATGACAAAACAGTAAATAATAAAAAAAAAAAAAAAACACCATAGCACGTTTAAGTGTAAAAACCAACATGTATGACCTTATCGGCGTTTCAAAGGAATGTAAGGTAACACTTTGTGCTTGGCGGGTTGACCTCTGTCAGGTACACTAAGCTGGCTGGCACTGTCACGATCTCTGACGAAACACACTGCTCTTCCACACTCGTTAACTCTAGCGCTAAGATGTCATCTTTCTGCAATTGGAGGATGTGGTGAGTGCAGTCACTGTGTTCTACTGTCCTCACGTCTTCATTCCTGGATGGTTCAGGAGGGAAAAATCACTCACCATGACCACTTTCATCACTCTGTTGTTAAGCGTGATCACGTTCTTCCACGGAATCATGATCATAGTCATTCTTATTACAGCTTGCTGTTCCTCTGTTCCGGCTTCATATGGCGATTGTTGCTGTTCTGCTTTAAAAGACCAACGATGATGGAATCTGTGGAGAATGTATGCTGAAGGTTTTTCATGGAGACACTCTTTGCCATGTTGAAGATGAGTACGGAGAGTGTGACAGTTTTCAAATAAAATGAATGCTGAGTCATTAAGATTTTTTTAGATTAGCACAGCGAAAGATGGTTGGCTGATTGAAAGACTTTACAATCTTGAAGAGTGGGAATACGAATACGAATATTTTTATTGAGGGTAAAATGGATAAGCTGACCGCTTTTTTACACCATGCCCTCAAGAACAACAACAGTAACAAACGATATCAAAATAAACATTTACATGATACACGAAAAGGAAACAATGAACAAGTCGAGAGAGAGAGAGAGAGAGAGAGAGAGAGAGAGAGAGAGAGAGAGAGAGAGAGAGACAGACAGACAGACAGACAGACAGACAGACAGACAGAGAGAGAGAGAGAGAGAGAGAGAGAGAGAGAGAGAGAGAAGGGGATAGGTCGTAAGAGATGAGAGATGGAAGAGGAGATTCAAGAGAGTGAGGAAAGGTGATGGGGTGGGGGAGGGGGGGGGGGGGGGAGGGTGTGAAACCGAGAAATGTGGCGAGACCGAGGACTATTTCAGCTCCCATCAAGGCAGACTGTTTGAATACCACAGCAGCTATTTCCAGCCAAGGTGAAGCCAGCCGTGCAGCAGCGGCAGACGGCAGAGGATGACACACCGGCGGCAGCAGCCGTGGCAGGAGCCGATAATTTCAAAGTTTGACAGGGGGAAAGCAGCTGTGTGAGGTCTTCAGTTGGACCTCCAGACGGCAGTTATTTCAGGACCTGTGTCAGCACGATCAATGGACAGAGCTGTCCCCAGCATGACTCACAGGGAGACCCGGCCCTCGTCTGATCTGCCCCCGGCACTCCCAACACCCCTGCATGTCTGCCCCCTGACATTCCCAACACCCTGCATTGTCTGCCCCTGACATTCCCAACACCCTGCATTGTCTGCCCCCGGCACTCCCAACACCCTGCATTGTCTGCCCCTGACACTCCCCAACACCCTGCATTGTCTGCCCCTGACCCTGCATTCTGCCCAACACCCTGCACACCCTGCTGTCTGCCCCTGACATTCCCAACACCCTGCATTGTCTGCCCCGGCACTCCCAACACCCTGCATTGTCTGCCCCTGACACTCCTGACACATTGTCTCCTGACACTCCCCACCTGCATTGTCTGCCCCTGACACTCCCAACACCCTGCATTGTCTGCTCCTGACACTCCCAACACCCTGCATTGTCTGCCCCTGACACTCCCAACACCCTGCATTGTCTGCCCCTGACATTCCCAAACACCCTGCATTGTCTGCCCCTGACACTCCCAACACCCTGCATTGTCTGCCCCTGACACACACCGAACCACCCTGCATTGTCTGCCCCTGACACCCAACAACACCCTGCATTGTCTGCCCCTGACACTCTCAACAACCCTGCATTGTCTGCCCCTGACATTTCCAAACACCCTGCATTGTCTGCCCCTGACATTCCCAACACCCTGCATTGTCTGCCCCTGACATTCCCAACACCCTGCATTGTCTGCCCCTGACATTCCCAACACACCCTGCATTGTCTGCCCCTGACATTCCCAACACTCTGCATTGTCTGCCCCTGACATTCCCAACACTCTGCATTGTCTGTCCCTGACATTCCCAACACCCTGCATTGTCTGCCCCTGACATTCCCAACACTCTGCATTGTCTGTCCCTGACATTCCCAACAACTGTCCCTGACACCCCCAACACCCTGCATTGTCTGCCCTGACACTCCCAACACCCTGCATTGTCTGCCCCCCTGACACACCCAACACTGCCCCTGCATTGTCATTGTCTGCCCTGACACCCCGAACACCCTGCATTGTCTGCCCTGACACCCCCAACACCCTGCATTTGTCTGCCCCTGACACTCCCAACACCCTGCATTATCTCCCCCCACACATCTTCCTCCAACACCCTGACCCTGACACCCCGAACACGTCTGCATTGTCTGCCCCCCTGACACGTCCCCTCCAACACCCTGCATTGTCTGCCCCTGACAACAACACTAATGTCTGCCTCCAACACACCCCCCTGACACACCCTAATGTCTGCCCCAAACACCCCACATTGTCTGCCCCTGACACCCCAAACACCCTGCATTGTCACCCCCTGACACTCTCAACACCCTGCATTGTCTGCCCCCAACACCCCCAACTACCTGCATTACCCCACATTGTGACACCTCCAACACCCTGCATTGTCTGCCTCCTGACCTGCCCCAACACCCAGCATTATCTGCCTCCAACACCCCACATTGTCTACTCCAACACCCCATATTGTCTGCCTCCAACACCCCCATTGTCTACCTCCAACACCCCATAATGTCTGCCTCCTCCCACCCCCCACATTGTCTACCTCCAACACCCCACATTGTCTGCCTCCAACACCCTGCATTGTCTGCCTCCAACACCCCCATTGTCTGCCCCAACACCCCAAATTGTCTGCCCCAACACCCCACATTGTCTGCCTCCAACACCCCACATTGTCTGCCTCCAACACCCCATCTGCCCTGCATTGTCTGTCCCTGACACCCCGAATACCCTGCCTCCAACACCCCCATTGTCTACCTCCAACACCCCACATTGTCTGCCTCCAACACCCCACATTGTCTACCTCCAACACCCAACATTGTCTGCCTCCAACACCCCACATCGTCTCTGCCTCCAACACCCCACATCGTCCTCCTCCCACACCCCACATTGTCTACCTCCAAACCCCACATATGTCTGCCTCCAACACCCCACATTGTCTGCCTCCAACACCCCACATTGTCTACCTCCAATACCCCACATTGTCTGCCTCAACAACACCCCACATTGTCTGCCTCCAACACACCCATATTGTCTGTGCCTCCAACACCCCACATTGTCTGCCTCCAACACCCCACATTGTGCCTGCCTCCAACACCCCACATTGTCTGCCTCAACACCCAGTATTGTCACTCCCACATCTGCCCTGCCTGCCTCCAACCCCAACCCCCAACATTGTCTGCCTCCAACACCCCACATTGTCTGCCTCCAACACCCCACATTGTCCTGCCTCCAACCCCCATATTGTCTGCCTCCAACACCCCAACACCCCACCTGCCTCCAACACCCCACATTGTCTGCCTCCCAACACCCCACATTGTCTGCCTCCAACACCCCACCCACCCCACATTGTCTGCCTCCAACACCCCCACATTTGTCTGCCTCCAACACCCCACATTGTCTGCCTCCAACACCCCACATTGTCTGCCTCCAACACCCCACATTGTCTGCCTCCACACCCCACATTGTCTGCCTCCAGCACCCCACATTGCCTGCCTCCAACACCCCACATTGCCTGCCTGCAACACCCCACACACCCCACATTGTCTGCCTCCAACACCCCATATTGTCTGCCTCCAACACCCCATATTGCCTGCCTCCAACACACCCCCATATTGTCTGCCTGCATCACCCCATATTGTATGCGTTCATTACACCCCCACATTGTCTGTCTCTGACACCCCACATTGTCTGCCTCCAACACCCCACATTGTCTGCCTCAACACCCCCATATTTTTAATGCGTTCATTACCCCACATTGTCTGTCTCCGACACCCCACATTGTCTGCCTCCAATACCCAATATTGTCTGCCTCCAGATAAGATGGGGGTGGATGGCGAGGAGTTTGGAGAGTGAGGGGGGGGATGTGGGGAGGGGGGGGACGGAGAAGGAGGCGGAGGAATGTTGAAGCATGTGCTCAATCGACCTTGTCTGAGAGCAACAACAATAAACAAAGCATATTGATCAAAGGAAGGAGGAGAGGAAGAGCAGCAGGAAGCAGGAAGCAGAACAATAACAACAGGAAAGCAGAAACATTAACAACAGGAAGCAGAACAATAACAGGAACAGGAAACAGAACAATAACAACAACAGGAAGCAGAACAATAACAACAGGAAGCAGAACAATAACAACAGCAAAAGTAGTGAAGTAAGGCAAGTCAGAAACAAACACAACTGCTGCTGTGGCTCTGTCTGCTCAGGCAAAGTCTACAGTCGACTAATTGCAGAGCTGCTGTTACTGACTCACGTCTCAGCCAGTACGGACAGATTCTAGATGTAAACACACATCCAGCTCCCTCTGTCCCTCCCTTCTTCTGTCTTTCCGTATCATGCGTGTGTTCGCTTTTTTGGAGAGAGAGAGAGAGAGAGAGAGAGAGAGAGAGAGAGAGAGAGAGAGAGAGAGAGAGAGCGAGAGCGAGAGAGAGAGAGACCGACAGACAACAACAGACAGACAGACATTCACACACACACTCACAGATGCGCGCGCACGCACGCACTCATGCACACAAACACACACACACACACACACACACACACACACACACACACACACACACCACACACACACACACACACACACACACACATACAGAGAGAGAGAGAGAGAGAGAGAGAGAGAGAGAGAGAGGAGAGAGAGAGAGAGAGAGAGAGAGAGAGAGAGAGAGAGAGTTGCTGTATGGAACAGAAAAAGGTGAATTATATTCTCCTTAATCGACACTGTTGTCTTTGAAAACGCTTCGGCCTGTGCACTCTATGAAAACAACACGTTATTCCACAAATAACCACCGAAATCAACAGGGTTGGGTCTAAAACGACCAGTCTGTGATATGAGCACCTCATTCTCATTGACTGTGTGCATAAAATTCCTTTTGAATTTATTTTCAAGAGCTAATGGGCATGATTAAAGATTATTTTTAGCATAAGATTTGCTCTGTCATGTGAGTTTCACTTTCAGAGGTAGTAGTTTAAACGTTTGTAATCACAATGAATTAGGTTTGAAGATTTCAGGAGAATTCTTTGATAACACGTCTGCGAAGACTAAATAGCGATTGTAACACATGATGACCGACCGAACCCCATTGTATGGAAGCGCAATAGAAATGAGACTCAAATTAAGAAGTAGACAACACGTACGGCAATACTGGTCTAAGAAATGTTTGAATTGTAAAAGCTGATGACTCTTTTTGAGATAGTCACGTTGGCTGTGCTTCTTGACATGATATGACAATGACAGACATTTTTCTTCGGGAACATCGAGAACTTCGTCATGATCAACTGCCTCACCCACCTCATCTTTCAGATGAAGCAATAGACAGGTAGGTGAGAGATGTTGACGGTTTTGTCTGGAAATTATTATTAAGTGTTTAGTAATATGAGGAAGAAGTCGCTTGAGCATAGGTTCAGTTAATGTTTATACTGTCATGTAATGCGATAAATGTAACGATTGTTAGTGGCGTTGCCCGCGAACATTTGACACAGACTAGATGTAAATGGTTCATATGTGTAAAACATGATAGGTTCGAGTTCTGACCTTTGGGGGACACCGTAAATAATCGACTTTTATAGGAGATACAGATCCATCAGCTCAAACCCTTTGCTTTCTCTCTGAAAGAAATGAAGACAGGAGTTCTAACGAGTTGTCAGTTAAGTTACATATCTGCAGCTCTTTAGAAAAGTCGTGGTCAATATAACATGAAAAGCTACTATGAGAGCACACTTAACTTTTGTCATTGTTTATGTTAGCTATTGATCAGTCTACGCCGTGAAGAATGGTTTGCTTCATGAAATAAACTGAAAGCATTAAAGTGATCAAGAATTTGTTTATTTATATGATCAACTAATGGTTTGGGAATGTAGAGATGTTTTTTTGGACTGGTATTACTTTAGCATCTTTAGAAACCGTGGGGAACAAGGGTTTGAAGTCATGTCACGATTGGCCACATAAGACAGTGTTTCAGCACTGATAGGAGCCAACAGTTTGACGATTTTTCTCGTCAGTGCCGTTGAGGCCAGTGCTACTACTCTGCTGCAGGTGCCTTTGAGGCCAGTGCTACTACTCTGCTGCAGGTGCTATTGAGGCCAGTGCTACCACTCTGCTGCAGGTGCCATGACGGTCAGTGCTACCACTCTGCTGCAGGTGAATAAGAACATTGTGCCCTTCGTGTACATCCAACAGCAGATTACCTTTACATGTTGTGCTGCTTTTTGATCTGCAGCAGTTTGGAACGAATATGCAGATTGTTTTGCCAGGATCCAGTTGTTTTTGTAATACATTTAGCTATGTCGCAGAAAAATGTGTTCAAACTTCACCTGATGTATAGGTGAACGTAATTAAATGTGTATTCGAATTTTCAACACTAAGCTGACTGAGGACTTTCCAAATCAAACGGTTGTCTGCTTTAGGGCCACTACATCTTTGTAATGTTTCTTTCTTGCTGAGTGTTTCAAATCATTAACAAGATCCGCCTGTTTTTCACATTTCCTGATGTCAGGAATGAGCCCTTGAATCCTGGCTTGATCCGTATTGTTGTTAAATCATGGCTTGATCCACATAGTTGTGAAATCATGGCTTGGTCCGCATTGTTGTTAAATCATGGCTTGATCAACATTGCTGTTAAATCATGGCTTGGTCCGTACTGTTGTTAAATCATGGCTTGGTCCGTATTGTTGTTAAATCATGGCTTGATTCACATTGTGTTGCCCGAGGTTTTGTAGGGTACAATTGACATGGATGGCTTTAAATGGAACATGCTTATGATAAACATTGAGAAAACCATGATACCAGGTTTCTAGGGCTCCGTACAGAATTGTCAACTGACAGACAGAGGAAAGTGAGGAATTCATCAGATCCAACGGGATCAAATATTTGTTAAACTTTCATACGTTTCTGTACTAACTCTACCTATGACGATTTGGGGCAACTTTGACGCCTGCTTTAGACCGTGTGAAACAGACAGATCAGTGCATCCATATGTCAATGAACAGAGAGAGAGAGAGAGAGAGAGAGAGAGAGAGAGAGAGAGAGAGAGAGAGAGAGAGAGAGAGAGAGAGAGAGAGAGAGACAGAGAGAACAGTGGACAGGACAGCTTAGGATTCCATCAGCACCATCCTCTATGGATTACAGGATGGAGAGATAGGAGCAAGAGGCGAGTAATAGAGGAAAGGATTGGGTGCGGGGGGGGACGGGGGGATTGGGGGGGGGGGGGGGGGGGGGGGGACGGGGGGGACGGGGGGGAGAGGGAAATTTAGGATTCCATCAGCACCATCCACTACGGACTGCAGGGTGGGGAGATCGGAGCAAGAGACGAGTGATAGAGGACACGAATGGAGAGGGGAGGGAGGGGGGGGGGGTTGTGGGGGGGGGGGGGGGGGGGGGGGGGGGGGGAGGTTGGTGGAGGAAAAAAGACGTGTCTGGGCACGAACAGCACTACACCATGTCCACGTCACCCCCTGCAACCAATGAAATCCAGCCTTGTCCGCATGATGCTCCACTGCACGTGCCCCGGAAATGATAGGACTCGCGTGACGCCTGGTGAACTACTCAGTGTTTGGATGACGTGCATGGCACGCGACACCCAGTGAACCAATCAGTCTCCGGGACACATTCATTGCAGGGTGAGGAAGATACGACCTGCTCCATTGGGCGAGCCTGTCACGTGACACTGGCCATTGCAGACAGCCTGCAGCAGAGGCAGGACAGTTCCACGGGGCGCTGTGGCACCAAGCCCGCCAGAGGTCAGTGTCAGACCGGAACCCACACACAGTTCCACTCCCTAGAACACCCCCGAAGACACACGGCCGCATACACGTCTATGTACACGTCTGTGTACACGTCAGTAGAAGTACAGACACTGTACATCAGATGCATCATATAAGTCAGCCTCACATAGCCACGTACCCCCGTCACTAGGTCAACCAAACATGTCCATCACTAGCAATCCGAAGAAAGAGTTGTGAATCACTGGATCAAAGTTGTTGACTACTTACAACCCGAAGAAAATATTGTAAATATTAATGGTATTATTGTTACCTGTCACAATCTTCAGTAATCAATAACAAAAATAATAACCAAGGAAAAAAAAAAAAGGGGGGGGGGGGGGGGGGGGGGCGGATTACCCACTACAACAAACAAAACATATAAAAGGGAGAAAAAAAGCTGCTTGTACTGTCATCGCAAAGAGAATGCCCTCTTAATTAATCAGCAATTAAGGAAACTGTTTACAGTCAACAAAGATCTGTTGATAAAGAAAATACCCTTCAGCGAAATGCTGAAACAAAAGGGACAAGAAACTCTCACCAAGAAAATCTTGCATTTATAGGTGCACAATATAAATGATGTAAAACACAGCTGGCTTCCTAGCTGTAAAAAACTCCTGTCTCAAGGCGACTGGAATACTTCACTCCTATGATTGTGATCTATATGATGCATACATTTTATGCAGATATTATAGACCACATATTCAACAAACATTATTCTTTGCAGCTCTTTACAACTCGTGGGCTTAATAGGAGAGAGAGAGAGAGAGAGAGAGAGAGAGAGAGAGAGAGAGAGAGAGAGAGAGAGAGAGAGAGAGAGAGAGAGAGAGAGAGCAGACTGATAAACAACTGATAACATGATGTGTTTTACAATAACCGTTATGGCGTAGTATGCACACACAAGCTGTTGTCCTGTCTACACACACACACACACACACACACACACACACACACACACACACACACACACACACACACACACACACACACACACACACACCACTCTCTCTCTCTCTCTCTCTCTCCCTCATCCCTCTCTCTCTCTCTCTCTCTCTCTCTGTCTCTCACACACACACACACACACACACACACACACACACACACACACGCATACACTACTCTCTCTCTCTCACTCTCTTTCACACACATATACACAGACAGACAGACAGACAGACACAGACAGACAGACAGACAGACAGACAGACAGACAGACAGACACACATACACATACACACACACGCGTTTGCTTGCTTGCTTGTTTGCAAACATAAATATTCGCTCTGTCTGTCTGTCTGTCTGTCTGTCTGTTTGTCTCTTTCCCTCTCTCCCTACCCTCTCTCCCAACTCTCGCTCGGGAGCGTGTGCATGGCATATGTGTTTGTGTGGGCTGTGTGTCTGGTGTCTCCCTGTCTGCCTCTTGGCCAGCAATAGCCCCTCCCCCCTCCCCCCCTCCCCCCCCCCCCCCTCCGGCGGACCGTGCCTTCACTCACCCCCGCTCAAAGAGGTATCCATCAACCAGCCGGAACAGTCGGAACGCCCAGTGACACACGCTGTTCATGGTGGGAATCAAACCCAGGTCCCTCTCGCTCACAACAAAGCACTTAGCCACTTCACCACACGTCTTTGATTCAGCCTGTCTCAGGGACTGATGCCGTTCCTGTTATGGAGTGTGTGCGATGTGTGTTGTGTTGTCCATCAACCTCACTGGTTCTTGCTGTCTTCACACTCAGCAGAGGTCTGTCCTCTATTGTTTATACTGTCATCAACAACTGTTTATACTTTTTTCGCAGCTGTGCACAATCTTTTTATCAACTCTCGTTCATACATTCTCCCACACCTGTTTATCATTAGTGCTTGTTCTTTCATCCGCCGCTGTTTTACTCCTCCTCCGTTGACCATTTTACTGAAAGCTTCTTTCTGTCCTGGCATTGGGTTCTTCCTCCATCGGAATCAGTGCCAGAACAGTCTTCTCCACCCTTGGGCTGGGCCTAGTCCTGCACAGGTGGGGGAGGTCTGTCTCCCTCTGTGGCTGGCTGTCTCTCCCTCTGTGGCTGACTGTCTCTCCCTCTGTGGCTGACTGTCTCTCTCTCTGTGGCTGACTGTCTCTCTCCCTCTGTGGCTGACTGTCTCTCTCTCTCTGTGGCTGACTGTCTCCCAGCGCAGAATTCTGTTTTCGGTTTTGCCGTCAGGTTTCCCTTTCACTCCTTACGAAGTCTTTCTTCCATTTTGTTGTTGGTGTTTTTCTTACAGTCTCCAAAGTTTTTTTTCCCCTTCCACACTGCTCCTAGGCCTTTCAGCCAGACCCTACCAGGTCAGTCTTCCACACTGCTTCTAGGCCTTTCAGCCAGACCCTACCAGGTCAGTCTTCCACTCTGCTGCTTGGTCTCGCTCTCTGAGCTCTGTTGTTATTCCAGCCTTTGCCAAATCTCTATTCTACCCCTACGACCAGAACTCCCTCGTTCTGTTCCACCTCCCCTTCCTCCCTCCTCCACCACACTCTAAGGTTGTCCTTCACTCTGTCACCCAGACCCACGTCCTGGCCTGGAAGCCGATGGCACCGCCCAGTTCCAGTGCAGTGTGGTCTGCCCGTGGTGCTGGCTGGCTGTCAGTTCTGCCCAGTTCCTAGTGCAGTGTGGTCTGCCCGTGGTGCTGGCTGGCTGTCAGTTCTGCCCAGTTCCTAGTGCAGTGTGGTCTGCCCGTGGTCCTGGCTGGCTGTCGGGGTCTGTCAGTGCTCAGGTTCAGCAGTGGAGGACTCACTGGCTGGCTGCAGACATCCAGGAAGACCCGACG
>JADBJO010002524.1:257500-262500 GCA_016801955.1 Conus betulinus
GTTCATTATGGGTCACGGATGATGCCCGATGTTTTAGTTTACCCCCTTATAGCCGTTACTAACGGGTTTTCTTCTTTATGGAATATCTCCGAAAGTACTTGTCCGATCTTTGTGAAAATTAGCAGGTATGTTCATTATGGGTCACGAATAATGCCCGATGTTTTAGTTTACCGTTAAAGCCGTTACTAACGGCCTGTAACGATTTTTCGTCTTTATGGAATACATCAGAAAGTACTTGGGTGATCTTTGTGAAAATTAGCAGGTATGTTCATTATGGGCCACGGATGATGCCCGATGTTTTAGTTTGCCGTTATAGGTATTACTAACGGCTGTAACAGCCTGTGACGGTTTTTCTTCTTTTTGGAACATCTCTCCGAAAGTACTTGGCAGCAGATCTTTGTGAAAATTAGCAGGTATGTTCACTATGGGTTACGAATGATGCCCGATGTTTTACTTTACCGTTATAGCTGTTACTAACAGCTATAACGGCCATTAACAGTTTTTTCTTCTTTATGGAATATCTCAGAAAGCACTTTGTCGATCTTTCTGAAAATTTGTAGGTGTTCATTATGGGTCACGGATGATACTCGATGTTTTAGTTACTGTTATAGCCGTTACTAACGGCTATAATGGCCCATAACGGTTTTTTTCTTCTTCATAGAATATCACAGAAAGTACTTGGCCCATCTTTCTGAAAATTTGTAGGTATGTTCACTAGAGGCGATGGATGATGCCCGACGTTTTAGCTTACTGTTATACCTGTTACGAACGGCTGTAATGGTCCATAACGGTTTTTTTCTTTTTTTTTATGGAATGTTTCAGAAAGTACTGGGCCGATCTTTGTGAAAAGTAGCAGGTATGTTCATTATGGGTCACGGATCATGCCCGATGTTTTAGTTTACCGTTATGGCCGTTACTAACGGCTATAAACAACCCATAACGGTTTTTCTTTTTTATGGAATATCTCAGAAAGTACTTGGCCCATCCTTCTGAAAATTTGTAGGTATTATGGGTCACGGATGATGCCAATGTTTTATATTACCGTTATAGCCCGTTTCTAACGGCTTTAACGGCCCCTACCGGTTTTCCTTCTTCATGGAATATATCAGAAAGTACGTGGCCGATATTTCTGAAAATTTGTAGGTATGGTCATTATAGGTCACGAATGATGCCCAATGTTCAAGTTTACCGTTATAGCCGTTACTAACGGCTCATAATGGTTTTCTTCTTTATGGACAATCTCAGAAAGTTCTCGGCGGATCTTTCTGAAAATTTGTAAGTATGTCCATTATAGGTCACAGGTGATGGCCGATGTTTACCAGAAGAGGCATTACTAACAGTTAGACCAGTCCAAGACGGTTTTTTTTCTCTTTATGGAATAAATCACGCGTATTCGGAATATACTGGGAGTACATTTATATGCTTTGCATCGTTTTTTTTTTTCTTTTTAGAAATGAAATGAAACCTCTTTACAATTTGTCATTTATGTGCATGTCCCCATAAAGCATTTATGTTTCGTCCCTTTTATGCGTCTTAAACGTACAGAAATGTTTCGTGGACGATAATTATGTATGATGACACAGCGCGTGAATAAATTTTTGTCTGTCTGTCTGTCTGTCTGTCTGTCTATCTGTCTGTCTGTCTGTCTGTCTGTCTGTCTGTCTGTCTGTCTGTCGGTCGGTCGGTCGGTCGGTCGGTCGGTCGGCCGCCGTCGGTCGGTTTCTCTCTCTCTCTCTCTCTCTCTCTCTCTCTCTCTCTCTCTCTCTCTCTCTCTCAAATTGACAAATGTGACTGTTTGTCTGTCTGTCTGTCTGTCTGTCTGTCTGTCTCAACCTTCGCAAATGTTTCTGACTACCTGCCTGCCAGCCTGTCTCTCTGTCTGTCTCAATTTTAGCAAATCTCTCTAACCACCTGTCTGTCTGTCTGTCTGTCTGTCTGTCTCTCTCTCTCTCTCTCTCTCTCTCTCTCTCTCTCTCTCTCTCTCTCTCTCTCTCTCTCTCTCTCTGGCTGTTCCTTCTCCGGAGAGAGGTGTGTGATTAGTACAGTTCGCTCTCCTGGCCTGACACTGGTCACCTGTTGACCTTCCTGCTGACACTGGTCACCTGTTGACCTTCCTGCTGACACTGGTCACCTGTTGACCTTCCTGCTGACACTGGTCACCTATTGACCTTCCTGCTGTCACTGGTCATGCTGTCACTGGTCACCTGTCAACCTTCCTGCTGACACTGGTCACCTATTGACCTTCCTGCTGTCACTGGTCATGCTGTCACTGGTCACCTGTCAACCTTTCTGCTGACACTGGTCACCTGTTGACCTTCCTGCTGACACTGGTCACCTATTGACCTTCCTGCTGACACTGGTCACCTGTTGACCTTCCTGCTGTCACTTGTCATCTGTCACCTTTCTGCCGACACTGGTCACCTGTTGACCTTCCTGCTGACACTGGTCACCTGTTGACCTTCCTGCTGTCACTGGTCATGCTGTCACTGGTCACCTGTTGACCTTCCTGCTGACACTGGTCACCTGTTGACCTTCCTGCTGCGACACTGGTCATGCTGTCACTGGTCACCTGTTGGCCTTCCTGCTGACACTGGCCACCTGTTGACCTTCGTGCTGACACTGGTCACCTGTTGACCTTCCTGCTGTCACTGGTCACCTGTTTGACCTTCCTGCTGACACTGGCCACCTGTTGACCTTCCTGCTGACAACTGGTCACCTGTTGACCTTCCTGCTGACACTGGCCACCTGTTGACCTTCCTGCTGTCACTGGTCACCTGTTGACCTTCGTGCTGTCACTGGTCACCTGTTGACCTTCCTGCTGACACTGGTCACCTGTTGACCTTCCTGCTGTCACTGGTCACCTGTTGGCCTTCCTGGTGACACTGGCCACCTGTTGACCTTCCCGCTGACACTGGCCACCTGTTGACCTTCCTGATTAGTACAGTTCGCTTCCCTGGCCTAAAACTGGCCACCTGTTGGCCATCCTGCTGTCACCTTGCGCTGTCTCCTGTCCGTCCCACAGAGTCCGCTTCACACTTGTTCTCCCCCACCCCCATCCCCACTACTCCCATCCCGTTCCTCCCTCCCCGCCCTCCTGCCAGCTGTCAGGCACCGGGTGCCATGGCCGTCAGTCGATGCTGCCCCTCCCCTCCCCCCCCCCCCCCAACCTCCCTTCGCCTCCCGCCCAGGGGCACGGGGAGGTCAAAGCCAGGCGTCGGTTCCAGATGAGTGGTGCGGGTGTGGGTGTGGGGGTGTGCTGTGCTCCTAGGTACACTCTGGACCATTACTCCTCCCAACACGCTCTCCTCGGGGGCCTTCAGTACAAACGCCTGTCTGTATGTCTGTCTGTCTGTATCTGTCTCTGTCTTACTGTCTGTCCATCTGTCCGTCTGTGTGTGTGTCTCTCTGTCTATTTCTCTTCCCTATCCACCTATCTACCTATCTATCGGCGCTGCTCTACTGTCCTACCTACCTATCTATCTACTTACTTATCTATCTATCTATGTCTATATATCTGTCTGTCTATCCATCCATCCATCCATCCATCCATCCATCCATCTATCTATCTATCTATCTATCTATCTATCTATCTATCTATCTATCTATCTCTATCTATCTGACGGTCTGTCTGTCTGTCTGTCTGTCTGTCTGTAACTGTCTCCTTGAAGCTCTCTGTCTGCCTGTCTGGCTGTCTGTCTGCCTCTGTCTCTCTATCTCCCTGTCTGTTTTTATCTGTCTCTGTTTCTCTGCGTCTGTCAGTCTGTCTCTGTCTCTCTGTGTCTGTCTGTCTATCTCGTCTCTCTGTGTCTGTCTGTCTCTCTGTCTCTGTCTGTCTGTCTATCTTCACTGACACACAAACGCCCTTTCAGCTCGGACTGGGAGGCGACAGATCTGTCATCACGCTACGTCTTACATACACTGTTTTCCAGCTGTCTGTCTGCAGCTCTGTTTGTGCTTTACAGGTCACATGACCCGAATCTCTTACATCGTCTGTGTCACTCAGCAAAACACAGGGCTGTACACTGTGTTGTGTTTTACAACCTGACGTCTCTTACATCGTCTGTGTCACTCAGCAAACACAGGACTGTACCTGCCGTTCCCAGGCCGTTGTTCAGACGGACACATTATGCTCTAAACAAATCAACAGAACGGTATTAATCGTGCGTAGCAAAAAAAGGTTTCACAATATAGGCAACGCAGCAGAGAGTGTAAATGGTTTGTTGCGTTTCTTTGTTTATACTGAGCATGCTACTTTCATCCAACATCATCTATTCACTTGGCAATTCATTACTATACCAAACTCTAATGGGACTTTTCTGGCAGTGAACGTGTGCAGGTGTGGGACGCATTCATCAATAATTAATTACACCCTAAACAATTCGTACAGTGCCAGCGGGCATGTCCACAAGCTAGCTCGCACACACACAACACACACACACACACACACACACACACACACACACACACACACACACACACACACACACACACACACACACACACACACACACACACACAACACACACACACACACACACGCACGCGCGCACACACACACACACACACACACACACACACACACACACACACACACACACACACAGAGAGAGAGAGAGAGAGAGAGAGAGAGAGAGAGAGAGAGAGAGAGAGAGAGAGAGAGAGAGAGAGAGAGGAGGGGGGGTGCTATTCATTGATCTATTTCTTTACGTGCTTTGTTTTGACTGATGGGTCGGTGGTGTGGTTGTGGGGGTAGCCGTCCCTGTATATACCACCTGCTACACCCGTGCCTACCCCCGTACCACACCCCACCCGTTTATTTAGCGACCAAGTCATCAAACCTCGATAAAAAAAAAAAAAATATCGATGATCTAGCTCTGGTATAGAACAAGGATACGAGGATGACACCATGGCCGAATCTCTCCCCTCCCCTATCGCCCCTCCCCCCTTGTCCTCCCGTCTGTCACTTGACGGTGCTACTGGAACACGTGAAAGCAGCAGAA
>JADBJO010002524.1:267500-272500 GCA_016801955.1 Conus betulinus
CCGCCGGACAAAAGGGACGAACAAATTACAAGATAAAATACGACGCGTTTCGACCTTTGGTCTTCTTCAGGCAAGATAAACAACATACAGGACAATGAAAACGAAGAACTTGTCTTCACAATTTGATGCAAAATGAACGTTTAAAGATGACCAAAGAGGTCGAAACGCGTCGTGTGTTGTCTTGTAATTTGTTTGTCCTTTTTTTTGTACGGCGGAGTAATAACAATTTTTCTTTTAAATTTATCTCAGCCTTAGCTCACCAATGTCCATGGACACAGAAGATACCAGGTCATTCCTTTGTAATAACCACATAAATGTTCGTGAGGCTTACCGAATGCAGCTAACTGTTTCTACCGGACAACTGAACAAGAAGAAAAGGTACTTCTACCACTACATTTATCACCACCACTGCTACTACAACTACTACTGCAGCTGCTACTACTGCAGCTGCTACTATTACTACTGCTACTACTACTACTACTACTACTACTACTACTACTACTACTACTACTACTACTACTCCTTCACCTGCTACTACTACTACTACTACTACTACTGCTGCTGCTGCTGCTGCTGCTGCTACTACTACTACTACTCAACACATTTGCGTGCACGTGTGTGTGTGTGTGTGTGTGTGTGTGTGTGTGTGTGTGTGTGTGTGTGTGTGTGTGTGTGTGTGAACATTCTCATGTGACCAGGCGTGCAGTGTACATGGAGCTGGTTTGGACACCAAGGACACCGGAGAAACGAAAACCACCACGAGGCACATTAACCGGAAGCGGAAGCTGCCGGCGTGGGGTGAATGATGGGAGCCGAGGGACAGATGGCAAATCCAGTGATCTCAGACAGTTCACCATCGGCCGCTCCCTCCCCACTGCCCCCCCCTCCCCCCCCATCAACTACCGCTCCCCACCCTTCTCCCTTCCACTACCCCCCGACCTTCCCCCTCCTTCACCTCCCCACCTGCTTCCTCGGCCTTCAACTCCAGTTCTGACAACCGCTGTCTTCTTACCACCTGTCGTTTCCCTGTCAGCTCACACAGACACTTCACTCCAGTACTGCATTTAAGCGAACATCATTTCACGTGCCAGTTTCTCCAACGAAATGAGATGGAATATCACCGTTATCCTCCTTCCCAATCCTCTTCCCCCCCCCCCTCCTAGCTACCATCTCCCCCACTGCTCCCTCCCCACCCCCACCCCCACCCCCTCACATCTGCCGTGACAGAGCGTGCCCGTGGAGGACAGTGGTGAGCGGAATGGATCCCTAGGCAACGGTTAGCACCGTCAGTATGGACTGTCAGGACACACATCATCCCCGGCTATGTCCTGGGTTATGACTGAGAGAGAGAGAGAGAGAGAGAGAGAGAGAGAGAGAGAGAGAGAGAGAGAGAGAGAGAGAGAGAGAGAGAGAGTATTTGTGTGTTTGTGTGCATGCGAGCGCGTGTGTGTGCGTGTGAGAGAGAGAGAGAGAGAGAGAGAGAGAGAGAGAGAGAGAGAGAGAGAGAGAGAGAGAGAGACAAACAGACAGACAGGGAGACAGACAGACAGACAGACAGACAGGCAGGCAGGCAGGCAGGCAGAGAAGACGAACGAAAGAACGAAAGCACAAACGAACAACAACAACAACAACAGCAAAATGATCAATGTTGAACACACATTGTAACAGTTTGACAATCAGTAGCTGACAGATAAATGTATCAAACATACATTGTGACACTTTGACAATAAGCAGCGGCAGATAAATATATCAAATGCACTTTGTGACTGTCATAGATTACTTCCTTCACCTGACCGAAACTGTGCGCCTGTTAAAGGCCTATTATAATGTAGAAATGGATGCATATCGTCTGTTAAAGGTTTATTATAATGACTGTAGAAATGAATGCATATCGCCTGTTAAAAGGCCTATTATAATAGGCTATTTCCAGCTACATTTCTTTCTGTGAACACATGATTGTACCTACTAAAACTATCAAAAATATTTCCCAACAACAAACCTTGGGTTACAAAATCTCTGAAATAACTCTAAATGAGAAAAAAAAGAGCTTTTCAATCAGGCAATAAAAGCGATCGTAAGTTGAAAACATGTTCCAGAATGGAAATATGCGAGATGCATGGAAAGGAATAAAGGTTTTATCAGGTTCAGGAAAATGTTCAAACCAAAATATTAGTACAAAAAAAACAGCAAAAGAACAGAAGCAATTTGCAGAAAAGCTGAACGATTTTTACTGTAGATTTGATGATAAAGATTTTAGTAAAGAATTAAAGGAAGTGAAGGAAGAACTCCAAAGCAATGTTAAAAACGATGTTGATGGAAGTGATTCTGTTGTGATTGAGGAAAATGATGTTCAGTTGTTTTTCAAACGTTTAAATGTGAGAAAGGCAATGGGCCCTGATAATATCTGTGGGAAATTGTTGAAGGTGTGTGCTTCTCAGCTCTCCTAT
This sequence comes from Conus betulinus, assembly GCA_016801955.1. NCBI lineage: Eukaryota > Metazoa > Mollusca > Gastropoda > Neogastropoda > Conidae > Conus > Conus betulinus. Next base: position 269,948 of record JADBJO010002524.1, read on the forward strand.
GTTTACAGTCGTTTGTTTACCTGGTCACTTAGAGAATGTATAATTCCTGTTTTATGGAAAAAATGCCACTGTATGGTCCTGTTCCAAAAAAAACGCAACCCAAGCTGTTTAAATGATTACCGACCAGTTGCCCTCACATCTGTTGCAATGAAATGTCTTGAAAGAATTGTCTCAGTTATGTTTTAAAAGATACTACACAGTACCAAGACCCGTTTCAGTTCGCATACCAACAGAACAGATCAACAGATGATGCCACACTCACACTTCTCCATCATGCTTTTTCACACCTCGAAAAACCTGCCTCCTTTGTACGCATTCTCTTTATTGATTTCTCATCAGCATTCAACACCATACAACCACATCTGATGGCAAAGAAACTCATTAACATAAATGTGGGTAACAAGCTCATTCTTTGGATAATTGATTTTCTTACACAGAGGACACAGTCTGTTCGATATCAAAGTGTTGTTTCGTCTTCCAGAGTCATTTCAACTGGCGCACCCCAGGGTACTGTTTTATCACCAGTGCTTTTTACTCTGTACACAAATGATTGTTCAGGAAGTGATTCAACTTTGTACATTAAATATTCAGATGACTCAGCACTTGTAGATCTTTCCAACTCTGATTCTCTGTTTACTTCAAGGAGGTTCAAAGATTTGTTGACTGGTGCGATCATAACTATCTTGATCTGAATGTAACAAAAAACGAAAGAAATGTTGATTGATTTTAGAAAGAATCCAAAAGCTGTACCACCACTTTTTATCAAAGGTGCTGAAGTAGAACGTGTTGAATCATACAAATATTTAGGAACTTTTATAGATAATAAGCTGAATTTTAAATCCCATGTTGAGTATGTCCACAAAAAATGTCAAACCAGATTATATTGTCTTCGCAAGCTGCGATCATTTCATGTGAATACTGACATTCTTCGGACATTTTATTCATGCTTCTTGGAATCTGTTCTAACTTTCTCATTTATGTGTTGGTATGGTGGGTTGACTGTGAAGAGCAGAAATGTGCTTGAGAAAGTGGTGAACGTGGGAGGAAAAAATCGTTGGTGAGAGACAAAAAAGTCTGAAGTGAGCTATATAGGTGCCGTGTTAGTTGTAAAGCGAAGAAGATTACGTGTGACCAGACCCACGTCCTTGCAAATCAGTATGACCTTCTTCAGTCAGGACGAAGATATCGATCGGTTAAATGCAGAAGTGTCAGATTTAAACAAAGTTTTATTCCCCTGTCCATTGATTTCTTGAACCGAGAAGATGTTTAATTGAAATCCAAATTCCTCTATATGAATGTATGTCATATGTGAGAAAATGGGTAATGTGGCTAAAGGGTTATTTATCTCCGTGTGCCTCTTTGCATAAAGGACACGGCCTGTATATGCGTTTAATCTTTGCATATTGGTAGTGATGGACTTTGATGTCGGTGATTCCGAATCTGAATCTTTTGAGATAACTTGCAATATACCTATCAATATTATTAAGCAAAGTTTTTTTTTTTTTAAAGAATCATGGGATGTTTCAACAAGGTATTTACATGTTCAACACTCTGATTTATTCAAACCCAAATCTATTATGACACAAAAAATCCTAAATACCAAGAGCCCTTAATTTTTACCATGCAGTTATAGGGGATCACACAAGATGCAAGGATACTTTCATCGGTTATTCGTAGACATTTTTGGCCAGTATTTAATGCATTGAACAGGTGAATTGATACAGCTAGGATAGCGGTTTGTCTCTCCCCATAAACACATTCATTACCTATCTTCACATGAACCGTCAAGAATTTCTAAAAAAAAAAAAACAAATGGACTTTTCTATATGAATAGGTGATTGATTCATATAAACCCCAGCTCTCAGCATTATATTGAGAACAGGTTGAACCTGGGCTTCAAACAGTTTTAGAGACACTGCAGGAGAATTATCATTCAACATATACACTTTTACAGGATACACAATACGTCATTGTTCACCCTGCTTGTTAGATCCTGTCCAGCAACTGCTAAATGCAGACGTGTACACCAAGATATTCTTAACAACGTGCACAGCCATCATCTGCTCATGGGAAACAAATCTTCCTCTTGCTGCCAACTAACGATCTTTTCTGAACACCACAATGTTGCTCTTCATCCATGGCTAAAAGTCTGGAAACTACCTGGTGTAGATGTATCAACTTGGTTTGCAGGCCAGCTGGAGTTTCAGACAATTAAAAATTCCATCATCAGCAAATAAAAACACAATTATTTCAACGAAATCTGGAGAAATGGCTGCACTATGTTTTTCCATTTCCCATTATTTCTAAATCCAGTTCATTTATACACAAAGAGAAGAGAACAGCAATGCAAGCATCTTGTGTGCCCCCCTGTATACATATGATCTGTCAGCTAGGTTCCCCACAGATCTGACCTTAAGTTTTAACGCTACTATACGTACTTTGTATGCAGTTACACTTTATCAGTTACCGTTCTCTTTGGGTACTGTACAGGGTAATTTTCTAGAAACCAAATAGAATGCTTTCTCGAAATCAATAAAAGCTGCATATATATTA
>JADBJO010002524.1:277500-280000 GCA_016801955.1 Conus betulinus
AGCTGTGATTTATAGCCGGCCTGGAGAGCTATGGTGCGTCACAGGCTTCAAAAGGTGGGTATTGTAAATACAGGCACACGACAGCAGATCATCTTGACAAACATTTCAATGATAAGATATGTCATTACTGGCTTCTTGGAATTGTTGTTCCCCCAGTGATCATAGATTATGAATTTGGCTAGATCTATTATCACGTTTTCACTGCTGCCGACAAAACATTTGTAACATGATTCTGGTCAGTAATATGATACTGTGAGTCAAGTGCAGTACGTTGCTTTCGGACAACTATAAAAACTATGCAGTAGAATAAGAGATTAACTTCAAGTTCGGTTTCTTTTTCACACGACGGGCATTTACCATCAGCCTATTTTTAATAAATAAAGAAACCCAAGTCAAGTCAAGTCAAGTAAACTTTATTATCTCAATTTGAGAGAATTAATTTGTGGTCACACACATTCACAGCAAATAAACAATAATTTAGTCACATTACCCATTTTCTCACATATGACATACATTCATATAAAGGAATTTGGATTTCAATTTAAACATCTTCTCGGTTCATGAAATCAATGGACAGGGGAATAAAACTTTGTTTAAATCTGACCCTTCTGCATTTAACCGATCGATATCTTCGTCCTGACTGAAGAAAGTCATACTGATTTGCAAGAACGTGGGTCTGGTCACACGCAATCTTCTTCGCTTTACAAACAACACGGCACCTGTACAGCTCACTCAGACTTTTTTGTCTCTCACCAACGATTTTTCCTCCCACGTTCACCGCTTTCTCAAGCACATTTCTGCTCTTCACAGTCAACCCACCATACCAACACATAAATGAGAAAGTTAAAACAGATTCCAAGAAGCATGAATAAAATGTCCGAAGAATGTCAGTATTCACATGAAATGATCGCAGCTTGCGAAGACAATATAATCTGGTTTGACATTTTTTGTGGACATGCTTAACATGGGATTTAAAATTCAGCTTATTATCTATAAAAGTTCCTAAATATTTGTATGATTCAACACGTTCTACTTCAGCACCATTGATAAAAAGTGGTGGTACAACTTTTGGATTCTTTCTAAAATCAATCAACATTTCTTTTCGTTTTGTTACATTCAGATCAAGATAGTTATGATCGCACCAGTCAACAAATCTTTGAAGCTCCTTGAAGTAAACAGAATCAGAGTTGGAGAGATCCACAAGTGCTGAGTCATCTGAATATTTAATGTACAAAGTTGAATCACTTCCTGAACAATCATTTGCAGTTATAAGCCCACAGCCCTTCGTCGAAATCTTAGAAAGTGATCTCCGTGCCATTCATTTAAATTTAAAACACAAGTATCTCTCTGGTTGGAAATTTTCTTATAAGAATAATGCCATTCATTTTTGTCATTATTTTCTAATGCTGAATACCAGATTTGCATAATACACGAAATAAGACTATCTCTAAACTCAGCAAGAAAACTATATTCATTTCCAATTCTTTTAAACATTTACACTACGCTAAATCCATTTCACATAAAACGTTCTGCAAATTGTTACCCAGTTGTTATGACTAGGTTCATGCAGAACAAGAGGCATTCCATATGTCTGCATGCATAGTCGTGGCATGGGTAATTCAAGGATCTTTAGTCAGTATTATATACATTTCATAGTTGCTTTTATACTAAGAGAAGATCTATCGGTTTCTCCGTAGACCAGTTTTTTTTTTTAGGCGTGCAGAGAGACGTTCAGAAACCTTGTAAAGCCAGATGCATGTACGATTTCCGTGAGATCACTATCTTAGTCAAGACCCCAAACTTAGGCTGCGGAACGTTCAGAAACCTTGTAAAGCCAGATGCACGTACGCTTTCCGTGAGATCACTATCTTAGTCAAGACCCCCAAACTTAGGCTGCGTATGTCAGATTTGGTTCAATCTGTGTGTCAAATATTTCAGAGATAAGAGTAAATCTGCTGCATTTAACCTTCTTGATGATTCTACTATCTCATGACTCTCCTTTCTGCACGCCTCAGAAAAAGCAGTAGTGATACTCATTTTTATAACAAATATTTTCCGAGATATTTATACGAACTTTGTTATTTTAACTTCATCACTTTTTTTTTTTTTCCATAAAACCATCTTTCTAGGGCAGATAAATGAGTCCCCTTTCTAAACACCACAATGTTTGGTTTTTTTCAAGATTGACTGCTTCAAATTTCAAGCTACTGAGTTGATTCTGCATACCAATGACTGAAACCAGACAATAAAACAACGTCATCGGCAAATAGTAATAAAACATGTCTATAGCACCTGGAAGAAACTGAATACGATTCTTACCTCTTCCTGACAAATCAATAGCCAGCCCATTACTCAGAAAATGACAAAAGTAAGAGGATCAACAGGCAGCCAGGCTTCTCACCTCTAATACATTCAAAATAATTTGAATGACAGCATTTATCAGGCATACAGGCCGATACAGTCATAGACGCCTCAAAGAGCATGATACAAGTTCCCATTT
>JADBJO010002524.1:290000-305810 GCA_016801955.1 Conus betulinus
TGTTCAATATGACCCAGTATCAGTCACATCGGTCATTGCATTGAGCTGTTCAATATGACCCAGTATCAGTCACATCGGTCATAGAACTGAGCTGTTCAATAGGACCCAATATCAGTCACATCAGTCATAGAATTGAGCTGTTCAATATGACACAGTATCAGTCACATCAGTTATATAATACTATCTGAGTCGCCATGACGTTTTTAGTATCACTTGACTTTTAATTTTGATTAGCGTCATGTGACCTAGTTTGTGTCACGCGGGTCACCACGAGTCGATGAGGCACTTATTTCTACATCTGAGTCACGATTGACTTAGCTTGAGTCCATTTACATTAGCTTCAATACGGGTTAGCGTGACCCAGTTTGGTTTAACTTAATTTGAGCTCCATCAGTTGTTCTGCCTATGACCAGTTAGTGGGACACAGAGATAGTGGGACATAGACATAGTGGGACACAGACAGAGCGGGACACACCGACATAGGGGACACCGACATAGCGGGACACAGATAGCGTAACACAGACATAGTGGGACACAGAGATAGTGGGACACAGACATAGTGGAACACAGATAAAGCAGGACACAGAGAAAGTGTAAAACAGAGATAGTGGGACACAGAGATAGTGGGACACAGATATAGTGGTACACAGATATAGTGGGACACAGAGATAGTGGTACACAGGCATAGTGGAATACAGAGATAGCGGGACACAGAGATAGTGGGACACAGAGATACTAGGACACAGACATAGTGGGACACAGATATAGCGAGATAAGAGATAGCGGGACACAGACATAGTGGAACACAGAGATAGCGGGGACACAGAGATAGCAGGACACAGAGATAGCGGGGCACAGAGAAAGTGGGACACAGAGATAGTGGGATACAGAGATACTGGGACACACAGACATAGTGGAACACAGATATAGCGGGACACAGATATAGTGGGACATAAATAGTGGGACACAGAGATAGTGGGACACAGATATAGTGGGACACAGAGATAGCGGGACACAGATAGAGAGACACAGAGATAGTAGGACACAGACATAGTGGAGCACAGATATAGCGGGACACAGAGATAGTGGGACACAGAGATAGTGGGACACAGAGATAGTGGACACAGAAAAAGTTTTGACACAGAGATACCGGGACATAGAAATAGTGGGACACAGAGATAGTGGGACACAGAGATAGTGGGACACAGAGATAGCGGGACACAGACATAGTGGGACACAGAGATAGTAGGACACAGACATAGTGGAGCACAGATATAACGGGACACAGAGATATAGTGGGACACAGAGATAGCGGGACACAGAGATAGTGGGGACAGAGAAATAGTTTGACACAGAGATACCGGGTAGGAGAAATAGCGGGACACAGAGATAGTGGGACACAGAGATAGTGGGACACAGAGAATAGTGAGAGACAGAGATAGTGCGACACAGAAGATAGTGGGACACAGATATAGTGGGACACAGAGATAGCGGGACAAAAAATTGGGACAGAGAGATAGTGGAACGTGTAAATAGTAGGATAATGGGACACAGAGATAATAGGACGCATAGATAGTGGGACACTAAAATGGTGAGACACAGAGATAGTGGCACACAAAGATAGTGGGATATAGATAATGGGGCACAGAGATAATGGGACACAGAGATAGTTAGACACAAAGATAGTGGGACATAGATATTGTACACACAGATAAGTGGGACACAAATAAAGTGGGACGCATAAATACTGGAACACAGAGATAGTGGGACACAGAGATAGTGGGGCACAGAAAATGATGGGATACAGAGCCAGTGGTATGCATGCAAAACACAGAGATAGTGGGAAGCATAGTGGAACACAGAGATAGTGGGACGCATAGTGGAACACAGAGATAGACGCAGCGCTAGTGGGACACAGGTATAGTGGGACACAGAGAAAGTGGGATGGATGCATAGATGGTGGGACACAGAGATAGTGGGACACAGAGATAGTGGAACACAGAGATAGACGCAGCGATAGTGGGACACAGGGATAGTGGGACGCAACACAGAGATAGTGGGACACATAGTGGAACACATAGATCGTGGGACGCATAGTGGAACACAGAGGTAGTGGGACGCATAGTGGAACACATAGATCGTGGGACGCATAGTGGAACACAGAGATAGTGGGACGCATAGTGAAACACAGAGATAGACGCAGCGATAGTGGGACATATATATATATATATATATATATATATATATATATATATATATATATATATATATATATATATATATATATATATATATATATATATATATATATATATATAGTGGGACACAGAGAAAGTGGGACGCATAGATGGTGGGACACAGAGATAGTGGGACGCATAGATGGACGCATAGATAGTGGGACACAGAGAATGTGGGACATAGAGTTAGTGGGATATGGAGATAGTGGACACAGGGATAGTGGGGCATAGAGTTAGTGGTACACAGAGATAATCGGACACAGAGATAATGGGACAGAGATAATGGAACACAGGGATAGTGGGACACAAAAGTAGTAGGACACACAGGTATGTGTCCGTTGAAGTGACATGGAGCAATGCATTGCTGGAAAGGCCGTAACGTGCCTTGGTGCAGCGGTTAACGTCACAGGCTGCAGTCTGCAAGGTCGTGGGTTCAAATCCCATTGAGGGATTTGTCAGTGGAGATTCTCCGCTTCAATTACCTCCCACAGAGAATTGTTGAGGGTGCTGCGTGGACAAATTGCAACACTGGACAACAGTGGAAAACACTGGACAACATTGGAAATCCATCCGCTTAGTGGGCGCGTCCAAGTGAGTGCCGCTTAAAGTTCCTGACCAACACTGCAGATCTCTGAATCCTCCGGGCCTGGTTGACGTTGGGGTGATAGGGAATACAGTGAAGGACACAGCCCTGTCCCAGACCAGAAGGAAGCAACTCTAAACATGGACTGTCACCTCTTTGTCATGCAGAACTTGGCAGAATCAGCGCCAGACATGGCCCCGCTAGATCGTAACCATCTTCCATGGCAATTGGATGCAGAGGGGAAGTAGGGATGTAGAAGGATTCCACCTATTTATCCATGTATTTATTGATGTATCTGTGTATGCATGTATGAGTATGTGTGTATGTCTGCCTGTTTGTCTGTCTGTCTGTCTGTCTGTATGTATGTATCATATGTATGTATGTATGTATGTATGTATGTATGTACGTATCAATCAATCAATCAATCTATCTATCTATCCATATATCTATCTATCTATCTATCTATCTATCTATCTATCTATCTATCTATTTATCTGTCCATCGATCCACTTATCTGTCTGCCTCTCTGTCTCTGTCTGTCTCTCTGTGTATCTGTCTCCCTCTCTCTCACTGTCTCCCACTATCTCATTCTCTTCCATCTCTCTCCACACCCCAACCCCCTCTCTCTGTAGTCTTTCTCTGTCCCTCCCTCTCTCTCTCTCCTCCCTCCCTCTCTCCCTCAGTTGATCTGTCTGCCTACTTGCAGTGTATTGACTTCCATAACTACATAGCTGTTGACAGACATGCCACTGTTTGTGCTTTACCTCCATTTTCTTTTTATGTCTCTGTCCCTCTGCCTTCTGTCTATCCCTGCCTTTTTGTCTGACTGTCTGTCTGTCTGTCAGCCAGTCTCTCTCTCTCTCTCTCTCTCTCTCTCTCTCTCTGTGTGTGTGTGTGTGTGTGTGTGTGTGTGTGTGTGTGCGTGCGTGCGGCGTGCGTGCGTGCGTGCGTGCGTGCGTGCGTGCGTGCGTGTGTGTGTGTGTGTGTGTGTGTGTGTGTGTGTGTGTATGTGTGTGTGTGTACGCGCGCGCGCGCGCACATGCACATATTTATGACTCTCTGTCTCTCTCTGCATTTTTTGTAAAGTGTGATGGTGAAGCTTTCAGTGTTCAAATGGGAGAGGGTGGATGAAAGAGAAGGGGCTTGGGGATAGATGAGTAACTAAAGACCGTAGAATGTGAGAATCAATGTGTTTGCCTTCTCTTCTCTCTGTGTTCACAGTCAAACAACCTTTCCCATTCAGAATCAATGTGTTTGCCTTCTCTTCTCTCTGTGTTCACAGTCAAACAACCTTTCCCATTCAGAATCACGTGGTTTGCCTTCTCTTCTCTCCACATTCACAGCCAACCAACCTTTCCCATTCAGAATCAATGTGTTTGCCTTCTCTTCTCTCCACATTCACAGCCAACCAACCTTTCCCATTCAGAATCAATGTGTTTGCCTTCTCTTCTCTCCACATTCACAGCCAAACCAACCTTTTCCCATTCAGAATCAACGCGTTTGTCTTCTCTTCTGTCCGTGTTCACAGCCAACCAACCTTTCCATTCAGAATCAATGTGTTTGTCTTCCCTCTCCGTGTTCACAGCCAAACAACCTTTTCACATTCAGAATCAACGCGTTTGTCTTCTCTTCTCTCCGTGTTCACAGCCAAACAACCTTTCCCATTCAGTTTCCACCTGGTCATACAGAAGCTGACCAGTTTCTCTAGCTCTTGTTCTGGCTGTGTCCCACCCCCCCCTGCTCTGCCCCCTCCCCCCTCAGCTCTCCCCCTGCTGATTACTGTCAGGCCTGGCTCCTCAGCGCTAACTGATTAACTCCCTTCACCCCCTGTGGCCAAACAGCTGACCGGGGAAAAGAGGGGCGGGCATCACGTCTCTCCATCGCCTGTCCCTCCGTCCAGAGTGATGAGGGCATTTGTCCTGTCGGTGAAGAGACAGCGGCATGGACCGTCCTCCTGCTCCCCACCACCACCCCCTCCCCTTTCTCTCCTCCACGGTGATGTATCATGTTTATGCATGTCCGGTGACTTTCTGCCTCCTGGGGAAGTTTAGGGGGAAGATCTGAGATCGTCTTTTTAACCGTCTGTGCTGCACTTTTCTGTCTCTTTTTCTTTTCCTTTTTCTTTGGAAGAAAACCTGAAGCTGGAGAACACAGGGGATTTGCTGACTCTCTCTCCCTCCCTCTCTCTCTCCTCTCCCTCTCTATCTCTCCTCCTCTCTCTCCCTCAGTTGGTCTGTCTGTCTGCCGCCATGTATCAACTTCCATACCTACATAGCTGTTAACAGACAAGCCACTGTCTGTATGTATCCATCTGTTAATTTACGTATTTATCTATCTATCAATCCACCTATACAACTCTCTCTCTGTCTGTCTCTGTCTCTCTGTCTGTCTCTCTGTCTGTCTGTCTGTCTGTCTGTCTGTCTCTCATCTCTCTCTCTCTCTCTCTCTCTCTCTTTCTCTTTCTCTCTCACTCTCTTTTTTGTCTCTCTTTTTACTTTTTATCGCTCTCTCTTCCTATTTCTCTCACTTTCTTTCTGTCTCTCTCTCTCTCCTCTTTCTGTGCTCTCTCTCTCTCTCTCTCTCTCTCTCTTCTCTCTCTCTCTCTCTCTCTCTCTCTCTTTCTTACTGTCCTCTTTCTTTTTTTGTAAAGTGTGTTGATGGAGCTCTCTCAGTGTAAAACTTGAGCAGGTGTAAGAAAGAGAGAGGGGAGGGGTAAGAGGGTGTGTGTGTGTGTGGAACAAAGGACTGTAGAACGTGAGAATCAGCGTGTTTCACTTCTCTTCTCTCCATGTTCACAGCCAAAGTCATTCCCAGTCAGTTCCCACATAGTCAGACTTCTCTTCTCTCCATGTTCACAGCCAAACAGCCATTCCCAGTCAGTTCCCACATAGCCGAACTCGAGGCTTACTAGTTTTTTCTCTGGCTCTTTGCTGCTTTTTCCTCTTCACCTTCACCCCCCCCCCCCCCAGCTCTCTCCCTGCTGATTACTGTCAGGCCTGGCTCCTCAGCACTAACTGATTAACTCCCTTCACCCCCCTGTGGCCAAACAGCTGACCCGGGGGAAAGAGGCGCGGGCATCACGTCTCTCCATCGCCTGTCCTTCTGCCCTGACCAATGAGGGCATTTGTCCTGTCGGTGGAGAGGCAGTGGCATGGACTGTCCTCCTACTCCCCACCACCACCACCCCTCCCCTTTCTCTCCATGGTTTCCATGGCGATGTATCATGTTTATGCATGTCCTGTGACGCTCTGCCTCCAGGGAAGCTTAGGGGAAAAGGAAAAGAAAAAGAAAAAGATAGAAAAGTGCAGCCCAGAAGGTTAAAAACACGATCTCAGATCTTTCATCTGAGATTGTGTTTTAACCTTCTGGGCTGCACTTTTCTATCTTTTTTCTTTTTCTTTTCCTTTTTCTTTGTAAGAAAGTGAAGCTGGAGAGCACAGGGAATCTCGCTGACGGTCTCTACCTGCCTCTCTCCCTCTGTTGGACTGTCTGCCAGTCTCTCCCTCCCTCTCTCTCCCTCAGTTAGTCTGTCTGCCTGTATCTACCTCCCTCTCTCTCTCCCTCAGTTGGTCTGCCTGTCTGCCTGCCTGTCATGTATCAACTTCCATACATGGCTGTTAACAGACAAGCCACTGTCTGTATATATCCATCTGTTTATTTATGTATTTATCTATCCATCAATCTACCTATATGGTTTTCTCTGTCTGTCTGTCTCTGTCTGTCTGTCTGTCTGTCTGTCTGTATCTCTCTCCTTGTCTCTCTCTCTTTCTCTCTCTTTCTCTTTCTCTTCCTCACACTCTTTCTGTCTCTCTTTTTTTTCTTTTTCTCCCACTCTATTTCTCTCTCTATCTCACTCTCTTTATGTCTGTCTGTCTGTCTGTCTGTCTGTCTGTCTGTCTGTCTCTCTCTCTCTCTCTCTCTCTCTCTCTCTCTCTCTCTGTGTGTGTTACTGACCACAGTTTTTGTAAATAATGTTGATGGAGCTCTCAGTGTAAAACTTGAGCAGGTGTAGGAAAGAGAGAGGGGAGGGGGTAAGAGGGGTGTGTGTGTGTGGAACAAAGGACTGTAGAACGTGAGAATCAGCGTGTTTTCACTTCTCTTCTCTCCATGTTCACAGCCAAAGTCATTCCCAGTCAGTTCCCACATAGTCAGACTTCTCTTCTCTCCATGTTCACAGCCAAACAGCCATTCACAGCCAGTACCCATATAGCCAGACTTCTCTTCTCTCCATGTTCACAACCAAACAGCCATTCCCAGTCAGTTCCCACATAGTCAGGCTTCTCTTCTCTCCATGTTCACAACCAAACAGCCATTCCCAGTCAGTTCCCACATAGTCAGGCTTCTCTTCTCTCCTCTCCATGTTCACAGTCAAACAGCCATTCCCCAGTCAGTTCCCACATAGTCAGGCTTCTCTTCTCTCCATGTTCACAACCAAACAGCCATTCCCAGTCAGTTCCCACATAGCCAGACTACAGGCTGACCAGTTTTCTCTGGCTCTTTGCTACATTTTCCCCCCACTCCCCTCCTATCTCCCCCCTTTCCAGATCTCTCCCTGCTGATTACTGCCAGGCCTGGCTCCTCAGCGCTAACTGATTAACTCCCTTCACCCCCTGTGGCCAAACAGCTGACCTGGGAAAAGAGGGGCGGGCATCACGTCTCTCCATCGCCTGTCCCTCTGCCCTGACTGATGGGGGCAGTGGTATGGACCGTCCTCCCCACCAACACCCCCACCACCCCTTCCATTCCTCCCCATGGTTTCCATGGGTGATGTATCACACTTGTGCATGTCCGGTGACTCTCTGCCTCTAGGGGAAGTTTTGGGGGAGAAGTCTGAGATTGTGTCTTTTTAACCTTCTGTGCCTTTTTTTTTTCTTTTTCTTTCTTTCGTTTTTTTTTTAAAGTCTGAAGTGGTAAAACCACAGGGAATTTACTGAATTGTAGTGTTGGAAGAATAAACAAACAACCACCACCTTAAACACACACACACACACACACACACACACACACACACACACACACACACACACACACACACACACACCACCACCACCACCACCACCACACAACAAGTACAAGAACAAGAACAACAACCAACCAACTAAAAGCCTTGGAGGAGTGTGGATAGCAATGTGGTGGTCTCGGTCTCAATCAGACAGACGATCACATTAATATATCATTCACCCCACGGAAGGTTATTGACATGACTGGAAGAAAGAGGGGAGGAACGGAGGGGGACTGGAGGTGGGGACGAAGCAGGCAGGGAGGGGAGGTAGGGGGAGGGGGAATGAAGGAAGTCTCCAGACGCCATCACCAGAGAAGTTCTCAAGTATTTTTGTGATCTCACAGATGTCTTGTGTTGTACAATTTGTCACATTATTTCTGTTGTAAAACAGAGAGAGAGAGAGAGAGAGAGAGAGAGAGAGAGAGAGAGAGAGAGAGACAGAGGGACAGAGAGAGAGAGAGAGAGAGAGAGAGAGAGAGAGAGAGATTTAAACTATTACAAAAGATAGATAAAACAAGTAACATTTTAGACTCATTAAAATCAGATCAAAAAGATTCTTGAAAATCTCTCTCTCTCTCTCTCTCTCTCTCTCTCTCTCTCTCTCTCTCTCTCTCTCTCTGTTTCTCCCTTCCTCCCTTCCTCATCATCCCTTCTCATTTTCTCATCTTTTCCCTTTCTCCCCCCCCCCTCCCTCTCCCCTCCCACTCACCCTGTCTCTTTCTGTCTCCCACTCTCCCTCTTCTTCCACTCTCTCTCCCACTCCTAGTCTCTTTCTCTCGCCCCACTCTCTCCCCCTTTACCTCCCCCCACACACATTCTCTCTCTCTCTCTCTCTCTCTCTCTCTCTCTCTCTCTCTGTCTGTCTGTCTCTGTCTCTGTCATTCACTCTTCCCCAGAGACAAACCCACAAAAAGTCTTCACTGTCACTGTGAATGTAGACGGGAACAATACAGACCACGTGTACAGACAGCACGTCCTACCAGTCACAGTACATGGCACAGTAGGGCGACAGTGCAGACCACGTGTGCAAACAGCATGCCCTACCAGTCACAGTACATGGCACAGTAGGGCGGCAGTATAGACCACGTGTGCAAACAGCATGTCCTAATGGTCACAGTACATGGCACAGTAGGGCGGCAGTATAGGCCACGTGTGCAAACAGCATGTCCTACTGGGTCACAGTACATGGCACAGTAGGGCGGCAGTATAGACCACGTGTGCAAACAGCATGTCCTACTGGTCACAGTACATGGCACAGTAGGGCGGCAGTATAGACCACGTGTGCAAACAGCATGTCCTACTGGTCACAGTACATGGCACAGTAGGGCGGCAGTATAGACCACGTGTGCAAACAGCATGTCCCTACTGGTCACAGTACATGGCACAGTAGGGCGGCAGTATAGACCACGTGTGCAAACAGCATGTCCTACTGGTCACAGTACATGGCACAGTAGGGCGGCAGTATAGACCACGTGTGCAAACAGCATGTCCTACTGGTCACAGTACATGGCACAGTAGGGCGGCAGTATAGACCACGTGTGCAAACAGCATGTCCTACTGGTCACAGTACATGGCACAGTAGGGCGGCAGTATAGACCACGTGTGCAAACAGCATGTCCTACTGGTCACAGTACATGGCACAGTAGGGCGGCAGTGCAGACCACGTGTGCAAACAGCACGTCCTACCAGTCACAATACATGGCACAGTAGGGCGGCAGTGCAGACCACGTGTGCAAACAGCATGTCCTACCGGTCACAGTACATGGCAGAGCAAAGCGGCAGTACAGACTACGTGTACAGACAGCATGTCCTACCAGTCACAGAGCATGGCAGAGCAAAGCGGCAGTACACACTACGTGTACAGACAGCATATCCTACCGGTCACAGTACATGGCAGAGCAAAGCGGCAGTACACACTACGTGTACAGACAGCATGTCCTACCGGTCACAGTACATGGCAGAATAAGGCGGCAGGCAGGCTCACATTGAAACCATTGTTCACAGACTGCCAGTCTCTGCCTGTCAAACTGAGGAGACCTTACATGGAAACAGACCTAAAAAAAAACAAAAAAACAAACAAACAAACAAAAAACCCGCCCCTACTGTTTCTAGGTTCACTGACTCTGTCTCATCAATTATGCATCTCTAGTCTGCCACTGTCCGATGAAAAACAATTATGGCAGACTTTGGCCTTTTACAGACACTCGTAACTCTACCAGAGCAGTTTGAAGTTAAACATTCTGCTACTCTTCATGTAACGAGTGGACGACCAAGTTGACCCTATGTACAAAATTCGTAATGATCTGACCCTACAATGCCTTCATCACTCCACATGTAACGAGTGGACGACCAAGCTGACCTAATGTACACAATTCGCAATGATCTGACCCTACAATGCCTTCATCATCTACTTACTCTAGCCTCACGTTGAAACAATTTTAACGCTGAAATGTCACATAATTGACCATGTACCCTGACAGACTGATCCCAATGGTTTTGCTTTTCAGGCATCTCTCTGTGGAGCTCTCTCAGAGTGTAATCATCATCATCATCATCATCATCATCATCATCATCATCATCATCATCATCATCTTCTTCTTCTTCTTCTTCTTCTTCTTCTTCTGTCATCGTTTATATATTTTGCATAGGCTAGACTTAAAAAATCCTTTTTTTTGGTGTAAATCTCTCTCTCTCTCTCTCTCTCTCTCTCCTCTCTCTCTCTCTCTCTCTCTCTCTCTCTCTCTCTCTCTCTCTCTCTCCAGGCATCCCATGCAGTGGAAACATAATCAATACAATTCAGATATGGCCATGGTATAACATGTTACAGGAATTAGTATTGGTGGAGTGCCTCACTTACCTCAGCGTGAGTATTTAAAAAAAAAACTTTGTAAGACATATGTGGCATGAGTTTCTCAATTAATTATTCACAACTGGGCTTAAGAGTCTTTGTTCCTTAACTCGACTGACTTCACGTCCTTTGACGGAGGAATGAGGTGGAAACAAAGCTAGTGACACTGATGTTGTGTTTTGCCATACATTCCGTGTTCATTGTGTATAGCCATACATTCCGTGTTAATTGTGTATAGCCATACATTCCATGTTCATTGTGTATAGCCATACATTCCATGTTCATTGTGCATAGCCATACATTCCATGTTAACTGTGTATAGCCCATACATTCCGTGTTATTTGTGTACAGCCATACATTCCGTGTTCATTTGTTTAGTCATATATACCGTGTTCATTGTGAATAGCCACGCATTCGTGTTCATTGTGTATAGCCATGTATTCCGAGTTCATTGTGTAAAGCCCTACATTCCGTCTGGTTTTGAATTAAGGGCACTGCATTATTTTCATAGCAATTTTTCCGTGAGACTTAGCTGTGAAGCATCATCTCTCTCTCTCTCTCTCCTCTCTCTCTCTCTCTCTCTCCTCTCCTCTCTCTCTCTCTCTCTCTCTCTCATCTCCTCTCTCGCCTCTCTCCTCCTTCTCTCTCCTCCTCTCTCTCTCCCCATCTCTCTCTTCTCTCTCTCTCCTCTCTCTCTCTCTCTCTCTCTCCTCCTCTCTCCTCGCTCCCTCTGCCTCCTCTTTCTCTCTCCTCTCTCTCCTCTCTCTCTCTCTCTCTAGTCTCTCTCCTCTCTCTCCCCTCCTCTCTCTCTCTCTCCTCTCTCTCTCTCTCTCTCTCTCTCTCTCTCTCTCTCTCTTACAAACCTTTTGTGAATAAGTCACATCCGCTAGGATGTTTGCTATATAGCGTTCGGAGAACCTCTTGTCAATCACCAGAACAAGGAAGACAAGGTGGGGAATTCTGTTTCTAACAAAGAACTGGAATATACATATACATATATATATATATATATATATATATATATATATATATTTTTAAAAATAGGATAGTAAAATGAAGTTTCAAAATCGACAGATCTGTTTCGAGCGCTGGCTCTCCTCAGGATGGGTTTTGGGTCGTCTACTGCCGGTGTTATATGGCCCAATATCACTGTTTGCACGTGCGGATTGGCTGTTATATGGCCCAATATCACTGTTTGCACGTGCGGATTGGCTGTTTATATGGCCCAATATCACTGTTTGCACGTGCGGATTGGCATATACATACATATATATATATATATATATATATATATATATATATATATATATATATATATATATATATGCGTGTGTGTGTGTGTGTGTGTGTGTGTGTGTGTGTGTGTGTGTGTGTGTGTGTGTGTGTGTGTGTGGTGTGTGTGTGTGTGTGTGTGTGTCAGAAATGAAGAGATGTAAGTGGTCAGTCACCGAAACAAGAAAGACATTATGGTGGAATTCTATTTCTAACAGAGAAAGAACTGGAACAGTATATCATTATAAAAACATTATGTTAACCATTTCAATATTCCTATATTTAGAATAAAACAAAATCATTGTCAGCCTTTGATAAAAACGTAAGGTTTGTCTGTGCTTGTGTACAATCAGAAGATTATCCATATTATACATATTTTGATAGTTGTAAGTGGATCGTAAAGTAGCAGACTGTCTCACTGACTACACGTCTACATTACGCAGCGATTGTCAATAGGCAGATTGTCTCAATGACTACATGTCTACATTATGCCATGATTGTCAATAGGCAGGTTTCTCACTGACTATATGTCTATATTACGCCATGATTGTCAACAGGCAGATTGTCTCATTGACTACATGTCTATCTTACACCATGATTGTAAAGTGGAAGATTGTCTCACTAACTATATGGCCACATTACACCATAATTGTAAAGTGGAAGATTGTCTCACTGACTATATGGCCACATTACGCCATGATTGTAGAGTGGAAGATTGTCTCACTGACTATATGGCCACATTACACCATGATTGTAGAGTGGAAGATTGTCTCACTGACTATATGGCCACATTACACCATGATTGTAGAGTGGAAGATTGTCTCACTGACTATATGGTAACATTACACTATGATTGTAGAGTGGAAGATTGCCTCACTGATTATATGGCCACATTTACACCATGACTGTAAAGTGGAAGATTGCCTCACTGACTATATGGCCACATTACACCATGATTGTAGAGTGGAAGATTGTCTCACTGACTATATGGTAACATTACACTATGATTGTAGAGTGGAAGATTGCCTCACTGACTATATGGCCACATTACACCATGACTGTAAAGTGGAAGATTGCCTCACTGACTATATGGCCACATTACACCACACGCTGATGGCACTGTCACGTGATGGTGACGTACATCTGCTACTTCACGGCAGTCTACCCACAACTGGCAGGCTTTTTTTATGGCATCGTAGAAGTGATTCCGCACCGTGTGTTTCAAGGCAGTCACAAGACAACATTACAAGTTCAGGGCTTTTTTTTTTTTTTTTTTTCCCTCCTGATTGATAGCTATGTCAGTGAAGCACGTTCGTTGTTTCCATATTGTATTAGACATCAAAACGTCATGAAAAACAACTACGCCATATGCTATCAAAAATGAGGAATAGTACGGGACTGGTTTAATTAAGGACACAGAGTCAGAGAACTAATGATCAGCTGTTTATTCAGCAAATGGAAATGTAGTTTGCATAAAGATGACTGATGATCAGCTATTCATTCAACAAATGGAAATGTAGTTTGCATAAAGATGACTGATGATCAGCTATTTATTCAATAAATGGAAATGTAGCTTGGATGTAGATGACTGATGATCAGCTATTTATTCAACAAATGGAAATGTAGCTTGGATATAGATGACTGATGATCAGCTATTTATTCAACAAATGGAAATGTAGCTTGGATATAGATGACTGATGATCAGCTATTTATTCAATAAATGGAAATGTAGCTTGGATATAGATGCTCGTGTCGCTTATTGCAAGCTATAGAGCTGGACAGAAATATACACACCTCACTGAAAGCGGAGCAATGACAACATCATTAAAGACTTAGTTGAAAGAACTCCAAACCAGCGGTTGTTTAGCAATAATGTAAACCTATGTATCTCTCACTGAGGGCATAAAAGGGAAAATGAAACTGTTACAGACTAGAACCCAACATTTAGAAAGATTTCTTGGTAATGAATTTGAAACATTTGAACCATACAATGGTCTAGCCAATGTCAATGATGCAGACAACGACGATGAGAACAAAGCACTTCATGGTTCCATCACAACAGAAGTCATGTGTGCCTTTAACAGCCGGAGATCTGGAATTCTGTGATGTCAGCGGTACACTTTACGGCACCATCATCACCACCATCGACAGCAGTCTGTCATCATGGATATCAACAGCAGTCTGTCATCATGGATATAGACAGCAGACTGTCATCATGGATATCGACAGCAGACAGTCATTATGGATATAGACAACAGACTGTCATCATGGATATCAACAGCAGACTGTTATCATGGATATAGACAGCAGACTATCGACAGTAGGTTGTCATCATGGATATAGACAGCAGACTGTTATCATGGATATCAACAGCAGACTGTTATCATGGATATCAATAGCAGACTGTTATCATGGATATCAACAGCAGACTCTTATCAAGGATATAGACAGCAGACTGTTATCATGGATATCGACAGCAGATTGTTATCATGGATATAGACAGCAGACTGTTATCATGGATATCAACAGCAGACTGTTATCATGGATATAGACAGCAGACTGTTATCATGGATATAGACAGCAGACTGTTATCATGGATATCAACAGCAGACTGTTATCATGGATATAGACAGCAGACTGTTATCATGGATATCAACAGCAGACTGTTATCATGGATATCAATAGCAGACTGTTATCATGGATATCAACAGCAGACTCTTATCAAGGATATAGACAGCAGACTGTTATCATGGATATCGACAGCAGATTGTTATCATGGATATATAGACAGCAGACTGTTATCATGGATATCAACAGCAGACTGTTATCATGGATATAGACAGCAGACTGTTATCATGGATATAGACAGCAGACTGTTATCATGGATATCAACAGCAGACTGTTATCATGGATATCAATAGCAGACTGTTATCATGGATATCAACAGCAGACTGTTATCATGGATATAGACAGCAGACTGTTATCATGGATATAGACAGCAGACTGTTATCATGGATATCGACAGCAGATTGTTATCATGGATATAGACAGCAGACTGTTATCATGGATATCGACAGCAGATTGTTATCATGCGTTTCAGAAAACGAGATCATTGGAGGAATACAAGAAGGAAAAAAAAGGTTATTCCACCGTTATGGTCACTTTGACAAGTTTAACTACAGACTGAAGGTATATACAAGAAGAATTACACAAAAGGTTATTCCATCATTCATAAGGATGGTCACTTGACAATTTTAAATACAGATACATTTTGCTGCAAACTGACAGTTTTTGTTTTGCTTTTATGGAGTTTCAAAACCATCAGACCAGAAAATCGTAATTTGGCCTGTTCTGTTGAAGGACGAAATAAGAGCTAATTGTTTAAACGTATCGAAACTCTGAAGGCTGTAATGTAAAGGCTAGTGCTATGACTGAAACAGAATTGTCTGGGGTAGTCATGTGTGCTACTGGCGTTACGCAAGATATATACAACCTTGTTTGCTTTCCTGATTCATCGGCGGATTTACTCTTGAAGCAGTTAGAAATGCAGCAATCATTTTAGAATGTGTCTGTTGCAAATCTGGAACAATAGATAACAATGTATCTACAGCGCACTTTCACTTCCACACAGATTCATATCATGATGGTGAATATGAACATTTTCGAAATGTTTACGATGTTCTATATTATCTTCATTAAGGGCGTTGGTATATCTTATGAGTAACCCCCCCTCCCCTCCTCTCTGTCTCTGTCTCTGTCTCTGTCTCTCTCTCTCTCTCTCTCTCTCTCTCTCTCTCTCTCTCTCTCTCTCTCCTTCAGCCTCCACCCCCACCCTCCTCAGTGTCGCACCTTCCTTTGTCGCGTCCTC
>JADBJO010002525.1:0-10000 GCA_016801955.1 Conus betulinus
CGTTTTACTCTTGTAGGAAAATCCTTGAAACTTTTCAGGAATCTGTTCTGTTAGACAAACGATTGTTTATCGTCAAGTAACATCTATGTCATATCCTGTATCCGAGATACAAAGTTACATGATAAATTATGTAATTGATCAACACGATTTCTTCTCCAGTACCTTGTGCATCTGATCAATTCAATATCTTCTACAATACATTGTGTATTTGGTCAACTCGATATTTCTCCAGTGGTGTTAATATCAACACTTGACAACCACATTTGAACTTCAATAATCAGAAAAAAAAGCACATTGTACTGAACGAACACAGTTACCCTTCCACCATCCTCCTAAGTCCTTTCTCCCCTGTTTCTGCATTATTGTCTTATTCATTTTCTTTCTTATTGTGTCAGGAGGATTACACGGACAGTGTAGTTGAGTGTGCAGACCCGCGACATTACAGACGTCAAGGAAACATCGTTCGCAAACGATAACGTGCATGGTTTGTACCAGATCATTCGAGGAATGTGAGCCGTGGTTTTAATGAGTAAGTGTAGGAGTAATGCTGACTCGCCGATGAAAGACGAAAAACAAACAATCAATGAATGAATCAGTCAAACAAATTTAAAAAGAAAAACCAGCACTGTAGTAGTCCTGTGAACAATGTTCCAAATTAACCAGTTTTGGCTCTGCAAAATCTAACTCTGCAAAATCTGCCACTGATCTCTGATTTGTCTCCTTAAAGATACTTTTGGTACAAAGAAAACCTGTGACCCCCCCCCCCCTCCCCCCCCCCCCTCCCCCGCACATTCTCTTCCTCCTTTTTTAACCTGTCATATTGATGATTATAATTTTCTAGAAGTGGGCTCCAGTGGGGATGTTGGGGCTTCTTTCAGTACAAACAGTTCCTCGCCTTCTGAACATTCTGTGTAAGTAATTTCCTCTTTTCTCTCTCACTCTCTTTGGCTCAGCCTTTTATTTTCTGTAATGTCGTCTACTGTTTTTTTTTTTTTTCTGCACCCCGATTCTCTTGTCTTTGTTCCGGGAACCCTTTCATACTTTTTTTGTCTGATAACAACTTATGATACGTCAGGATTTTTTTTTTAATTCTGTGGACAAGGCAGTGATAAGTGTACACTCCCCAGTGTCTGTTTGCGCATATCGCTTTTATTGTGGCATTTAAGTGTATATAAAAAAAATCAGGATATTTTAATCTAAGAGTAGACAATCAAGAAGAATGCCTGGTGCTTTCGGCTAAGCCTTGTGTCATACGCCTTGTCAGTTGTTTAGTTACCATGTCGTTAATTGGCCATGTTGTTAGTTCTGTTCTCAGAATTTTATCTTTTTTTAGAGATCCGACCAGTTCAGGAACTGACGTTTATGCCTGTATGAGTCCTGACGGTCCTGAAAAGGTTCCACGTTGTCTGTTGCGCTAGAACAGGAAATCTTTGATAAAACTCACTGACATGGAGTCAAAGACTTATTCACTATGGGACTGAACTACACTGAACTTCCCACTGAAAACAGTGCAGCTACTAGAAGTTTTGTACATGAACCGCTAGTCCTGGCGCGTTCCTTATTTGTCCGTTCACAAGTTGATTCATATCACTGTAACCCCCCTATGCATAATGGTGTCACCGAGGATGTAGTAAGGATAGGATTTAGTACCTACGCTTTTCGCTTCTTGGAGTTTACATCGTGCACACTGAAGGCATTTGTTATTTCTGTTGGACCAACAGGCTCTGTGAATGCCTGTGTTCACGAGTTAGCTGTCTGTGCACCACACGTCGAAACTGAGAGTATCGAACTGGTATTTTTGAAACACATACACGGTGGTTCAAGCAAAGGTTACGTTCAGGTAATAGGTGGACCTCGCTGGAAAAGAGGACAAGAAGAAGCTTGCATGCGTAGCCACCTGAGAAGGGAACACAAGTCAGCTGAACACTTCTCGCGCCAGGGAATCGGTTCTATACCCCAGCGAGCGAAAAGGACTCCCAGAAAGGAAAGGTGATGTTGCTTATAGCCCAGCCGACCGCATGGGCCATATCAGGGCAGTCAATGCATTGAGGTCAATTCACAAAGGCTCCCACAAAGGCGAATCGGGGTGAAATGAAGCGAGATACAAATCCTTTCCGCTCTGCAATCATTTGGTTTAGCAGACGTTGTGTAGCATACACAGACCATTCGTAGTACTGCGCGGTAATGTCTCCTCAATTGCACAGAAACTGCAAACGAAGTTTGTTCGATCTTAGTATAACCCTTTAAAAGCCGCTCTCACTTTTTGTTTTACATTATAGTATTACCTAGTGGTAAACAGTTTACTGTAAGTCATCATCTAATGCAGTCAGAGCATGTTAAACGAGTAGACCCAAGCAGGGTTACATGCTCTTCTGTTTAAGTGTGAAGCACAAGCAGTAAGGAAAGAGAGCAACAGGTGTCCGTATTGTGTTTCATGCTGTCCTGAATTTAAGTGACATCCGATGATAGGTTTATTTCATTCCCTTTGTTTGATACTTTTCATCTCCCCTTTCATTCTTTGATCTCTACTTTTTGATGTATATTCCTCTTTTTTTCATGTTGTTTCATTACTAATAGTAACGAACAGCATCAGTTGGACTAGATCCACATTCGGATATGTCACGAAGTTGTTTGCGTTCGCCGGAGACGAACACGATTAACTGTAATTGAAAACAACCGACATACTGTGTGCGGGCACTTGGTCCGTTCGAACTGGTAAGAAAAAAAAAGGGCAATACTGCACCACCACTGGAAGCCTGCGCTGTGTTCACATAGGATGCAGGCACGCACAGGGCATTCCATTAAGACGTTAAGGACGTGGGCAGATGCCCTTGTGTGACCATCGGACGCGACACAACAGAATCTCTATAGAAGCGTCTCCATACGAGCACTTCTTGACCGCAGAGCCCACTGGCCAAAGACGCCATCACCAAGCAAACTGCTGCGCTGATGATGCAGCACCAGTCGGTGCCATTTCGTTGACCGGTGAATACAGTACAACTCCAGACACAGTCAGACTTTCGCCACATGGTCTTACGTGCCCTCTGAAGAGGATTCCCCACCCCCCCACCCCCCCCCCACCCCCACCCCGGTTGCAGTCATTTCCGCTGACAGCAGGACTTTCCCTGTAGTCAGTGGATCCTTCCTCACCGTCACTGAGCCTTTCGCCAGAATCAGCCAAATGGCAGACAAGAAGAAGATACATCCGAAGGCGCAGATGGGACCCAGAAAAGCACTGTCCTCAACTGCCAGATCAACCCGCCGCAGGCAGTCCTCTACCGCTCTTGGAAGCCTGCGCTGCGTTCACATAGGGCGCACTATGCGCGGGGCGTGTCATTCAGACGTCAAGGAACATAACTGATCCATGGCAGATGTCATTGTGTGACCATCAGAAGGTACACAATGTGCTGAAGAGCGTGTACTCAGGAGTTTTTAAACGTAAAATTGTTCGGCAGTGGATGCTTTTATTGTTACCAAGGTCATGAAGTGTGTG
Source organism: Conus betulinus (assembly GCA_016801955.1). Lineage (NCBI taxonomy): Eukaryota > Metazoa > Mollusca > Gastropoda > Neogastropoda > Conidae > Conus > Conus betulinus. The sequence continues at coordinate 3,494 of JADBJO010002525.1, forward strand.
ACCCCTAACGTTTTCAGCTTTTTGAATGGACCCATACTTCTTCCCTCTTCCTCTCCTCTTGAGTGTGTGTGTGTGTGTGTGTGTGTGTGTGTGTGTGTGTGTGTGTGTGTGTGTGTGTGTGTGTGTGTGTGTGTATGTGTGTTAGTTAGTTAGTTAATTCTTTAGTTTAACGTCTGTTCACTATAAGTGTTATTAAACGGGAAAAAATGATGATGTGTGTGTGTGTGTGTGTGTGTGTGTGTGTGTGTGTGTGTGTGTGTGTGTGTGTGTGTGTGTGTGTGTGTGCGCGTGGGCGTAGGTGTGTGTGTGTGTGTGTGTGTGTGTGTGTGTGTGCGCGCGCGCGCGCGCGCCTGTGTGTGCGTGTGTGTGCGTGTGTGTGCGTGTGTGCGTGGATATGTGTGTGCCTGTCTCTGTGTGTGTGTGTGTGTGTGTGTGTGTGTGTGTGTGCGTGTGTGTGTGTGTGTGTGTGTGCAAGAAGGAAAGAGAGGACTGTGTTAGGGATAAGAGGGGAAGGTTGGATGGGTGGTGGGATAGGTAGATATTTACTTATCCCGGTTGTTTATCTTTACCTTTACTGTATGTTGATCGGTAGAATTAAAGTATATCACGCGAAATAAGTTTAGTAGAATTGAAGCATAATGCACGGGGAGGGGTGGGGGGAGGGAGGTTTGTGGGTGGGAACGGGGGGCATCAGGGTGGAAAGGAGGATGGAATAGAGGAGGGAGGGGTGTGTGTGTGTGTGTGTGGGGGGGGGGGGGGGGGGGGGGGGGGGGGGGGCTGACCATATATATCATATAATCGTCAATGTCGTACAACACAACACTTTTAGTTTAAAGTACATCAGAGACAGATACCAAGTAGACTGGAATTAAAAATTTCGGAGAACACGCAAAGTAATGAGTGATTATTTAAAATATTTTCATTCGATAATGTGTGCACTGGCTGACAATTAATCTGCTGACTTTATCTTAGGAACAAAGTGCCTAACTCCTGGGCAGTGAAGAAGTAGGTGGTTTACAGTAATTGGTTTGCCACATATGCAATGTGTATTTTTAGAATACTTTGTTCTAAAAGCATTCAATCGGAACCTATACATCAAACTGGTAACATGTCTGGTATGCATCACAGATAAATTGTTTAAAAAAGATTTCGGATTCGCCGCATTTTTTTACTTGTACACAGTGCTGGTAATATTGACTATTTGGGATTTTTTTTCGCAGTTCAGCAACCTGATTTTGAGACACTTTTTCTATGCGCTGGTCAAATTCGTGCAGATCTAGCTGAATGTCGAGATGCTGTTAACCTACATTTTTCGCTGCCCTTATAGCCGCATGATCTGCCCACTCGTTTTGGGCGATTCCTGAGTGAGAAGGAATCCAGCAAAAGGTAATACTGGTACCCTTTAGAGACAACTCATGAATGATATGGTTTTTTTTTCAATAGTCATTTCTAGTCGATTTCTTATGCCTTGGGATTTAATGGCTTGTAAAACAGACTTTGAATCCACACAGAATAAGATTTTGCACGTATCCGTCGAAAGATCTGCAATGTAATTCAATGTAATTCAATGCTTTTACGTGTCATAAATGCTCAAAGGCGGATGGTAACAAATTTATGTATGGCGTGAGGATCTCATAATCGTAAACAAAATCGCTTGAAATTCGACTTCTTGTAAAGTCTGAACCTTCAAGCACTTTACGATTCCCTGAGTGATCTAAGTCAGATCACACTGTCATTCAGTTTGACTGCTGTTGCAGCGAGTCTGTCTTTCAGAATTATACTGCATTTCAATACAACAACAACAACAACAACAAAAATAACAACAACAACAACAACTCTTAGGAATGCTTTTTTCTTCATGTAATACTGGAATTTGTTAGTTCGTGCATGTGCGCATACAGCATCGTCAACGTTGACTGGGCTTTAACAAAGATGGCAATTTCAGGTGCAATAAAATATGTTGCCCTTTTGAATGTGTTCATTCCAGTTTTGCCTTTTATTATCTACCAATATCTATCGCCATGCCGTTATACAACATTTATATTTCCCACACCTTGATTCGACCATACAAAAAAACCACATCCATTTTGGAGGGATAAAAGGAAACAAACGTAACGTCCAAGACTTCTTTTCACGCACTTCTAAATCCAGCGATGTCCTGGCCTTGAGCGGCAGTCCGTGTTCATTCATACGCAGCATTTTTACCCATGTGTAAAGCATCTGAAATGAAGTTATATGAATACGATATGGACCCCCTTTCACCGTAAACAAGATCATATGTTTAATGCCGACACCTACAAATGTGTTATAAGCAAATAAATGAGCTTTTTTTAACATATGTAAACGCCTTCCAAACCCTGTTATTTAGCCCTGTTTTGAGGTCTGTGCAACAAACCATTTCTGAAAAACTATTCATGAATGATTATGTTTAAGTATACACAATTTTAAAAGAATTCGCAAAGGGCCATATTTTGCTTCACTTGCAATATTCTGACAAGAATCTAAGAAACACCAGAGGAAAAGTATTTCCAAGAGATTTACAGAAGTTCATGACAGCCATTACCTCCCCATAGAAAATATACTAACAGTCCATCTTTCCCTCAGTGTTAGGTACCCATGATTAAAAACAAAGTACACATCACTCTTTTTCCATAATGGCCTTTACCTGAAATCAAGAAACCGCATTGTATCGACTAGTTACCGGGGCTGGAAGTCAGTACGGCTTTCCGACAGTTTAAACAATATCGTTCGTTGATAACGAAGTAATTCATTTTCATTAGAAGGGACCATTGCATCGTGTCTTCCATTCTCAATTATTTAGTTTGTTCACAAATACCGAAAATAAAGAAGGGCTACCTTTATCGCCTTGTGTAACACCCAGGGCACACGTAGCAGAGAGTATGAATCCATTGCCTGATCTTAGACGTGTTTTCTCATAATTGTATATGCTGCCTATAGGGACTGGGGGTGCACAGCAAGGGTTTCAGAATGTTACGCCCTCCAGAGATCATCAGGAAGAGTGGCATACGATCGGACACTGGACTCCACTCGGGGTCAGACAACAACTGGTTCTGATGGGATTGTCTGTGACATATGACATCAGAATGGAGTCAACTCACATCTGCAGCACCTCAAAGTCTGACAGTCTGGCACACAGCTTGAGGGAGTCCGGCTTCTAAGCCAAAGTTTCTCGTCGTCGAAGTTGGAGCAAGGGGTGGTTGTAGGTTCATCAACCCGTGATTTCATGAAACAGCCTAGGGTGTCTGCTAAGCAGTGAAGCAGAATCCCAAAAACAATGGCAGAGGCAGCTGAAAAATGGTCCCATCGGATTTGGACTTGCAGGAACAAAAGCGAATTTCATAGGGCTTAAACTTCCTGACGTGGGTGGTCGCGGTAATGTGCTGTCTAAACAGGCAACGCCCTACGACGCCCACCCATTCAGAAATTGCTGGTTTGAATGCCGGCAGGATCAGGGGGAAAAAAGGGTAACAATCTGGCATTAGAAGGGCATTTTGGTCATTGCATGCAGGAGGCCCGCCTCTCCCCTTCCCTCTTCCCCCCATTATGTAAGGCATTAGGACCACAACACTTGTCTAAGGTACGGGGAGGGCGAAGGTGTCTCTCTGAAGACCTGCTATCAAGTTTTCCCTGGAGTTTCTTCCTACTGACCTATGTCTAAACCACTGACTTCCAGAACAGACCGGACGACACTGGGAAAGGCCAGACGTACGGCTTCTGTGGGCTGCATACTCGCCATGTCCCTCTCCAACTTGCCACTGGTATACCAAACAGAAGTTGTTCCCAGGATTCATCGAAAGGGGAAGAGGATGGTGAATCTATCGGCGCCAACTTGATCACGACTGGAAAGCTATTTCAGACTAGGAATACTGAACGAGTTAAATTGCCGTGTGTCTCTAGCAGGAAAATCTACGCTGAGCACGGCATGAAGATGCACAGAAGTATAAGGGCTTCAGAATAATGAATAGCAGTGCACTGCGCCAGCAAATAAGACGTCGAAAGACCAAGATCAAGAATCAAACCACAACGCCAAGGACGTTCACGCTGATAACTCATACGATTAATGTGTATAGGCTCTCGATGCCAATCGCCAGAAACTCAATCCGCCACCCGCAAGTGCAAAAGAGGAATGGGAGAATTCAGATGAAAAAAAAATGTCCACTTACTGGATGTGCTGATAGGTAAATTCACATCACACTGGAGCACAAACTAACATCTCTTGGAGACATTATACACGGAAACTGTAGGGAAGATCACATCACACTGGAGCACAAACTCACCCCTCTTGGAGACATTATACACGGAAACTGTAGGGATATGACGTAAAGTCGCGTTAAATATCCAGGCGCAAGTAAGCGAGGGACGGATAGCATCCGGATAGAAAGAGGACTCTTAACAAACAATTCAAGTCTGCCTTAGAAGCTGAGAAGAAAGGGTGGAAGAACCCCTGGGAAGACCGGAAAGCATAGCGCAGTGCGCTCAACAAAGCAGGATCAGCCAAAGGAGAAGAAGCAAAAACAACAGGGAAAAGCTCATGCTTCTAAGGGACCCTTTCCGGATCACCGGGAAACTCTTCAGCCAGCCCAAATCAGTCATTCACAGTGGACAAAGAAACTCTGGAACAGCGTTTCAGGAAAACATACACCGACTCTACGAGCGGAGCACCAGATAAACAGACGCAATGACAAGCCACCAAGAGTGGATGAGATAAAGAACATGGTTTAGAAAGACAGTGCAGAATCTTCGCAGGGACCGGGTGGAATACGCTATCTCCCTATTTGCTGGATAAGAAATGTCCCAATGTCCTTGAGAGGATTCAAATAGAGAAATACTGAGGAAGAAGTTCCACAGCTTCTCCGTGAGAGTCTCACCAAAGACACACACACACCCCGACTCGATCTGGAGCAAATCTGACGTTGGCACAAGCTCTCGGCTGTGTGTGTCCTATAACACAATGCTGACGATGGACGTCATCACGAATGTAACACAAACCTGTTGGCAATGGATGTCATCATGAATGTAACACAATGTTGGCAATGGACGCCATCATGAATGTAACCACAAGTCTACAAGTTCAGCAGACCCCGGAAATGGACACAGAATGTCCCCTCTAAAAGCCCTCCTTCATGACACGACAGTCCTGTGCACAAAGGAAGATGAAACACACAAACTACTGATGCTGTCAGACAAGTTAGTTACTTGAGGATTCGGTGAGCAACATTCGTCGAGTGAGGACGCGGATCGCACGCTCTCTGTTCATGCCGAATTTGTGAACTCTGTCGCTCGCAAACGCAGTTGTTTCACGTTGTGCGTTTACACTTCGATTTCGATTTCGAGTTTCCTTCCGTCTACTGGAAACAATAATGGAATTTTTTTCAACGGTTAATCCGGTGTTTCTAAAATCTAAAGACATTCCCGACTACGAGAGCCGTCCGTCCGTTCTAGAAATATGTTTGGCGGGCGAACGTGCTGCAGGTCAAGGCTCCATTCTCGGCGCCCAGAACATACGTGGCCTTTGGCGCATTTATCCGGCCACGAAGGAGGCTCGCACGGACATCCTGGTGAAGGGGATTGGATTGAGAGGAGCTATTCTTCAGGTTTCAAACACTAACCCTTTCATTCTCCGCAGCGAGACAGGTGAGGAGAAACCTTCAACAAAACTGTGGATCGACAATATTCCAATATCAGTTGCAGAATCGGAAATTGAACATTCCTCACAAAACTCGGATGTGAATTAAGATCTGCGATAAAAATGGAGAGAGCAAGGGAGGCGGACCACAAATTGACTCGTTTCTTAACAGCTCGACGATTTGTTTTCATTACAGTCCCTCCCACTCCACTCGATAAATTCATTAAAATTAATATATTCTCTGCAAAGCTTTTTCACAAGAAGAACAAAAACAGGCAGAGAAAACTGTTGTGCGTTCCCTCTGTCTCAAACCTAACCACCATGCGTCTCAATGCTCAGGTGAGATTGTGTGTAAACAGTGCGGCAAACCGGCACACAAACGAGGGGATGCAGCGTGTGATCTCGCAGATAAACAAGCGGGAGATACACAACCACTGCCCAAACCAAGAAAACCAACAAACGAGGCCAAACATGACAGTAAAGTAACAGAACCCAGCAGTAAGTCTGTTGGCGGGAACGACAGAAGCGACCCCCCCCCCCCCCCCCCCATGCGTCAGGCTACGCTGGTCACCACCCTTTGACCGCTCCCCCCGTCACAGGTCGAGCACCCCCACCAAACGGCGCCTGTCCAGACAGCACACCAGTCCAGAGCAGGGAGCGGGGAAGCAGCGACGACGAGGCGAGGAGTCCGACGATCCTGCGGATCCTGTTAAGGATGACACCGGCTCCCGTACGGTAACAGCGGCGGCAGTGGGCAGTAGCGACTGTGTCACGATCACTTGGATTGGACGGTAAACGACCCTGATAATGATTACGGACTGCGATTTCGGACTGTGATTTTTGCATAGCTATTTGAAGGT
>JADBJO010002525.1:12500-20000 GCA_016801955.1 Conus betulinus
ATTCCGACCATAAAGCTGTCGTTCTGGATCATAATGAGAATACTTTTGTACGAGGTCCGGGCTATTGGAGGTTTAATAATAGTCACTTAAAAAACAATATTTTTGTGCAAAAAATGAACGAGACTTAAGACTCTTTTTTCCCAGAAAACAGGGACATGAACAAGGAAGAGAAGTGAGAGTTGTGTGTAAGGGAAATACGGAACTTTTGTATTGAATTTGGAAAAAAAATTATCATGTCAGAAAAGGAAACGAATCACTGAAACTTGGAACTCACTTGAAAGATTTAGAAAAAACAACTTGTAGACAATCCCGAAATGAAATCGTTCTTGAGGATTATATGAAAACGAAACAAAAACTAGAGATAATGCAAATTCATAAAACTAAAAAGGCGCTCAGGTTCGAGCAAGAATCAGATGGATCGAGGAAGGAGAGAAGAATTCTAAATACTTTTGCAGCCTGGAAAAGGCGCCAAGTAAAAAAATAAGATTATTACAAAACTGTGCAAAGATTCGGGGGAAATTCTCACAGATCAAACAGAAATTCTACATGAACAAGCCTCTTTTTATAAAAAGTTGTACAGTCAGATGACTGAAGTGGATGATGTAAAACGCGCAGCTGATACATTCATGGAAAATGAACCACTAAAACATTTAAATGAAAAATGAAGCCGTAGTATGCGAAGGCATGGCTACGCTTCGTGAGACAACTTCTGCTCTTAAAAAACTGAAAAATGGTTCGGCTCCAGGAAGCGACGGTCTGACAGTAGAATTTTAAAAAATTCTTCTGGAGCAGGATTGGTAGTACTGTGACTAACTCCTTCATTGAATCGTCTGATAAAGGAAAGCTCTCATTTACTCGAAGACAAGGCGTTATATCTCCGATACATAAGGGGAAAGATTTAGAAAGAAATAAACTTAGTAACTGGAGAACAATAACCTTGACAAATACAGACTACAAAACCTTGGCAAAGGTTCTGGCAGAAAGATTAAGCAAAATAATACATGAATTGATAACTGAGGATCAAGTAGGATATATAAAAGGAAGAAATATAGCAACCGTTTTACGAACCATTGATGATGTGATTCATTACCTGAATAAAACTGGTAAAGCTGGGTACTTACTGGCCTTGGACTACTCAAAAGCATTTGACTCCATTTCAAAGACGTATCTTTTGCATGTATTTAAAATGTTTGGTTTTGGAACGGATTTCCAGAAATGGATACAGGTTTTGACCAACAGGAGCCAAAGCAGTGTCAACCATGGTAGATGTTATCTGAACCATTTGATGTCGAATGTGGTATTAGGCAAGGCTGTCCATTTTCACCTTTAGCCTTTGTATTAGCAGTAGAACTGCTGGCTATTAAAGTAAAAACAGTAATATAACTGGCATTAGGGTGCCAAATAATGATTACGAACGAAGCCAGGTTATAAAAATAAAACAACTGGCAGACGACACAACATTATTTTTTGAATACAAAACAAGACATGTTGTTATCTTTTGATATTCTAAAAACATCTGAAACTTTTTCAGGACTAAACTTAACATGAACAAAACTAAGGCTTCAAGAATGGACCGACAACCTTATGAACAGAATCTTCCATTTATATTAGTCGATGGAATTAAAATTCTAGGAATTCATTTTCGAAATGACACCATGGCAAAAAACATCGAAGAGAATTGGAAAGGGAGAATGAATATATATACAAAAACTAATAAAGGACTGGAACAGAGGAGATCTTAGCATTCAAGGTAAAATTGTAGTGATAAAGACTTTTATAGTGAGCCAGCTTGTTCTCGTTATGCAAGCTATTGGTATTCCCGAAAATATATTGAATAAAATCAACACAATTTTATATAAATTCATTTGGCAAAGAAAACACAGCAACCGAAGAGCATTTGAAAAAGTAAAAAGACAAATAGTGGAGTCTGGATATAAATATGGTGGTGCAAACATGCTAAATATAAAAGAACTTCAAACGCTCATTTATTTACAATGGGCGGGAAAATTATTCGCCTCAACAGAAGAAAACTGGTCTAAAATTCCCATGTGGTACTTGAATAAAATATTAAAGCATAATGGCATATTTCAAATTAATAGTAGGGCAAAGCATGTACGGCAGATAGAGAACATAGATAACGAATTCTGGAAAAAAAAAAAAAACGTGCTAACCATATATTTGGACAACAAAAAAGAGATCACGTTAAAAGAAATATCTTGCGGTAACTTTCTGTCCCAACCATTATTTTTTCAATAGTTTGATAAGGTATAAAGATAAAACATTATATTTCAAAAGATGGAAAGAAAAGGGATTAGAGCATGTAAGAGATGTAGTGCACGCAACCGAAGGCAGACTGCTCCATGTTGAAAATAGAGACTATTCTAGGATACAAAAGTGGTGAGACAATCTTCGAATACAGCGCGTTAAAAAAAATGCTTTGCCAGCAACCTGGTTGCAATGGATAGAGAGCAACAGAAATTCTGGGAATGACATTGGTTCTGTTGAATGTGATGCGGTCTTATTTAATACCAAACCCAAAGACATAAAACAAATACTTGAAAAAAGGAAACAAAGCAAATGTAACACCACGGTGCAAGGACTTTTGGCACAGAAAACTGAACTTTGAAATAGACGAAAGTATTTGGCTTTCACCAAGGTTAGCTTCAAAGGAAGTCAGACTACGAGAACTTCAATGGAAAATCATCCATAATATATATCCTACAAATATACTTTTACACAAAATGAAGGTAACAGAAACAAGTAAATGCGACAACTGTCCGAACGAAATTGATTTTATTGAACACTTCTTTTTTTCTATTGCCCTCCTATAAATAAGCTTTGGAAGAGTGTGGAAACGCCTATCTCATATGAAATTGGCATGTGATAAAACTATCTTTGATTGACGTTCTGTTTGGTGTTCAGTCAGACCAGATGAGTAGATATACCCGTTCAAAAATAAATCACATTATATTAATTGCTGAAATGCCAATTAGTATTGCTCGAAAAACCAAAAAATTATCCATAGTACAAATAATCTTTGAACAAAACATACAATTAAGAGGAAATATATTACTGGGTCCATCGCATAATGCACAATTCATCTTTCTAGCACGGTGTTGTTAATCATTGGTTAACCTGTAATTGTAGAAATAATGTCAATTTCATTCACAAATAGCACACTCACATCCACTCCGACATTTTGTTCTCTTTATATAAGCAGCACATTATCCGAGTGAGAGCGCCACACACACACACACACACACACACACACACACACACACACACACACACACACACACACACACACACACACACACACACATATACGCACGCGCGCGCGCGCGCGCGCGCACACACACACACACACACACACACACACACACACACACATTTATACTTATCATCTCGCTTCTTGGCTTTCCTCATGTCTCCCTTGTAGACTTCCTTTTCTCCATAAGGGTAGCATCTTTGGGGAATTGTCCAATTTCCGAGATTATGAGGTAATCATCGTCTGTGTCTCCTGTATGCTTATATCTTCTTTCCTATTGTCGTCCTTATTTGTTGTTCGTCGTTTTTCGTCAAGGATGATTACCGGGAATGTTTGGAAGCTCAGGTTTGACTGCGATGGTGTGTCGTAACTTATTTCTTTCCCCTAACTTTGCATACAAATGTACATCAGTAAATGTAAGACACAGATCTGGATGGTAGGAACGTGCTGACAAAAGAAGAAGGAGGAAAGGAGGAGAGAAAAGAAGGGAGAGGAAAAAAAGAAGGGAAAAAAGGGGGCAGGATGCCCTTATCGGAGAAAAGCTAAGTGGTGAGCCGGGTTTTAACACATTTTACATACATATCTACGATGCCCACCTCTGTCTGCCTGTCTGTCTATTTGTCTATCTGTCTTTCTGTGTCGATCTCTCTCTCTCCCTCTCTCTCTCTCTCTCTCTCTCTCTCTCTTCCCCCCTCTCTCTCTTTCTTTCTCTCTCTCTCTCCGGGAAAAACTGTAAGAAAAGTAAATGATGAAGTCTTTTGTTTCATTTATGTTGTTCTCTTTATATAAGCAGCACATTATCCGAGTGTGAGAGCGCCAGTACACCACACATTAGAACACTGACAAACCCAGACACTTTGTATCAAGCGCCAAAACACTAAAAATCAGCAATGTGTCCATTTATGAGAAAGCATACAGACAATGCATGGTGTGTAAGGGATTGATTGGAGAAGGGAAAAAAAAGAAAAAGAAAACAGATAGTAGTGGAAAACTGTTTTTTGTTTTTTTCCGCTTCTTGTTTTTTTTTTTTTGTTTTGTTTTGTTTTGTTTTTTGGCAGTTGAAGAGGACAATGTGAAGCACCATAAAAAATGAAGAGGTGGGATTTCGGCCTTAGGGACGGAAGAAAAGTCACGGCCTTAGGTGCTCCATTGATACAACAACTGATGCCTAAAAAAAAAAAAGTTAGTTACTTCATCGAAGATAGGTTTCAAATTAACAAGTCACAAAGCCTCTTACTACGGAAAGAAAAAAAATCGCTGAAACAGTGACGGTCACCGGCCAATTACGCTATTCCATCTGTGATAGAAAAACAAAAATACTCAGGAGCCTTAGAACGTGGTTTGATTTCTCCTTGAAAGACACAGAGAGTGGAAGGAAACTAAACAAGTGGCAGCAGAAAGCCTGCAGTTTATGGACAAATGTGGCTTCCCTGGCAATGGCAAGATCTGTTCTACTCAGTTCATGCTGGTTCCGTAGCTCTTCTGGCCCCTGTTGATGCACAATATTACCACTGGTGCAGTGAAAATGTCGAGGCCAAAATCAACAAACACATCAGGAAATGGCTCAGTGTCTGCCATGATCTCACTGACCTTGAACTTGACCGTCGCCAAACGAAGCTGAAGCTACCCTTCAAATCTCTCCTCGAGGTGTGCCAAGTACATATAACGCAGGTTGCTTACCATGCTTGATGAGTCGGCAGATGTAGTTGCGAGATCAGTCTAACCCAGTTAAAAACGGACAGAACACGGAGAGTCCAGGAAACAGTGGGCCTGGCAAAGGTAAACCTCAAGCTCGAGGAATTAACGGCACACCCACAGTTGGTGGCCACGCGAGGCGACAGCAGGCGGAGATCTCAACAAATCTGTAAAGAACTGTTCAGTACTGTGTCCGCCAAACATGAACGAACGATTCATAAGACAAAACACGACGCGTTTAGACCCCTTAGGTCTTCTTCAGACACACGAGAACCGACACCGGGACTACGAAAATGAAGAACGAGCAGTCGCTTACCTCATTGAACTCAGCGCAAGATGGGCGTTAAAAGGAAAACGAGGCCGCTGGGAGGAGACAATGCGAGTTAGAATACTAATGATGATAATGATTATACTGATATCAGTGATAATGAAGAGAACGATGATGATACAAACAGTGAAAAACAATAATGAAGAGAGGATTGCTGCCACTCTTGGTGATAATATTACAATGGCAGTTGTAGTATGGGAGAAAGGAGAGGGTTACAGGATTGTAGAACGGCATGGTTGTCATGGCAACAGTGTTAGTGGCGATGATAATAATAATGATGATGATGATGATGATGATGATGATGATGATGATGATGATAATAATGATTATAATGATAATAATAATGATAATAATAACAATAATAATAACATAATAATAGTTATCATAATGATGATGATGATGCTGATGCTAACACTAATGATAATAATGATAACTGTAATAATGACAATAGTAATAACAATTATATAAAGGTACAAAAATATAACAAAATGTAATAATAATCATGTGACGGTACACAGATATACCAAAAATAATATCAATAATAACAGTGATGATAACAACAGTAATAATATAAATACTAATGATAATAAAGGAAGGGAGGAGGTGAAAGGAGGAGGAGTGGTGGGAGAAGAGAGAGAGAGAGAGAGAGAGAGAGAGAGAGAGAGAGAGAGAGAGAGAGAGAGAAGGACACACATTATGGCAAGGACGGAATGTTATAGGAATGTTAATAGTTTTAATAATAATAATCCTGATTGTAACCATATAGTAATGATAGTGATGACATAGGAGATGGAAAAGTGGTAGGCTGGAATGCACACCATCCCACACAGCCCCAAGGCTTATTCACAATGAAACGCACATTCTCTTACGAGAGCCACAACACATTGTGTACGCCATTCACACTGCCAGCTGTGTGGTTAGATCTTGCAGGTGAGACATCTCGCACACTGGAGACACGCATCTCTGAACACCTGGCTGACATCCGCCACCATCGACCCAAACCAGTCGCTCTAAACTTTAATCACCCCCAACACAACATGGGACGATGTCGCACTTTGGCAATCACAGAGTGACAACATGGAGCGCCTTACGGAGGAATCTGATCTTATTGCCAGACTGGGAACCCTCCACCTCATGGCATCAATTCCTTTCCAGCCTCTATTAGTGCTATCAATATTACTACATCATCATCATTAATACTATTACTATTATCATCGTTCAGTAGTAAAGTTTACTTTCTATTCTTTGGCTATTTTGATTCTTCCCCACACCAACTATTATCATTACTGAGATTACTTCTACCATTATAACTATCTTTACTGTTATCACCATATCATTATTATTATTATTATCACTACTGTCATTTTCATCATCATCATTATCCTTATTACTTTTGTTATTGTTCTGTTTGCTGTTACTATCATTATTATCATTACCATTGTGCTTATAATTACTAGGTCCTAATATCACTAATCCCATCACCAGCAGAAAGATGCAGTAGTAATAGTAATAAGACTTACAAACAATAACTGAATCAGAATAAAAAGGTGTGGGTGAGTGTTTGTCTATGTGTGGGTGTAGGTGTATGTGTGTAGCCCCCCCCCCCCCCCCCCCCCTCCCCTTCCTTTCTTTTCCTTTTTTTTTTTTTTGCCCCTGCTCCAAAAAGTACTGTTTAACTGTTCACTCATTGATCATCCTTATAACCTTTTCACCTACTGTTAACATCATCAACATGACTCTGTTTATCCTCACCACCTTCTTCTGTTCCAGTAGGACTGCTAACTCTCACACATTCACCATCTCTATTCCTCTAGGCCAGCTATTACTATTACCTATATTACTTTTATTGTTGTTATCAGTTGTCACTGTGATCATATCATTATCAGCATGATGATGATGATGATGATGATGATGATGATGATGATGATGATCATCATCATCATCATCATCATCATCATCATCATCATCAAGAAAGAAACAAAAGAAAAAAAAACTCAATTAATATTAACATTATCATTATCATCATCACTGTTACCACTATTATGATCATGCCTATTATTGTTAGTACCTATTTTCTTTCACGTTTTTTGAAAACTACTATTATCATGAAGATAGCTGTTGTTACGATTTCATAACTGTTACAACTATCATATTTACTAATACTATCGATATTATCATCATATTGTACTGTACAATATTTCATACATTC
>JADBJO010002525.1:30000-32500 GCA_016801955.1 Conus betulinus
TACTCCAAGGTGGAGAAGACCACGACTAGGCCTACAGCGAACCTAACAAACAGATGTTCCACAGGGGTTGTTGGTGACTAAGCACTAGCCAGCACATACTCGGCAGGGAATATACATTATGGACGCAGCCGTCAGTTTTTCTTGACAGCGAGCTGGGAATGAAGAAAGAGATATTCAGCGGCGGGAAGCGGTACCCGATGAGTAAGCTCGAGTTAATGAATGATATTGAGGGCAAAGAGAGGAATACGTGGATTGAAGAAAGAGAGAAAGAAAGAAGAGAGAGAGAGAAAAAAAAGAAAAAAAAAAAAAGAGAGAAAGAAAAGAGAAGAGAAAGAAAAGAGAGAAAGAAAGAGAGAGCGAAAAAAAAGAAAAGAAAGAAAAGAAAGAGAAGAGAAAAAGAGAGAAAGGAAGAAAGAGAGAAAGAAAGAAAGAAAGAGAGAGCGAGAGAGAGAGAGAGAGAGAGAGAGAGAGAGAGAGAGAGAGAGAGAGAGAGAGAGGAGAGAGAGAGAGAGAGACAGACAGACAGACAGACAGACAGAGAGAAAGACAGCAGAAAGAAAAAAAGATAAAAAGAGAGCAAGAAAGCAAGAAAGAGAGAGAGAGAGAGAGAGAGAGAGAGAGAGAGAGAGAGAGAGAGAGAGAGAGAGAGAAGAGAAAGGAAAGAAAGAAAGAGAGAGAGAGAAGAAAGAAAAAAAAAAGCAAAGAAACAAGCGAAGAAACTAGCAAAGAAACAAGATACGATGACGACTGATACGCTGCATGACTAAGTGGCAGCGAAAGTGAGAAAAAAAAAAAAAAGAAGAAGAAGATAAACTAACACGATACGTAACGTGAGCTGAACATTTTTTTTTTTTTTTTTTTTTTTTTTTTTTGCATTCCACATATAGTTCTTGTTTAAAAACTCTGTATCGGACGAGGTTTCTCTTCGGCCTTTGGTGTGGGAAGACGTTGATTGTTCTTTGAGAGCATCTACCCGACAAGACAAAAACGTCACTGTCTCCATGTGTGTTCGTGTCTCTCCTTGCAGGCTTTCAACAACACACCAAGCGTCTTATCTTCAGCTGTCTCCCAGAATTTCCTTCATTTCAGCAAAGACACGTCATTTTTTTTTTCCAATCGGAGATATCCGCAAGAGGAAACCAAGTGCGACGGCATCAAACAAACAACAGATTGCCAGAAACAAAGATCCCGCCTATCCCTACAGTCTAGCAACACAGCTACCCCGCAAGATGCCATTCACGGACGACAATCGTCAGGAACTCTTGGACAAGGGCTACACGGTGGTCCACGACGTTCTGATTGAGTCCGAGTGCCAGCACTACATCCAGCAGTACCAGCGATGGCTGTCCCTCCAACTTCAAGAAAGGGGAATTCCCGTTGAGCGCACACTCCCTGATTCAACGGTACGCCGTTGGTCACCTGGAGCCCACGTGGCACGTGCGCCTTAAAGCACGTGACGTTTTCGCTCAGCTTTGGGGGAACGGAGCGCCTGCTGTCCAGCGTGGATGCTGTTGCCATCGGTAATATTGTCTTTTCTTTTTGGTCTTTGGATTTTGATTGTTTTGAGATATTACATCATTTTGTTTTATGCTTCCAACTGAAAAAATGAATGTGCTAAAGATGAAATTAAAAAAGAAGAAAGTAAATAGGAAGGACTCCCGTCTCCCCATCCCACAAAAGAAAAAAAAAAGAGGGAAAAGAAACAAATTTGGTTTCGTTTGATTGTAGATCATGTTTCTCAAACTTGTTGAAAAAAAAAATACGTTGCCATACAAATCATTTGTCATCCTCTTACAACAACACAATCGTCACAGCACGGAGAAAATACACAGGAGGACATAAAAGTGTGTGTGTGTGTGTGTGTGTGTGTGTGTGTGTGTGTGTGTGTGTGTGAGAGAGAGAGAGAGAGAGAGAGAGAGAGAGAGAGAGGCAGGCAGACAGACAGACAGCAGACGGACAAACGGACAGAAAGGACACACAGGCACACATCACGGACAGAGAAGTAGAGGGGGATACGTGATAACATCTTCACAGCCAACGCAACACAACACAACCCAACACGACACACCACACCACACCACACCACACCACACACACCACACCACACCACACCACACCACCACACCACAGTCACCTTACCCTTCACCCCCCTCTCTCTCTCTGTGCAGGTCGCCCCCCAGAGGACGGCGAGGAATCGTTCCACAGGGAGGACACGGATGGCTGGCTGCACCTGACCAGTCGGCCCGCAGACAGGGGCTGCACGCCTACCAGGGGGCTGTCTACCTGCAGACAGCTGACCACGACGACTGGACCTTTTGAGGTGAGCTGGCTGTCTGGCTGTCCTGTAACCCTGGGGATAGGGTTGAGGGGTAGGTACCCGTAGGGTGGGTGGGATGGATTGGGGGCGGAGGAGTTTGGTAAGGAAACTTGAGGGTGGTGGTGGTGGTGGTGGTGGTGTGTGTGTGTGTGTGTGTGTGTGTGTGTGTGTGTGTGTGTGTGT
>JADBJO010002525.1:40000-57500 GCA_016801955.1 Conus betulinus
TGTGACACACGTCAACAACCAGTCCCCAACACACCATGAAGCAAGTTGCCAGCACACATACATACACACACAGTTAGAGAAGTAGACATACTGGTTGCTCCATCCCCACCCACCTATCCATCCCACATCACTGGACACACAGCTAAACGAAAACCCAGTTCACATCAAGAAAATGACCAACACGATTTTGAGCACAGAAGACCACCACCGAACTCACAGACGCACGAAGTGGAGTCTTTACAGCTAGAATCTCTCCTCCCTGTTTTTGTCGTGGTGATGGATAAAATGAGTAAATCCATTGCAAACATTGAACAAAAAAAAAAAAAAAAAAAAGGACACACACACAACGAAGATTGTTACTGAAGTACATCTCCAACGCAAAACATTTGCAGACCATAACGTGGTTACATTTCCCCTCCT
Organism: Conus betulinus; assembly: GCA_016801955.1. Classification (NCBI taxonomy): domain Eukaryota; kingdom Metazoa; phylum Mollusca; class Gastropoda; order Neogastropoda; family Conidae; genus Conus; species Conus betulinus. Next base: position 40,421 of record JADBJO010002525.1, read on the forward strand.
TTTACATCTTTTTAACGGCTGTTGATTAGACTGTTCTGTCAATATTTTTCTTCTCCCTATCTTACAATCACTGTCTTTTTCAAATTACATCAAAACTACCATCAGGGATGATGATGCCAATATTCTCCTGATTTTCTTTTAATATTGAAGCTTTCGTTAATGAACACGAGAATGTCTTTAATAAACGTTTACATCCATTTCTCAAACTGATGTTTGGTCTGGGCGCACACAAAATATAACTTTGTCATCATGCTGTAATACTTGCTGTGGTACAAAATAGAGAGACATGACTGTATAGGGGAAAAAAAAACCGGTGTATGAAGTCAGCAGCTGACGGGATTTTCCCCCACTCTTGGCCCAACACAAGAATTCAACAACTGAAGATTTTTGTCTAGGTTCATAAATGGCAGGTCAGCTCACTCGCTTGTCCTCCCCTGAAGCATCAGAAGCCATGCAAAAAGACCGTGTGTCCTCGGAATTATCAGAAGAGCCCTCCACCCAATAGCTCTGCCCCCCATTTAAAAAGAAGGGAGGTGGACAACGGGTAGAGGGAACTGGATAGGGCACAAACAAAAGAGCAGCGAAAATAGACAATCAATGGGCCTATAAAGTGTGGTAAACAAGGGGGGAAAAAAAAAACAAATGTAGACTCTATTTGTCAACAAAGCATTGTATTGTTCAAAAAGCGAAGTGTAACAAAAGTTACTTCCTCCTGGGCGAAATTCAAGATCAATTCGACATTACAACACGTATGTGCAAAACCTGCTTCTGGACTTCGGAATAAACTGTTTGAAGGAATAAAACGCACTTTGTCACTGACGCAGCAAAAGAGCTAAATACCGTCGGTCAAACGGACAAGTTTCGTTCACAGTTAGGACATGAATCTCATGACGCACACAACTACGGTTGTAATTCCTTCTTCGCCGCTAAACTGACAAAACACCACCATCTCTCTCTCTCTCTCTCGCTCGCTCTCGCTCTCCCCCCCCCCCCCCTCTCTCTCTCGCTCGCTCTCTCTCTCCCTCGCTCATTCTATGATTCAAGCGTCAATGAAGTATCCGGTGGGATCCGTTTCATAGGCATGATTACATTGTTCATTTCTGATCGAAGTTTAGGCCCCTCTATTTATAAGATTATGACACCAGAGAGAGAGAAAGAGAGATAGACAGAGAGAGAGAGAGAGAGAGAGAGAGAGAGACAGAGAGAGAGAGAGATGGGAACACAGAAATCTAATAAACACCATTCCCTTTGAAAATGTTGTAGCGACCACAGAAATCCACAGCCGGGCGAGACTGTGCTTTTTCCTTGTCATCCTGTCCAGGAGTCTCTACATCCTCATCATTATACTGAAAACACGTTGAAAGAACATGTCACACGATTTCCCTTCCTTCCCCAACCCTCCCCTTAAAAAAAACAATCTTCACAGCTCTGCCGTGACATCAACACGTTCATGACCTGTATTCCAATTCTCGGAAGAGAGCGACTCGGGGCGAATTTTCGACTTTTTCCATTTAAGCGATCAAGGTCAGGATTCTTAGTAGCAGACAGGTCCCTTCTAAGCCCCGACAACATCTGGTGAGCAGACAGGAAGACTGAAGCGTGTGTTCGCTGTCTGCTCAAACGACACGGTCAGGGCTGGATGGCGGTGACCGGCTCAATACGAGTCCTTGACCTTCTAGGGCGGCAAACCGACACACAGACTTCGGTAAATCTCGACGCCCTTCCCTACCAAGCGCGCAGATTAAGTTTATACAAGTCGGCGAATTACGACACCCGACGTTTCAGTCATAACAAAATAATGAAAGTGAACGAGATGAAAAACAAACTTTCAACAATACTACTTTCTAATCAGTTTCTTCCCTTCAAATATACTTCGTCTTCCATACAATCAACACCAACATGGTCTTCACGGGGTAGAGATGAAAAAAAAAAAGAAACCTTTTTGTCATTAACGTCGGCCATCATCCCATCCCTCCCCCCCCCCCCCCCCCCCCTCCCGTCCCCAAGCACCGAACGTAGTGACGTCCCTTGATCGGTATGAAGAGCAGTCAGACTTTTTACTCTCAGACGTATAAGCGCAGTTGCACCCGAACCAAAGCCATGCGAAGGGAAAAGACGTGGTCATTTTGACAAGGATATCGGTACAGCCCAGAGCAAAACGCGCTTCTGGTGCCTTTTCGTACGCACCAGTGGCTAATTTGTAATCTACAAAAAAAAAAAAAAAAAAAAAAAAAAAAAAAAACACACACACACAAAAATCACGTCAACAACACACAAATAATTTGCATATCAACACTCGCGTTAGTTCGGTACAGATCGGATCAGAATGGATCATTTACACGTATTGGCCAATTGTCGTAAAAAAAAAAAAAAAAAAAAAAACACATACACACGCACACACACAAACATACAAGGAAGCTGAAGTATACTGACTGCTGCTGTTCCATATATCCACATATAAACATGTCAAAGATATAAAAAATGATAAATTGGTGAGGAGAGAAGAACTGTCTTTTGATGACACATTGCTAGCGCCTCTACAATATCACTGGACACTGCCTCACATTGTGGGTTATCAGACTCAGTCTCGCTGACATCACCAATCAGGACATCATTTCAAACCAAGAAACAGTGTTGAAAGAAAAAGAAAAAAAAGGATGGGGGGGGGGGGGGGGGTTCCAAGGTCATTCACTTCACGAAATCTATGGTAAGAAAATGATAAGCTTGAAGCAGCAATGGTACAGAGATGGCAAAGTGCATGGGACTCCCTGTTGATCAAGTCAACATTTTTTTTTTTTTTTTTCCCGTCCAATAATTCCTCACAAGTTGATCAGGGAACTGATCACATGTTTGTGGCTGTAAAAAAAAAAAAAAAAAAAAAAAAACCACGAAAAACAGTCAGCAGAAACAACTACTTGTTCCATATATGAAAAAAAAAAGAATATCCAAGACCTTGAACTTGTTTCGATGAACCAATAACTGAAGACATAATCGGGCTGTGGATGAAAACTCCAAAATAACACGAGTAAAAATATAATGTCCGGTACTCGTGGGGGAACGTAACAAGGAAAAAAATATCCATTTAAAGACAAGTAAAACAAAGCACAAACATCTCTTTTTCTCAAAAGTTGAAATAAAGCAATATATAAAAAAAAAGTAAAACAACTGGATTAAAAAAAAAAAGGTTTGTATGTCGTTAAAATGGGAGTTTTTATTTAACCACGTGCAACTGAATGCAAGCCGTAACAATTTATTAGCCTGCATTTAGTTTCACATAGTATATAGTATTACAGGACACTAAATAATACGCTTTGGAACCGATGTGGGGAGATTATGGTACGACCACATGAAACTTGACCGATGCCCCATGTTTCACTTCCATTTCAAGTTGACATGTGTCGGCTTGGAAGACAGCGAGACACGACTGACACCGAGTCATTATTAGCTCCGAGACTCCAGTCTATTTCAGTACGATAAATGGCCAACACCATCCAGACTGGACGAACCAAAGCAGGAAATGTTCCTCCCATCACGACAACGACTGCGGCAAAGCAGTGCAACTGAACATTTCGTGTGGCGAAAGACAGAAACATCAAAATACAAAATACAAAAAAAAAAAAAAAAAAAAAAAGGTTAGAAACGTGATCTATACTGGTCTCAAAGCACTGAAGAATGACATTTTTCGATCACTGGTATAATACTCACTTTTACTGTTTTTCAGTTTTCGACTGGTTGAAGAATACCTGACATTAAATCGTTATGATTGGATTCCTCTATACAGCAAAATCAATAAACATAATCCCTCTCCCGTCCCTCACCCCTCCCCTCTCAACCTTCCCCTACCCCGAGAGAGAGAGAGAGAGAGAGAGAGAGAGAGAGAGAGAGAGAGAGAGAGAGAGAGAGAGAGAGAGAGAGAGAGAGAGTTTTCCAACATTCATTACAGGTAAGCTTGAAATAATGGTTACCTATAACTGCGCCTACTTCGCTTGAAAATGCAGATATTGATGCACAGACGGGTTCTAAAACCTGACTGATCACAGATGTATTTATCATACAGGTCAAGCAGGCGTCAACTGTTCCGGTGTTCTTATTGCAGCATATATTGACACAAATCAGTAAAAAAAAAAAACAAAAAAACAAAACGCCCATGTGGTCGTTTCAGTGCCTGGCGAGCAGAGAAGGGAGCGTCACCAGCACGTGGGGTACTGACCGAGGCAGTGCTGAATTACAGTTCGATATTTGTGAAATATCGTGGTCAGTTACCTTGCCTTATCGCCCATTCTCCATCTGATACAGACACTGTTCCGTTTCTTTTTCTCTCCTGAATGAAGAAACCATTCCACCCAGTAACAGTGGAAGCGACTGGTCACGCTGCACGAAAATGCATTGACCATGCCACTGTCTTCCTGCCGTATATTTGCATAGCCATGGGGAAATATCACACTTGCAATAAACTCAGTACAATGGGGAAAAAAGGGAAGAAAAGTACTGAACATACAGTGTTTGATTACCTGTTCAGCGGATTAAAAAATTCCGAACATTTACTATCATCTGAAAATTCGCTTTTTTTTTTTTTGGGGGGGGGGGGGGGGGGGGGGGAGGGGGGGGGGGGTCAACCCTAGACAGCACAACAGACAGGATCCCTTGACAGTACAGACAGAATCTCATCCTTTTCCTATCAGCATCCAGAGCGAGCTATCAACACTGTGCATATGTTGAACGGATTCCACACAGACTGGAGGGGGCAACGGCAGCGTGCCGACACGGAGCCCAGGCCTTCAGCGTAAAGCACGGAACATGAACCTGCAGGGCAGGACCGTTTCATGAGTAGCACTGGAGCTGAGAACCACAAACATCATCACTGATACTGTTACACATGCTATGGGAAAACAAAAAATCAGGGACAGGACTATTTCCAAGCGTCTGCTTACCTATACATCTGATAAGAAAAAACACTCTCGAACGTGAAATCCACATTCCACGGAAGAAATTCCCCACTACTACTGCTAACAAGGCATAACACCTGTCATACGCGCTGATGAGAAATGAAATGTCCGATATGAAATGAAGCATAGGTTGCCCTGTATCCACAGCACTCTGACTGACTGGTGACGTGTCCACAAGCCTGACAATCAGACCCGAGCCCACAGCCAATGATCACGGATGCAATGGCACTGCTGTGTGGCATCATGCTTGCAGTGGTTTCCAGAGACGGCTCTTACTGTCATCCACGCCAGTTTTCAAAACAGGTACACCGCAGGGCACATCAAGAGGCACGTTTTCCTTCCACATGACTGCTGATGCTGCTCCTGGCCTGTGGAGGTGTTACCACGTACCATCGCACGCTTATCCCTGCTTCCTAATCATTTCCAACAACACCCCAGTTAACAGCAGACACACGATCTACTCAAACTTCCTGACGATTTCAAACGATGTCCCAACAACAACAGACAAAAGATAAACCACCCAAGTTTCCTAATAATTTGAAACCATCTATAACAAGAGGTAAAAAAAAAAATCAACCACCCAAAGCTTCCTAGTGAATTCCAACGACATCTCAATAACAACAGAAAAAACGAAACAATTTCACGAGGAATGATTGGCCAAATCAAGCAGCAATTTCATAGCTTAAAAAAAAGGATGAAACAATAAAACCGTAACTTAAAAGAAAAGGTGACAAGAAGTGTTATTTTCCCACGTCAAAGGTAAAAGAGAGACGTGTACTTTGTCCGGACACTCGGATTAATACGGATGGAGGAGGAGCCGGGCCGCGGTGGCTGGTAGTTAGGGTCAGAAAGCTAAAAAAAAAAAAAAAAACTGGCACGTCACGAAGCCTGAAAACACTACTATTCACTGTCCACGGTGATCAATGGATGTCAAAACAAGGGGGTCCACTTCCCAAAACAGTGTGCTGGCTGAAGTCCGTCGACAATACAAAACAGGTAACAGACAGCAGGCAGCTTTCCCCACAGAACATGCAAACCCAAAAGGATCCTGGGTCTTGTTATGATGAAGGTGTGTGAACGGCGGTTTGGGACACACCAAGAATCATCTTGTCGAAAGAGGAACAGTGAAAATAGCAGCCAACGGAAGACCCCAGAAAACAACCCAAACGTTTTGCTTAAAAAAAAAAAAAAAAACCACTGTGGTAAATTAAAAAGGACACACAGCAAACAAAACAACAAGAAGAAAAAAAAAAAACCAAAACCGCACACAACACTCCCAAAACCAGTAACAAACGGCCTTGACAACATTCTGGGAGTAAAATCAAAATATGTTAAGGTTATCTGTGCTCATTTGCAATGTTGGAATATGCCTCTTTGTGTGTTCAGCAAGCACGACACAGACACATACACCACTAACACTTCATTTTTACACACTGAACTGATCACGAGGAAGTTTCGACCTTCGCTGTGCTATGTTTGACGGTAACACCCAGCGTTCATGACGGAGCAACTTTCGACCATTCTGCTCAAAAGAACAGGCATAAAGCCGAGACAGTAATAACGTCGATCAGTGCTGATGAAATGACAGCTCAAGCCTCAAAACCCTGGGACGAGAAAAAAGGTTTGCCAATTTATAAACACTGTGTAGAATGTCTGACTGAAGATCAGTGCTACGCTCATTTTTGTTCCTTTTAATACCCAAGGCAGTTACTCTGTAATTGTCCATGTTTGCTGTAGCTGTAAAAACAAAACCTTTCCCATCACATCTTACCAGTTTGTTTTGAACAGGGTTTACCGCAATATCAGAAGACAGAGCTGACTCATTCCCAAGCAAGCCTTCCGCAGATTCTGCTGTATGTTCCTCCGCAACATGAGATGACTTTAAAAAAAAAAAAAAAAAAAAAAAAAGAAAACCGATGATCAAATGTTTCAATTTGAAAACGCCAATTTTTCATCATCTACTGCCGAAACTTAGTCTAGAATCTGATTGAGTCAGGAATCTTCAAAACCTTGTCCCTTCACCAAACAAATCATGGTTCACTCACGACCACTTGCTCAGATAAAGGAAAAGAAAGTGAAAACGAAACCAAAAAAAAGCCTTGGTAGTCATTGCGCGTAGTGTAAACACCGGCAACAAATCAATGGGGAAATCATTCCCGCCACTTCGGGCAAAAATTACTCTGTATTCGTCAGTGTCTGTGAACAAAGTAAGCAAAAGGAAAAAAAAAGCATGACGGACCAAAATGAAAACAACAACCAAAAAAAATCTGATCATGGCGGGGAATATTAAAAAAAAAAAGTAATAAGGCGTATAAAAATTCACCAGCTATCTGTAAACCGTTTACTTTCACCTTAGGACCATAGACCAAACTGAAAGGAAAAACAGGAAAGCTGGAAAACTGAAATGTTTCAACCACAGCAAGAAATAACTGGAAGCACGCCTACACCTTTGTATAGTTACAGTAATCAACGTGTCAGTCTTCATCCATGTCCAAATGAATAATTTGTCCTATTATGCTCTTTTTTTACATCATAATACCTGCACTTTCTTTTGATCTAAAGTATGTCACATGCGGTAATCAAAATGCGCCTTGCAAAAATTGCCATGAAGGAGAAAAAAAAAAAAAAAAAAAAACACGTGGTAGACACTCAACGATATTGCCACAACGAGTGTGAAAATCATGGGCAATAAAAACAGCAGGCAGGCAGAATATCAACATGCCAAGAAAATCCTTGCTCTCCCTCTCTCTGGGTTAATAAGTCAGCCAACAAGAAAGTCAACGCTTCCACAAAGAGATCGGAGACGTCAAGAAGAAGAAAAAAAAGAGGCCTGGTTGGAGAAGATGCAGCAGGGGCGTCCTGGGGACAGACGTGCCAGATTTGTCCAACAGTCCATCACATTTGAGTAGTACTGTTTGTTTTCTTTGCGCTAGTTTGGAGTCCACAGTCATGCAAGTGTGATTCTTGAAACAAGCACATTCATTCACACACTCTCCCATAACAGCATGTAAATCTCTCCCCTCCCAAAAAAAAAGAAGAAAGAGAGAGAGAGAGAGAGAGAGAGAGAGAGAGAGAGAGAGAGAGAGAGAGAGAGATAAACACATCACTCACGAACTACATCAACAGAAACTTATATTCAAACAAAAGCCTTTTCTTAAATCCCATTCGCTGTAGTGCACCCGACCACATCTGAAAATTCAAACAAAGAAACTGGAAAATGTTTCCACGGACCAAACGAGAGTATCAAAAACACTTTAAGTATGAAAGCATAACCCAAACCAGTCGTATGAGAAACTGTGAATCAAACAAAATAATGTAATCATGAAAGTGAACGTCACTCTCGCCACCCCATTTGAAGGTCACTCTGGCCACCCCATCTCCACAGTGTGACACAAGCCCACCGACATGTTTTTGTATCAAAACTAGCTGAGGCATGGGCCTCGTGCCATGTGAACTGTGCTGATCAGAATCAACAAATGAAAAAAAAGGAAAAAGAGAGTCCAGAAAACCAAGGCCACCCCCCCCTCCCCCTTCCCATCCACTCCCCTTCCCTCAGGCTTGTTTTGACCGAAAATTAGACTTGTGGTATTACCAAATAAAACGAATAATATCTGTATTGTACTGTATATGGACTATGTACATTAAACAGAAAGATAAGAAAGCAGGTACCCAAGTCAGGGCAGATTAATTAAAAAAAAAAAACTGATCTATGAACATACCTTGTTCTCTGAGAGCAACAGTTTCGTTATTGTCAAACCAAGTTCAGACTGAAGTTTGTTAGACTTGATAGAGACTTTTACACAATCAAATACTAAAAAGCACTCTTAAAATGATATATGTATTAAAATGGTTTTTTTTTCTCTACCTTTTAGTGCCACTGTACTTTGCATGAATAAAACATGGAAACTGGTCTTCCAATTGGTGTACTACACAAGGAGACTCCTATTGTCCGACACTGGCCAACAGGATCTACTGTGATGAAACCCACACTTTATGCCATCGAGTACCAAATGGCTGATCGTTTTCCACGGAAAATATTACATTAAAAACTGTATATAGAAATCAATTTCACAACCACATCACTCTCTCTCTCTCTCTCTCTCTCTCTCTCTCTCTCTCTCTCTCTCCACTCTGAACACTCTCCGACCAGACAATATACTCGCACTTAAATTATTGAGTCAATTTTACGATATGTACAAGAGAACCTGACATCAGGATCTGATAACAGTACATGATTTTCAATGACAGATAGAGATATCGTATTTTATATATATATATATATATATTTATACAAAATACAGACAACATACTTGCCGATACTTGTCAAGTCACTCACATCAGTCCTATATTTACATGAAGTGTGTTCATGAAATTTAAGAAAAGAATTATGAATGGTATTAAAAAACCCCATGTTTTAAGCTATGAAGACAACAATGACGAAGCAGAATATGTCAAACAATGCCAAACCAACTTCTCTGTGCCCAGATGATTTGCTTGTGAAAAAAACACTGTGTATTGCCAATCATAACGGTAGACAGAAGAAAACGATTTGATTTTGTGTGTATAACCTTCTCTTCAACAATAAAATATCAGCTTCAAATAAAAGAAAGAAAAAACATCCACTTAGCATAAAAATACCGTCTTTGAACACAAAGCATGAATGAGTGTTCTTCAAATAGCACAGTCTTGAACTGTTTCAGAACCATGAAGAGGTGGTAACAACAAAGCACCTATAGCTTCACGTTTGATATAAAAGCTTAACTGTGCCCAGGAACCCATTTTGGAGATTTGAACCTACTTTTTCCCCCCAGCATACCGAGATGAAAGTAGTCTGCTGCAAGTCTTGACGTACAAGTGGTCCCCACTTAGAGGTGGTTACTGCACTGATCAACTGAGAAAGTGTTAACATCTTATTCACAATGTCGTCAGTGTACCACGGATACCTTCGGTGAACAGTTTGTCTACACGTGCAGTAAGAAACCTTGTTTCCCTTCGTTAACTCTTTTTCTACACATATTACAACTGAAATGGTACCGTTTTAAAACAGGAAGATTAAAAAAAAAACAAAAAAACGCCAACATTGTAATTCATACACAACCAAACAAAGGAGGAGAGAAATCATTTGAGTGATGACGTTATTGTGCAAAAGAAAGAAAACTGTCAAAACTCAAAACACCTCGAGTAAATCTATCCCCCACTTCATCAACTGGAGCAAGGTTTTGTTTAGAAAAGTTGTACTGGATGACCGTTCGTTCACACACTCAGTTGCATGGAGTACAAGCACATAATTGTTGTCCTAAAATCATTGTTCGTATCTTCATGTTGTTCACAGCTTTTGCCCCTGCTACAGGAACAGGGGCACGGCCACACACCATGCCCCTTAGGATCGGCCGTTCATACGCAATCATGCACACTATGACACCAGATGCCACACACACACGCACACGACTTCGCTATTGCTGGAACCATCACACGTCATGTTGTGCATCTAACCAAACCAAGCAACGACACGGGCCGGCGTTCTACTCCTCCCACCTCTGCTCCGGCACAGTATCTCTAGACATCCGGAGCAGACGTCAGCACTACCGCAGTCATTCACGTCACGTCTCCTCCTGTCTTTTAAAAAAGATCTCCACGTTTCCAAATCATCCGACTCATACCCCCACACAGACTAGCTCACGGTGAACAGTAACTTTACAAACAGCCAGCGCGCTTCAGCTGGCTCACACACAGACACTGTACACCATCCATGATATTTTGCTTCACATTCAAGGTACACGATATGCGCGGTCAGACGATTCTTGGCATTGTGTGTTTCCTGTCAGCTGGGCCTCTTCCCGCACACACCACCTTTGTCTACAGTACGACCAGAGCGACAGCCGCCAGGAACACCACCTTCAACTTGCATAAAACCACAACAACTCTGTACACAAGTGTCGTTCCTCCGTTCTTCTTGCAGTCGGGACAGGGTCTAGGTTAAGTGGACACCATTCAGATAGGACAAGTGACACAAATATCCGGTGATCACACAAGAATTTTTTTTTAGTAGTGCCCCCAAAACACAGAGATCCTCTGTGTCGGTATACTTTTTCTTGTACCAGCATCCTTTCTGGTACAAGCTGAAGACGAGTTGTGGACAAGCCTGTAACGGAGGTACGCAGCCACACTGATCAGGGCAATTTTTGCATTAGTGTTCCCCCCATCTGGAAGCTCTATACACATTTCTGTCTTCTGCACAAGTCACGACACAGGAAAGCAAGCCAGCTTTCCACACATCCTCGTTAATGAAGACTCCCCTGTCTGGCTTCAGCACAACTTTTTCCCAGCTATGAACGTTCTTCTCTGCCGGTACGGCGGGACAGCAGGTCTTCGCTGTTCCGTTTTCTGGGCTGTTCCTGTGTCGACGTGTTGACAGTCAGTTATTGAGTTTCAGGCAAAGCTGATTATTAGTTCCATTCTTTTGTCATGAATGTTATTTGAAAGAGAATATCCACAAACAAGTCCCAGACTCTGCAAACTGTTTCTTCCAGTAGCCGACTGAACACGTGCCTTTTTTTTTTGTTTTTTAGCCGCTATACCAAGAACCCTTCGGACATCTGCGCCCCAGCCAGCTGCGCCCTGAACGTCTGAATGCTGTTCATGATTTTCTTCTGGTGGCCGACCAGCGTGACGCCGATGTTGAGGAGGTCCCTGACGGTGAGGTGGCAGGCCTGCTCCATGGAGTTGATGCCGGCCTGCAGGAAGGCCGGGATGTAGCGCTCCATCTTGATGGACAGCAGCCAGTCCTCCACCGTGCTCAGCTGGGTCATGTCCGGCACGTTGGGGTCGATGAAGTTGTGAGCCCTGGGTGGGACACACAGTCAACTGAACCATCAGCCGCCATTGTTCATGATGAGAAAACACACAAAAAAAAAAACAAAACAACAGACATCTTGCAAACAAAAAAAAAAAAGTCGCTGGAACCAAAGAAATTTAACAAGGTTTCCGAGACACACACACACACACACACACACACACACACACACGATCAAAGAACTTTAACAAGGTTTCTAGCGTGCGCACGCACACTTCATTGCAAACCGATTCTTAATTCAGTCATTCTGCACAACATTCATGATCGTGCAGTAATTCGTAAATCGTTACAGTAATTTCGCTATGCAATGAACACTGACAAGTTCATGTGTATACCTGGGTTTGGCCAGTTTTCTCAGCAACTCTGGGGCACGGATGAGTTTGTCCAGCGTTTTGACAACCTGCGACATCTTGGGTCGGTGCGAGCGTTCCTTCTGCCACGTGTCCAGCATCAGTTGGTGCAGAGCCTCTGGGCAATCCTGAACCACACAGCAGCATGCCAGAGTTAGACCTGATCAACGAGCAACACAAGACAGTGTGCGAGTGACTAGCGGACAACACAACACAATGCCTCGGTTATTAATAGACAACACAATGCAACATCCCAATCATTTAATCAACAACGACACAGTCTAAATTCCTACAGGAAACAACAATATGGTGTGCAAATGGACAATACAATACAATGTCTGATGCTAATGGGCAACACTGTATGATGTTTCAGCAACTCTTGGACAACACATGCACAGTTTGGAGGAAATGAACTGGTTTGTAGAATCTACAGCATGTATGCTTTCCCCCAAAGCGCCAGACACTTTCTGTGCAAACAATCTGCTGTATAACCACGAGACCAACTTATTTTTTTCAAATCATGTTTGCTTAAGGCAACCACTTGTTACCGCTGAGATCTTGGACTACAAACGTTTTTGACGGTCAAGCCTAAACACAGAACGGAAGAAAGACACAGAAAAAGCCAAAAAAATATCTATAAATGGATACGAGCATGCCTGAATTTGATTTAGGCATGAAGTGTCCGTATGCAACAAAATCCAACCATTATAACAGATGAAACAATGAGAAATGCATTCTCCCATTAAAAAAAACACAAGCTTCAGTAAGACCCTCTGCTTACCATTGGAGGAGGAAGACGGTAGCCCTTCTCCACAGCTTTGATGACGTCCTGGTTGGACCAGTTCCAGTACGGCCTCTCCCCATAGGACATGATTTCCCACATCACCACACCGAAACTCCACACGTCAGAAGCCGAGGTGAACTTACGATAGGCTATTGCTTCTGGTGAGGTCCATCTCACAGGGATCTTCCCGCCCTGCAACACACCAATGTGTACGAGTGCCTGCAGCCTGTGAAAGATGCCTTCAAAGACACACCCCAGCTAGAACCCTGTGAAAGATGCCTTCAGAGAGAAACAAACGACCCATCGTCAACTATCCAAAGATTTGCAGGATAGTTGGCGTTAAAGAACAATTTTGCATCCTTCTGCGTACACATCACTTTGCCTGCAAACTATTGTGTTGAATTCATGGATATTGGAAAAAAAGGAATAGTAACAATTTTCAGAGACTAAAATCTAAACTTTCTGTCTGCCAAAAAAAAGATATTGGAAAAAAGGAATCTAACAATTTTCAGAGACTAAAATCTAAACTTTCTGTCTGCCAAAAATGTACGTCTTCACTTTGCCAGTTCCAATTTCAGAAACATGTTTTGAATAAAAGATCAAACTTCCAGTGATACGGGACAACATGAGGTGCAATCATTTTAAACCCTCGAATGCCTGACGTTGTTTTAAACTTGGCAGAGATCATCTTTCGAAATACTTCATTATACTCAGTTGAGCCATTGTGCTACCAAAGAAAAAAAGTTCCGTACCTTTGTGGTGTAGGCCCCTTCTGTGGTGTCCGACTCGATTTCCCTAGACAGTCCAAAGTCAGCCACTTTACAGACCAGTATCTCGTTGACTAGGATATATTGCGTGCTGCCAGGTCCTGCAAAATACCCACACAAGCACATAAAATAACATCAACATATTATGATATACACCAAGCCAGATGTAATGCTACATTATCTATCTCCTGTCAACTGGTCTGAAACCTTTATTTCCCGTTTTTATCATTTGCTTCGTAGGAGCTTTGCGTCTGATGAACTGAAAACCCTTAAGGTATATTTTGTAACATTTCGAGTGTGTAAAAAAAAACATGGTAAGTTTGAGAACCAAACATTTTTCAGTTTGCTAACCTCAACAAAAATTATTATAGGTGGAGAAAAGAAATATCAAGAAAACAGGGAAAAAAAACAGCCTCTGATATTATCTGAATATTAAAATCAGACACACACATTGAACTGTGCTTACGTTTCCCTATCAACAAAGTTATCTTCGTGAGTGTTTCTATCTCCAGCACCTTTTCATCCTATAAGAAAAATGGCTTTGGTTTTATCATCAGTATTTCAGTCAGTTTCGTTGTTATTTCTTTTTCATTTTACATTCGTTTTTGCTCAGTTTTGGCTTATCATTAAAAGGAGAAACTTGCAGTCCTGAAACAAATCTAGTCAGAGATTGACAGTGAGTCAAGTCAAATTCATCTTTCCTGGGGCTTAGAGCGTAAGCTATACCGCGCTTTTTTCATCCTGCCATCACAAAAAGAATAAATATTAAATACAATAATGAAGAAAAGAGAAACGCGAAGCAATGCATACGTAGAAAACCACAAATATACAATGTAATGAAAACAATTAAACAATTAACAACTATCACAATCAATATTTTAATGAACAATATACAACATATCAGACGAGACACATGAAGACATCTGAGAGAGAGAGAGAGAGAGAGAGAGAGAGAGAGAGAGAGAGAGAGAGAGAGAGAGACAGAGACAGAGACGGAGACAGACAGACAGACAGAGACCGACCGAGAGCATGCAGGAGCGGTCTCTGAACAAACAGCTGTGGTGTTTCTTACCCTATGAACATAGCCCATGTCCGCCAGGTAGCCCATGCCAGAGGCTATCCCTCGCATCATGCCCACCAGCTGGATCACGGTGAACTTGCCATCGTTGGCCTGAAACAAACCAACACTGGCTTTACAAAGGGACGCTACTCCAGCTGATCGAAAACACAGAGGAATGGGTGGGTGGGAGGGGTGGGGGACTCAACAATCTAACAGCCACAGACTATTATTATAGTTCTGGTTGGGACCAGGTCTAAACTCAAAGGGCAAAAATGATGGCATAGCCTACCAACGAGGAGGAGAAGAGAAGGATTGGGGAGAATGTAAGAGAGACCAGAACAGAAGCAACACATGAGGGAAAGAGATGAGATGCCGTGGGAACGGGTAGGAGGACAGACAGAGGAGGAAATGCTGAAGAACTGGAATCAGTGGAAACAGGGAGAAAAAAGGGTGGAGGAAGTCAACAGTAATGCTGTCTGTCTTTCTTTCTGCGTACCCAGGCTGATACACCTGCGGACGCTGCCTGTATAAACAGGCAGTAGAATTTTGTGTATGACCGTTTTATATCCCGCCATTAAGGCAGCCATACTCCATCGTCGGGGAAGGTGCATGCTATGTGTAACGTGTCATCCATACCAACGGCCAAACTGGCCTTCTCTTCCGAAAGTTGGTGATGGGATTTTACGTGTGTGCGTGATGTGCGTGTGTTCACATACAGAACTTCTCGGTTTACAGTCTCATTCGAAGGACTGTATGGGGAATGGAGTCAGAACCAACGTTAACTCCGAGGGGAAAATCCCGCTGTACCGAAATCCGAACCCGCAATCCCAGGATCACGAGTCCGGCGCTCTACCAACTGAGCTGTTCCGGCCCCAGTAATGCTATAAAGAAATAACCAGTCACGTTTCTCTTGCACACCCTGACTGAACAACTCGCCAGTATCTTCATCCACAGTTAAAACGACTCCCGAGTGGAACAAAACTTGAAACAATCACACACACTGAAAGTTCCACCATCCAGCTTTCAACACCACACAGGACAAAAGGAGGTAACTGAATGTAAACTACAGCTGCAGAGACGAATCACCAAAGAGCTTCCAACGGTAAGTCATTCACACGTAATGACCATCACCATCAGCGAAAGCTGACGCACCAGCATTTAGCTACCAACGAGCAGTCCAACCAACGAATGCTATGGAGGCAGGTACTGACCCTGAGGAAGGTGTCCAGGGAACCATTGGCCATGTACTCCGTCACGATCATGATGGGGTTACCTGCACAGACAGGTGACATTAATCATGCAGCACTCAGCTCATACAGGTTTTCTTTACTAACCTCTACTGGAAAAAAATCCTGTTTCAAACACACCACACGTGCGCACATACACACAACACGCACACACAACGACACACAGACGCTTACACACACACAGTCTGAAATCATTGATCATCAGATTAATGCTTGGTTGTATTGACATGTGAAACTAAAAAACAAACAAACAAACAAAAAGCACAACATAAAATTCAAGAACAATTCCAATGAGAACAGTCGGAAACATTTGACGGAAAGATCAGCAATTCAATTTCACAAAATGTGCATATGTAAATATCACTAGCGGGTTTTGAGAAAGGTGGAGACGATAATAGCACTTTCACAGCCTCCAACGTCCTGTTAATATGAACTTCGGCATGGAGGACTTGAAACAAAATGAACAAATGTAAACGAAACACATCAAACATCCAAAAAATTTTCCGATAATTAACACACACGGATATAATGTTACACAACTTTACTAAGTTTTAAAAACTTCGCTAAGTTTAGTAACACTTTTTTATTACCACAGAGCAAACGACAATAGTTAAATACGGACTTTATACATGTAAATTGTTTTGGTATAAACTTATTTCTAATATCATCATATTTGGTGCATTCATTACAAAATGAAATTCGTCGCCAAGGTCATTCTGGTCGCAGTCCCGACAAAATCGTTCATCATGAGGTATTCCAAATCGTCTGCCAGTTTTGATCATGAGTTTATGATTACCACAGCGGAACCGAATTAGTGGGTATATATAAACATCAGGCAACATTTCATATATATTTTCACGGCAAAACTCTGTTTTAAAATTCCTGTAAAATAAACACTTTTTACTAGATTCTAAAGCATCGTTCCAAGCACGTATGTAAACATCTTCTAATGAATTACGAACATTTCTACAGATACTATGAACAGACGAAAACTTTTGTGTCTCCCACACAAAGTCGAATCCTGTTTCGATAAGGATGTTCGGTATACACATCAACCAGCTAGATGTAAAACC